>OX276487.1:7137500-7577500 GCA_946251955.1 Acronicta psi
TTTAATGATACTGTTAAGTTTGTTTATTTATATCTATAATCATAATCGTGTAATGTTTAAGACCTTCAAATGTTTAATTTTAATCAATGAACGCTGAGAGCGCTTTAATACGTATACTCGGAGTCCATAATTTCAAGTTAATCCACTCCTTACCTCTTGCAAAAAATGAAATACATAAATAAATCGAACAGTAACCGATACTAAAACAACACGATGCATCATATTTCCCCCGCCGCGGCGTAAACACACGCACCTGTTTTGTCCTTGTCTTGCATGTGGTTTTTCCGCATATGTCTGTCCCATTCGACGTGGGGCGGGCTCTGCTCCGCGATTGGTGGAGGGGAGAGATACTCTGCGTCCGACGGCATCCTCCCGTCGGCGTTTTCCCGACGCACCGCGTTTGAAAATCGAATATTTGCAGGCGTGTATAGGAATTTTTCTTTTATCTGCTAAATGTAAAAGGTTTTTAGTGTCAGTGTAGAATTAGTGTTTTTTGTTGTAAATAGTAGAATTGTGACTTGGGGGTATTTTGCTTAAGCTGTCGTATGAATGTAAAGAAAAACATTTTTTTTAGGTTCTAGGTAAGTATACTATAAAAAAAAAATCATTTTTGAGGTGTTTGCTACATCATGACAGAGATGTCAAAATATTTTTTTCGCTGAAATGAGTATTTCATACTATACATAAAAACTTAGTAAACTATTTGTTAATATTCATATTATAATTTAATTTAATCATCGAAGTATTTAAATTTCAGCATCAAGTTTTAATATTAATCTACCAGTTATTATAACTTTTTAAATATCTATCCTAAACTGAATTGATATAAGTTTCTAATCATTATAAGATAACAGAAACAGACATAAATGCAGCTACGAATGATAATTTCCAAATCCTAGACGTACCTAATATCGATAAAACAAAGGTGTTTGTGAATTTTACATAAATAGTTTTGCCAATTTATTTTCTATGAAAACGTTAACAACAAAAAAACTGTCGCAAACTATACCTAATAGTATTATTATAGTATTATTTATCTGTGAAATTAGTCATGGCAATAGACTTGCCCCCGTTTTTCATTCACCTTAATATGTACATTCAGGTGAACTGTGAGCTTACATCACTCCTCTGCCTAACCCGCAGAGCTTATTCCAATTAACTGAGCTCAAACCGAAACTCCCTTATTAATTGATTCTCATAAAAATACTTTGCTTGACATGTCAAGATCCTGGAATCGACCCTTTGATTCCAGGGAATCGAATTGTCGATTCCAGGATATCGAAGGGTTGATTCCAGGATCTCACAAACAACATTTTCACATTGCGATCACTAGAACATTAGAAGCAGCTTTAGAATTATTTATTTTAATTTTTCTTTATGCACAAATAGTACAGAGGCGAGCTTAATGCTAAAGGCATTTTCTACCTGTCGACCTTAGGGTGATGATGAGACAAAATTGGTAGGTCCACTAATATTATTATCAGAATAACGATGAGAGATAAACAATTTTCTAGCACTATGAGTCCTAAACAACAAAATATCCCCTCACTTAGATAATACTGGTGTTGCCATCAATCTAAGGGTGACTGCACACGCCACGCACACAATTACCGCGTCACATGGATCGTCGAACGTCGTGCGCACACGCAGCCCTTCGTTAACATTGCATGATACGTCAGACACAGAACTAGTGCAGCTGGGAGTGCTCGAGTGGGTTTATACTCAAAGGAGATAACATTCAGCCCGCGTCTAAGGGCCTGTTGCACAACCTCCTGATAAGTTCACGTTAAGATACTTGGCAGATAATTTCATATACATTTTGTACCATTTTTTTATTTATCCGGCAGTTAGCGGCTATTCAGAGGTGGTGAAACAGGTCCTAAGGCTTATATTCAGAGACGACATTAAGCGTAAAGTAACGCTACATCATGAAAGATGTTGATGTAGAAGCGTTACTTTACACTGAATGTCGACGTCTGTGGTCTAGTGGTTCGAATACCGGACTGCTGATCACGAGGTCGTGGGTTCGATTCCCACAAGACACAAACATTTATGTGATGAACTTAGGTGTTTGTGTTTGTCTGGGTGTTTCTTATATATTATAAGTATATATGTAAATATTTACAAAAAAAAAGTTTATAAGTATGATATCCATTGTCTAGTACCCATAGTACAAGCTCTGCTTAGTTTGGGACTAGATGGTGCTGTGTAAAAATGTCCCAAGATATTTATATTTATAATGTGGTGTCTGAATATTAGCCTAAAAATTTGCATTCCTATAGGACTTCCTTGTGCGTCGAATAGATTAAGTAAAGCTGTAGTGAGGATGGGAAACTGCTGCTGCCCTGCACAAAGTGGATGCTTAGCTCCGTGTGGCTCTTAACGTGGGACCCGACCTACAATCTTTTTGTCCGGCTTGAAGTTGGCACGAGCTAACTTAAACCCGGCCTTAAAAATCGAGTAAAGATTTCTTTTTTAATAAAATGAGTAACATCGATAGCCTACGAATCGAGTTTTCGTTTTTAATTATTTTGTTGAAGTTGAAGTTGACTCGCGCCAACTTCAGGCCGGATAAATTGATTTGAAGAACTGTACCTGTTAAACATGTGATACAAGTGAAACCTGCAACCGTTTAGTTATTCCTCCCCAGGTGATAGCTCAGCAAATGCTAGATTGCAAATGTTACTGCAAAAGATAACCATTCTCAAAAGTGTTAAAAAAACATCGAGAAATATATTTTTTTTTTGTTACATTCTTATCTGCAATCAGTCCCAAACTATAAGCAAATTTGTTCGATGTCGTTGTTGTCATGTCCAAGGAGCTTCTCAGCAGGAGACACCTCATCCATCCCGGTAAAAATAGGCGACAATGTTCTGCCTCAGAGTGACTCAGTTTGAGAAATATATGAGTGCATTACTTAAGACTCGATTCATACATCGCAAGTTGCATACAATTATAATGCCACATGAATTTCGTCGCGCTTCTTGCGTCTGCGGAAAGAAATTAAAATAATACATGTGACTATAGTCCTTGATCAATGTTCTCATACAGGAACGAGTCATTGGTATTGCTCTTAAATTAATCAGAACTGTCCTTCTCATAAGAAAACAACAACCCCAATTTAATATAGTAAATTAACAGACGAATTTCTCATGGTTACCCTACCCTAGTCATCACCGCCCATGGACAACTTCAACACCAGAGAAAGCAACATATAACATACCTAAACATTTACCTCCATTACCTACACACAGCAAATACTTATTTATAATACTAGAAAGTGCTAAAAAATATAACAAAAAAATAAGTGAAATTGGTGTGCTACAGGTCCTGAATACGATTCTCAGGTCGAGCAAAGCGTTTTCGGGATTTATTGCAATAGGCTCGCCTATTACTTACATTGCATTGGACAAAAACGTATCAGTGTGGATGTGGGTGAACTTTAAAATGTATGTACATGTACACCTGCCTAACCGTTACGATGTACAACTATTAATAATTAATAATAAACTTTATTGTGTGTTGTGTTCCTGCAGTGAGTAAGGTCGCCAGAGCTCCTTCTAAGGATGCGCTGCGCTGGCAGTAAGAGGAATATTCCCTCAAACTGTTGGCGCAGTGAATCCTCTATAAACCTCTAAGAGGTTTTTCGGGTCGGCAACGCGTGAGTGATACCCCTGGTGTTGCAAGCGTCCATAGGCTATGGTGACCGCTTACCATCAGGCGGGTCGTATGGTTGTTTGCCACCTTAGTGGTATAAAAATTTTTTTTTAATAATAATTATGAGCTAAGTATCACCACTGTTCTAGGTGTCAGAATGGGATAAGCCTACTCTTGAAATGGGGGGTAATTTATTGACTCTACATAATTTTCTCTCTGTAGATAATTCCATATCTAACATTCGAATTAACAACATAAATAGTTGGCATTAATTTGAACGTATTATTTGTCGAAGTTTTCTAAGTCATTTCCTTAGTAATTTTATTGCAAATCCAATCAAATACATTAGGTTGCTACTTGTCTAAGCCTGAAAACAAACCTGAGACATTTATATCAAAGCATAAACCGAGTGTACAATACCAATACTTCGTGGTTTAAGTAGTTACTGTCCCGAACAATGTGCTTAAAACAGAGATTCATAAAGGTCTAGCCTAAACTTAATCCTACTTCAACAAAATTAAAACGGAATTTCAATGAGATCGCAACAAAAATCACACCTTCCTAAGAGCATTATAGCCAACGTTTATAATCGGCTAAATATCGAATTGTTCCATCTATTGTTTGGAGGCTTTAAACCCTCGAGAATTGGTTTCGAGAGTTTTAAGCCTACCGCCTTCGGAAAAACTGGGGAACGAAGTACAAAAAGCACCCTTATTGCCCAAGCACTTGAGTTCAAAACTAATCGGATGTCCTCTAAAATAATTCCTGAAAAGTGAAAGCTTTCCTACGCAAGGTATTTAGGTTTAAACTCCTATTGAAAGAGGTGAAAGTTTAGGGGGTGATTTTGTTGCTGTAAATTAGACTTTATGGTTGTGGTGAAAAGTATATTTTGGGGTGTATGTTTGAGAGAACAGTAGAGGAGTGTTGAGAAGATTGTGCAGTAACGAGTCTACACACAGAATGTAATTGTATCGGGGATCAGAATCGACCCCCGCGCGAATAGTGATGCGACACAGTCGATAAGTTTGCAAACTGTCTCACAGCAAAATGAATCTTATTGACTTTGAATGTTACCACTCTCAGGTATTTTATTAGTCCATTCATCAAATACAGAGAACTTTTATAGAACATGAAAAGTAAGATCAGCCTAGCCCAAGAGCTGGAATTAGAAAATCAATAGGTTCTCTAAAGAGTCGCTAGAGTTGAAAGCCACTAGCTACTCACATAAACTGCATAAATTATGCTCATTGCATACGAAGGCATATAAGGAGACTGATGTAATTTCCACGTAGAGTACGTCTTCTTCATTGTATCGACTAAGTCTTTTTTAAATTTATTTTGGTTGTCCCAAAACTTTGTCACTTCGACAACGCTGTCAGTGGTTGACCAATTGTTGGCTGCAGGCAATATTATGTACAATTTGGCCAAACTTCTACCTACAGTAAAGTAATTTACTGACGCGTTTTTTTTCTAGAAGTGCATGTCATAGCACAGTCGTATTACCAGAAAGGGAGGAAGGATATAAGTAGTATCGTGGTATCGCAATGTTTTAAGTATAAGTCCAGCCTTCAGGTAATGCGAATTGACCTTACTTAGAATTGATAGTAATACTTTTACTGGACCACTAATTCACGATTTTGAAATAACAGTATAATTATGTATATCTTGGTAATGAACGGTTATGGACGCACCCAACTCATAAGATTTAATAATATTATGATATAATTTGCGTTCTAAATTTACATAGACAAGCTTTATAACATTTGAATTTTTAACTTGTAAGTACTTTATCTAACGAACTCAAGCAGAAAGCATCTTAATAGCCACTTCCTGCCTATATTACTTGTAATTATCTTAACATTATATTTTTTATAGTATCAACGTTATTTATAAATACGTATGTATTCTTTGTCATCCAAGAATTATACATACATAATTACATACTTATAACTCACTGAGTTCAAAAACTGCAATTTCAAATAAGGTTTGACTTATGTAATGATTTTATAAAGAGAAGTGTTCAGCTAATCCCAATGTAGCTAACTTAGTTTTTAGGAAAATAAACTTCTTCAATCTCCAATCGAACCATCGATGACCATCACCAGCATATTATATTGGAGATTGAAGAAGTCATGTCACAAAAAGGTTGCCAGTCGTCAATTTCTTGTAACGTTCATTATTGTTTCTCATTTACATTTTATCGATACTCAAACGTCGCGTACCACAATCATCCCCTCACTATTTTCCCGCAGGGGTTCGCCCCCGCGGTAAGCCAAGGAGGGGTCGGCTATTTATCGCTGTGTGTCGCTTTATTTTTTTATATTGTCTCCCTTTGTTATAATTGATGTTTAATGATCGAACGACATTTTATTGGTTGCGAATGTTACAACTATTTTGTTTGTGAGTATTTTATTGATATTCCCTAGAGGAGAGATGAGATGTGTGACCAAATTTCATTGTTGGTTTCCAGGTAATTTAAATGTTAATTAATTATAATTATGTATATTATTGATTGGATATTATACAATCGACTGTATGTTTATAGAGCTTATAAAGATAAAAGTAAGTAGGCACCTTATTATAATTGGCAGAAGGTGCTCTTTCGCATTTCTTTTAATGTATTTGCTATGGGTACTTACTTATTTTGGTCCTTTCATTCATTCATGTTGTCTTTGCCAACAAAAGTATTTGTTATTTTACACAGCCTTCTAGGTGGATCATCTTCGAATGTATTTATCTAATAAAGCAATTCAATTCCTTCGAGTTCGAATTTACTTATCCTCACCAAATCTTAGTCGTAAGTATACTCTTTAAATGAGCAGAATAGCAGTATTAAGGTAAACATTAATCAGATTGGCCAAAAGGCCATATTAATGAATACTTCTAGTATCGATTTTTTTATTTATCGAGTAGATTTTATATCCAACATAAAATATTAAGATCGAATAACATAGGACCCGTTTTAGCACCTCTGGATAGCCGCTATCTTTAACTTTATAGGACGTGGTGAAACAGGCACATAGTATTAAGGTATATTCTTCTAGAAGAAGAAGAAGAAGAAGAAGACCTATATATTTGGGATAAAAAGGCCACAGTTCGTTTCCAGTAAACAAATCCTGATAAACATGAACAAACAACTTTTCGCTACAAACGTGACTGTTACCGACATCTGTAGTATTCTCTAGTATTGTCTAGGTTCGTGATCCTTGTAAAAGTCCCCTTCCAGCAAATCAGAGGGACGTAGATACAATAGGAGGGAAGAGGACATGAGACACCTCTCGCATTCGCTACCTCCCGGGAGATGGCGCTGTCTTCAATAAATAATCATAGTACAAATTTACATTATAGTCACGCAGGGGTAGGCAGACATCTTAACAGACCTACTTGAATTATTTTTAGTGTTTCTTGAAATTCATAGTTCATAACAGAGACTAATTTCTACGATTTAACTCCAAATAATTCCAGAAATTAGTCTTTTATGCTTAAGCGCGACTGCTTCGCTCGTGATCCTCGGTTCGATTCCCGGGTCAGACAAAATGTTATTCAAAGACGAATTTTGGATCTGAATGGCAATTTTATGTGAACAAATCCAAACTCCGTCATGTTTAGGTTCTAAACATGAACTCTGGGAGGTCGTAAGTACTTCTCTGCCTCACCGTGATGGCGTGATGGTATAACTTATGCCAATTTTGAATCTGTGGTTGTCAATAAGAACTTCTATAACATAACAATAATGCTTCGGCTACTGAATCATAAACCAACATACTTACAAGCAAATTTGTAATTCTTTTTGAGAATTTGAGTATGATTTTTTCCCAGTCGGGTAATAAGGCGCATCTTTTGATATCACTATCAATAGCAAGGAATAATGCTAAAACATACTACGCCGGTGTTACTTTGTGTCGGCACGTTTAGCGGCATCTCTGTGGCGATTAGGTGCGTTTGCGCAACAAAACTGAACGATTCTGTTAATCTTACCGCCATTGTTGCGAACAAACAAGTGTTTGGTTTGTAAACAACGTTTTTTATTTCATTTATTGGTAAAAGGTTATATAGGGATCTTTTTGCTTATAAACCTATCTACCTATGTATCGCTACTAGAAAACATGTTTTATGTATTAAAAGCTTTGACATCTTGTCTCCATTACGAATAGCTTGTATGTGTATCTATAGAGACATTTTTAATTGGTCATTTTCTTCTCTGTATTTATTTTTTTACATAAAAAACATTTACAATAAAGGAAGTCATCAAAAGCCCATATAACTCAGCCCAAATTTGTACCGGAGGTACATGACAGTTGTCAAGTAGATAATTTTTACCATGAAATCACTATGAATCTGTAAAATCACTATGAAACTGTAATCTGCCGTAATTGGCCGTAATGGCGTGCGTTTGACATTCCGAAACTGACACTGACAGTTTTTATTGTGAAATCATTTCGAAACAGATAATAGTGTGCCAAATTGGAGTGATTTTTCTGAAATTAAAAGTTTCTTTCTTATCCCCCAGTCAACATTAAAAAAAGTACGACTAGAGTTTTAACCAGTGTATGAAAGGTATTTTTTCCAATACGTGTACCTTCGGTACATAATTTGGGCCGATTTCGTTGACCTCCTTTGAAAGATACAGTGGAAACATAACCAGTTTAGGTAAAATATATTATTAGTTTAGGTATTTATATACCTGCCTCGTAGCTCGTAGCTTGATAGCCTAGCGTCACGTTGGGTAGTGTAGTAAAGGCGACTGCTACGGTCGAGGTTCTACGGATTCGACTTCCGGGTCGAGCAAGGTGTTATTGGGGTTCTCTAAGAAATTCTCAGCAGCAGCTCGGAATTTGGATGTATGCCCGTTTAATGGCAATAGGCTCACCTCCTTGGACCTTAACATACTTACCGGCGAACTTTATGTATTTATTTATTTAATACTTTATGCACAAATAGTACAGAGGCGGACTTAATGCCGAAGGCATTTTCTACCAGTCGACCTTAGGGTGATGCAGAGACAAAAAATTAATAGTGCATTAATAGTGTAACGAGAGAAAATACACATGAAACGTATTATAAATACATAAAATTCCATAAACCAATATCTAAATAACTACCACAAATATATAAATAAACATAAATACATAATTTACATAAATAATATAAATATATATATATTATAAATATATATTACTTTAGGTGAACATTAGTACCTACACGTCTGCCCAACCATTCGGGAAAAACAGGCGTGATGGTATTCCCCTATTATAGATACGCTCTGCTATTTCACCCTCGTGGAAATTACACTTAACCCATGGCACTCGGAGATAGTGTACCTACCTGTGTATCTTGAAAATGTAGAAATTTTGACGAGTATTTTGAGGGATTATTTACCAGTATAAAATATCGTTAAGTTATTAACTAGTAGCATCGAACATTGTTATTCCAAAAAATAATTATTATACTTTGTCTGGCATATCAATTGTTGATAATCTGGTAATCCCACCCCGCCACCTGGGGTACCACGGCGCGCGGGGGAGGGAGGGTTGAGCTAAAGAAATCCTATTTTCATAGTTCACTTAACCAACCGCCGTAATTTTGTTAGCACGCATCACCGCATTGGGCTCCTGTTAAAATATATGCTAAAACAGTCTTGATACTTGGAAGTGATTATAAAAAATATTACAATCTTCTTCAACATTTTAAACATCTCTTATAATAAATACGCATACGGTAACACATAGGCTCCAGACAATAGACATAGCCTTTTCTCAATTTATAGACTTATGTAGGTATTAAACTTTTCTGTTCAAAGAAACACTAGAACATGGTCTTGTCAGTTCATGGAACCATTAGGAAGTTATGTCCAAGATAAATATTGAAATATTGTTTCTTCAGTTTTATTATTAGACTTCTCTCCTCTTTCCACGGCACAAAAAGATAGACTTCTCAGTGCAGTGTTTATTCAAAAATATTATATTCATCACTCACAGCTTACTTTTTTCATTTCAAACCGCTACCATAATTTATCGTCGTAAAACAATTATACGATGATCAATTTAACTATATCCTTCGACAAAGTATCAACTCTATTAATTCCAAGTACAAACGTCTTAGATGTTTACAAAGTTATTCCATATTTTCAATTTAAACAGAAGAGGCGGTGTGGGAAGGCGGACTGTTTCTCTACAGACTCACAACAAACTTCCAAGCCGCTAGACTATATTGTGTTTTATACAGTAATATCTTTGTTATGTACCTCTCAACCCTTTAGCCGTGATTGAAGCGATGTTTCAATGAAGAATTGAGAATTGTATCAGCTGTCTTACTTCCCGCTCAATATTAAAAATGGCTGACTTCTCAGCACTAAAATGCTTTCCAATTTTTATTTGGTACTAATTGAATAAAATTCAGAGACTGGACCTTAGTTATATTAAATTTACCTAAATCTAGTATTGTTTTGGTCTCCTTGTAAAGGAGTAGTATAATAATAATAATTAACCCATATACTGTCCCACTGCTGGGCACGGGTCTCCTCTCAGTATGAGAGGGATTAGGCTATAGTCCACCACGCTAGCCTATTGCGGGTTGGCAGACTTTACATGCCGTCGAGAAAATATCTCAGGCATGCAGGTTTCCTCACGATGTTTTCCTTATACTGACTTGTTTTATTCATTTGAAAACGATTACAGTCTTAAATGAATTATGTGGGTAATGCAAATGTAGCATTCAAATAACATTTTAGATTTTGTCTGCGTACGTAACAGACACTGTTATGAACAATTGATACTGTCATAACATACTTACTTGCATCTTAAAAAAGTTGTCTTAATAATAGTCGTAGTTACTTATAACAGTAAAAGAACTTGTATGTTGCTTAATTCTGCATCAAACCACCTCATGCTTGGCCTGATTGGAATTTTGCCAAACTTGAAACCTATCGTAGATTAAAATCTAAACCCGTTTAGCCACTGTAATAAACTACCTACTATATATGCAGGTATAGTAGGTATGGTTAAAATATGTTCTAAAATATCTGCACTATTTAACAACAACCTTTGATGAATATCTAGGGACGCATTCAAAATCAAGACGACACAGTGAATTCCTTAGCCCAACAATCGACTTGTTATACCGACGATTATTATCGATTAATAATCGGTCGAACGCTCGATTAGACAAGGACATGAGACAGCCAACGCAGGGACAACGCGCCAAATGGCGGAAAACACGAATTATGTTATCAAAATAATTATTTACGGACAAATGGGTTTTTGACGAGTATTATGAGAAAACCATGGTGGTAAGACTTCATATTGACAGATTTCAAATATGTTTATTTAGAAGTAGTTCTAAGTACCTGGGTAGGTAAGGCTTTAATGGTAGTACCTATTCGTGAATGGGTTGAAAGCATCAATAGATATTAGTGGTTATTCTTTTTAGATTCAAAATACGAAGTTCCTGTGGCACATGTTTACAAATCTTCTTAGATTACGACCTGTATTTATGTCTTGTAAGGTAGAAGGGCCGGTAGCTGTTATAGATATCAACCGATTTGAACCGTTAAGCTGCGCTTGCTGTAATCAGTCTGGACGGGTGACCATCTTTAACATATCGAGAATTCGAGACCCCTCCCTCCGTGCCTCGAAGAGCACGTAAAGTCGGTCCCGGTTGTCATACGAATACCTATGACAATCGTTAGTGGCAGTCGATTCGTGTAAAATCAACGCGTGAGTGATGCTTCGGTGTTGTAAACGTCTATACTTAGGCAGTGGTAACCGCCTACTATCAAGCGAGCCACAAGCCCATTTGCCACCCTTTTGGTATAAAAAAACTGTTATTAAGCCACATCTAATTGGACTGAAAACCGACCCCAACATGGTTGGGAAAAGGCTAGGAAGAAGAAATAATTATAAAAGCTGATTGATTATGCTCTGTTTCTTTGAGGTGGCTAGCTAAAGAATAACTGGGTTACAGATTAACTACCGGGGTAGTAGCCGAGGAATGTCCACACATTCCCTTTGCCCCTATGCATTTAACGGTGAGGTGGAACACCGAGGCTTTAGTCAGCAAGACTAAAAAAATATTTACTCGTAGATGCGAAAAGATGTAACAAATTCCTCCAATAAAAGGAAGAGTGTGAATGAGTAATGCTTGTTTGATTTGTGGTTTTATCTTTGAAGTCTTCAAATAAAATAAAACTGCTATTTATTCAATCAAATAATTGTTGACAGCTAAACCCAAATACTGGGAATGCATGTAATTGTCTTTAATTAGCTGTAAGAACAACATTTAATTCGCCAACAAAAGTACTGATGATACTTCCAAGAAAGCGGGAGCAATGTACTAATGTCGAGTACCGAACGAAGAACCGCGCGCCGACGATCGCCCGCGCGGAAACTGTCACAATTTGACGTTTCCCTTGACGTGACGTTCCATATTCAAACAGCCCGCCTTTTATTTTTGTTTCTTTATCTCCATCTCAATCTAACGGCCAGTAATATTACATTTTAATTTTTAATACTCAAGCGCAAAGGTCGTATATCGTGTAAGTACCGTTTGAAAATATTGGATAAGTGTAATTTTTAATGTTCTGTTATCTCGATAACCTGTTGTGGGGTATTTCATTTCGTGCATCGGACGCGATGAATGCATAATTAAGTGGAAGTATTTTTATATGATTTTTGATCATTAGATGTGTGCAGTTACACCTGATAGTCTAATAGGCATTAAGATATCAATGGATGTATTACGTCATAAAGAATTTCTACTGCTGCGAGGTAGTAAGTTGCAATTCATGTTCATAAACAAAGTTCCTTCAACAATTTCAAAGGTTTTATTTTTAAATAGAAAGTATAACAGACTTAATTTGTCATCAGAGATATGTATGTATATACTTACGATAATTTGGTCACACAATCGTAATCTCCCTTGCTTGTTGATGGATCGTACCTACTATAATACTAAAGATATTTGTTTCCTTAGTATTATGGTACGATCCATGTGATACTGAAAATGGCACTATGTTCAATCTTTTTATATAATGTCATTGTGTTTGCATTTAGCTAAGCTTTATAATCATTTAAGTTCCTATCAGGGAGTTGATCTAAAACTTTAATTCTAGCAGAACCCTTAATTCGCTTTCAGCGGAAACAACACAAGAGCTGTCCTTTCTATTCACTATTGTATAACGACCTATCCAATTAACAAAATAAAAATGTTTAAAATTACCTCATAAATTATTAATCGGAATGCATAACACGTACCTACAAAATAAAATTAACAGATTTTTTAGATGAAAGTAAAAACGTCCGACCTCTTTCGTCGACCGCTGACGTACACGTCAAGTTTGAATTTCGAACACACGAACCTAAAAAATAAGTTTTCCTTTTTTACCGCGCTAAGGAACGCAACCCGATCCCCAAAATTCACTTGCTACCAACTTTATTATTTGATACTTGGGGCGGATTATTTTTTTTAATCTGGCCTTACGCGGCGGCGCCTTTGTTAGATAAAGTTTTTATTATGTAGGAGTTGTTTGTACAGAAATTATTTAGGTATTTAAGTTCATTGATCTGTAGGTTACAATTACAATATTGTATGGAATCTTTTTGTAATGATGCCGTCGTATTATGATCGATTTGGACCGAATATCACATAAAAAGAGTAATAGAAAAAACATTGCCAAGTTGGTCTAGTGGTCCCAAGCGCGACCGCTACGCTAGAGGTCCTGGGTTCGATCCGGTCGAGCAAAGTGTTGTTGGGTTTTCTGTGAAATTGTCAGTAGCAGCCTGGAATTGTGCCTGGTTGGTGGCAAAAGGCTCGCCCCCTATTATATTGGGACCTAAACATAGGTACCTGTGAACTGTGGGTATTGTAGAGACCCAAGGAGGTTCATACAGAGGCTGCTTCTTAAAAACACTGGTTGGCAACAAGAGCTATCATTGTAGAATAAAAACTATGTTTTGAATTTAAACATAGCTATGAATTGTTTAGAAGACTTGAAGAAAATTTCGAATGTCAGTCTAGTATTAGCCTTCAGATTGAATAAACCACAGCATCAGTTGTGTTCCCATAATCCTGTGTTTCCTTTTGTTTTAGCTTTCAGGTAACGCTCCTGTGGAGGGCTGGGTAAGCCTCCACAGTATACACCTCTTATTAATACACCTCTGCCTACCCCTTCGGCGAATACAGGCGTGATGGTATGTTGTTAGAAAAACATACCCAATTAATAATTATATATCTATTTACTTCCAAGGAACTTCTAACCTACTACGGACTGAGTATCATCAGAGAAAAGTAGGTAAGCAGAATAAATCATTACGACGCACGACCGAAAACTTACCGGCTTACTGTCATGGGTGTACAGTTCTACATACAGTTCTGCCTAAGCCTTCATCATATACAGGCGTCAAGGTATGATGGTATTATGGTAAATGAATTGTAAAGAAACGGAGGAAAAAATTCGACATGTTGAATTTTGTTGTGAAATCTTTAACAGAGACATTCCAAACAAAAATTTTTAATTTTTTTCTCATAATCATTCAAAATATTTTCTCACTAATTGTAATTTAAACTATCGCTATCTGCGTGCCCATCTGTTTTGGCGCGCGACGTGGCTTGGTGGTCTTCAATACACCTGACACTTTCTTAGGGCACCGATTGTCAAAATGTCGACCGATCACAATTTTAGGCCAGCCCTGATTTTCCGTCCATTGACGGAACTGTAAAACTTAAAACAAACTCTATTGATATGCAATAAGATTTATTATTGATGATATAGTTTTATGGGACGTGTTAGAATGTAATATTGTGTAACGACAAAAAGGGAAAGATGATATAGATAAGATTCGAGACGCCAAAAATATTCTCTTTAACCTTTTCGTGTTGATCTTTTTGATGAAATGTTATTGTTAGATAATTGGCATCTGATAGATATATCTACTAAGGGCCTGTTTCACAGCTTACTGATAAGTTACCGTTAAATTACTTGGCAGATAACTTCTTACAAATTTTGTTCCGTTTAAAAAAAAAATCTTTATTTCAGACAACCTTTTACACCGTCCATAGAAATATAAACAAAAAGAAAATATGAATAAAAGTAATAACCCTAAATCACCCTCTTAACTAAGGATCTCCATAGAGGGGATGAGTGCCTGTTTGCTAACGTCTTCAGGATTTCATTGGGGCTACCACGCACCCTGAGGATCAGGGATACCGTTCTTTTGCGCAAGACGGCTTGAAAGCCGTCGTTTTTGAATTTATTTGGCAGTTAAGGCGTCTATCCAGAGGTGATGAGACAAACTACTAGGTACTGTAATTTCTGGGCTAATTCAATAAATTCTTTGACCCTATGAATATTAATAAATTAACTAGAAGTTTTATAATGTGTGCAAGTGGATCCTTGCAAAAATTAATTACAGTAACTACAGTATAACTAACCAAAAAACCGGAGCTCCTGTATTCAGCTAATAATATGTAACTGTTATGGGGGATTTGTTCATAATGAAGCCCCCATAAAAGTTACTTTAAGTAGTGATGATTTTAAGCTTGAGCAATAGGTTTATTAGTTAATGTCTAAGAGGTCAGTCCATAGGTACTAATCGAAATGACGCCCACCTAAATGTCAAGTTTGTATAAATGTATACGTTTTTTATATACATCAGTGTGTTAACGATACGTGTATGTGTGTGTGAGGCCTAATTATTCGGAATAATCGTCGTGTATCGATAATTAGTCGCGACGACTCTGTCGCGGGACCGCCCGCTAACACTGCGATTCTCAAAGTTGTACCTACTTACAATAATTATAATTAATTACAGGAAAAATTCAGAAAATGTGAATGCAGGTTTTCTATCGAAGCTCTACTTCACCGTTGTGAGATAATACACGGTTTTTTCCCACAGGTGTAGGCAGACAGACCTACTGTCTGACCGCCACTTGCGTACTTCTTGCATACTATCTACAGACCGCCACTTGCGTACTTCTTGCATACTATCTACAGTCCGCTACTTACGTACTTCTTGATACTATCTACAGTCCGCTTCTTGCGTACTTCTTGCATACTATCTACAGTCCGCTACTTACGTACTTCTTGATACTATCTACAGTCCGCTTCTTGCGTACTTCTTGCATACTACCTTCTTCCACGTTCATAAATCACTATATTAGTAAAAACTGGATAGAAACAATTATGAAACAAATAAATTAATTGAAACTTAAGGCTTTTAATATAAAACAAGTTTCCGAGGCAAGTTTTTGATTTTGAAGGTCAAACAATCCAATTTCGGCTCATGTTACCAAAAACTTTGGGCAACTGTTTTAAAATGATGGATCGGACGATCCAGCGAGGTGTCAGAGCGGCGGCGGGTCCTCTGAAATACAATATTAATCGTTATCGCGCAATCGATTCACTCGACCCGAATATTTCGGCGGTTTGTGTCACGTCACTATTTAAATAGCTTTTTGATTAAATTTATATTTATTAATTTATGGATAAGGAACGTAACTATTTGATAATTGAGAATGCTAGGTAGATAAATAATTGAAGGAGTTTTGGCCTAGAGACCAGAGACTCAGGGAATTTCAATAAGACTTGTGGATATCAGCCACAAATAGGCCTCAATCGATACGACCATACTATTTTTTATGTGATAGGATCTAGTAGTCTGTCTGTTTGTTTTAGGCCTAACCCGCTGAACGGATTATGGTAAAAATTGGCAAAAAAATGCGTTCTAAGCAGAAGCTCCGATTACGTACACAGGTAAAACAACCAAAAATATATTAACAATACTTTCGAGATAAAGTTTGACATTCTCTGCAAATAGAGACATTGTCACATCATGTAGGGCGGGCGGCGCGGGCGCAGCACCGACGTCATCGTCACCCGAGCGTGCCCGACCCATTTAACCAATCGCTCGGCTAACAGAGCGGTTAACTTGTCGCTTATTAGACACACTATGGCAACATCATGATCGTCCTTTTGATCTGAAAAAGAAGGAAATATAACATTAATTCAGTTCTTAAAGTCATATCATATAATATCTGCTGAGTAATTTAACGTCTCAAATATAACAAAAAATAACTACACATTTTTGCGAAAGAAAAATACGATTTCAGGCAGGGGTTCGAACCCACGTCCCCCGTAAACTAAATAACTAATAGATATCCATGTCTATACTAATATTATAAAGAGGAAAGATTTGATTGTTTGTTGGTATCGAATAGGCTCCAAAACTACTAGACCGATTTGATAAATTCTTTTAATATTAGATAGCCCATTTATCGGGGAAGGCTATTATATCATTACGCATCACTAATAGGAGCGGAGTCATAATGAAAAATGTTGCAAAAACGGGGGAAAAAATTATAAGATCATGCGGGCGAAGCCGCTGGCGGGAAGCTAGTATTAAAGTAATTTTTAAAATTGCTATACACACTGCACTACATAGTACACTCAACTCAAATAGGTACTCATATAAAATTGTGTTAGAAATTTTGAAACAGACTACATCAATTTTTTTCAACTCGCCTCTTGATTCTGTCATCTGTCCATTGTCATTTCGAATGACAGCAGTCTTCCATATCTTCAGTCTTCATTGTCAAAGTAAAATCATAACATTTTTTGTATTAGACCGCCCAGTAGCTTGCAAACCATGCCATATTAACTTCCCTTTGTCAAAAGTTATTGGCCAAAAGTTAATTTTTGCATCTACCTTTGAAATACTCTCCCTTTTAAACTATACAAACATATATACAGTTTTCATAAACCCTATCATGTCGTTATAAGGTATGATTTTGTATATTCCAAAAGCTTCGATAACTTTGTCAAAAACTTGCTAACAAAGAAATGTCATTATGATAATCCGTTTTCGGGTCCTAAGTTAGTTGTTTGTTGTTTATAAATCGTTAAGTTGTTTGAAAAATGTAAAAGTATGTTCTAAGAATAGTTGGAATTTAATTTCTAAACTCTCTTAAGTAATTTGTAAGTTTTTGAACTTTTTTAACAGCTGATTCGCGGTTGAAGTTTTAAGGTTTTATGCGGTAAAAAATAAATGTACTATTCCTGTACCACTTGAGATTTGAGATTTTAATCTTTTTGTATTGTTTGAAAACCCTACTATAGGTAACGGAACTTTATACCATCTTTTTATTCCAAAAGAGATTATAAGATAGGGATGTCACCTTTGTCATCACTGGGGCAAATCCCTAACCGTCGTTAAATGCCTGTATAAAAGCCATATTTTTATATTTTTGAAGAATGTGTGAGGTGAAGAACTATAATATTTTATACAAAAGAGATACAGACGAGAAGAAAATTGGTACCTATTCATGGACCCGTATATAAATGGCATACTAATTTTTGAACGACCTTTTAGAATGTAAGCTAGAAAAATGATGAGAGTGCTTAAGAGACTATGTACCTATGTAGTGAGTATTTATTCATACGTAAGTAAGTACCTATAAATCGAAGCCATTTGAAAATTGCAATCCCCAAATATGTAGGTACAATGATTCATTAGAATGATAACTCCAAATGGTAAAAAGTATGAGGATAGGTACAAAATTTGCCAATTTTTACTATCGTGTACATCCAAATCAAAGCCAAATACAATGTATTTCATTCATTGTAATTCTTTCTACACATGCTTTTTGTGTGCCACATCTTTCATATACGCTGACCTCTCATAGTACGGAAACTGTATACAACAGAAGCTCTACAGGGTACAGTTTCTACAATACCAGTGGTATGCACCTCTCGCCGTGTGACCACACAACATTACCACGGTAGACCCCCGCAGTTCAGTAGCAAAGGTCAAATTGTAATTTAATTAATTCCATATACGCTATACACCTTTTTTGGTTACCAATGTAATTGAAGAAACATACTCGTACTCTCGCGCATCTAAATTTAAATATGTATCACAACAAGACTATAAATTATATGCTATTTTTAAAGCGTATGTCATGTCAATCTGGCATTAGGTTACGTTTACGTTTATTAGTTTTACCCAGTAAATGTAGTTTGCACACCAAGTGTGCAAAAAAATTGGCGATTTTTTTTATCATGGAAATTCGTAAAACTATATTTTTCCTGCTCTAATTTGCAAAAATTGTAGGGAAACGAAAAGGATGGCAATAATAGTCATATATGCATCTGCATACTGCACATTTTTGCATATATAGGTTGCATTCTTATCGTGGGAGAGGAGGAAGGTTTTTTTTAAGTAGCCTCTTTTTTGTCCCATTTCTGGGCAAGGGCCTTAAATCATTCCAGGATTTTCTATCCTTTTTTTTGGGATCCGGAAAACCCTCATGGAACCCCGCCATCTGCCTAATCACCTCGCTCGATTTTCACCTGGGGAGGCGGCAGGGTATGTTGGACTCATACCAACTAAAAACCGCACTGGCCCTTTACGTCATGGCCAAGAACAAGACCAGTAACATTCACGACTACGACCATGATGGGTGGATTATCGATCCTGGGCTTCTTCAAACCACGTTGACCCTATTTACCATCAACCGGGCACAAATCTAAACTCCGAGCTGCTACTATACCCGGATCAAACCCAGGACCTCTAGCGTAACACTCGTAGCAGTCGCGCTAGACCAACCCAGAAAAAACTTTTTTTTTAACCCCCGACGCAAAAACGACGGGGTGTTATAAGTTGCGTCGTGTGTGTGTGTGTGTGTGTCTGTGGCATCGTAGCTCCCGAACGGATGAACCGATTTTGTTTTTGTTTTTTTTTTCATTTGAAAGATGAATTAGTCGGGAGTGTTCTTAGCTATGTTTAATGAAAATCGGTCCAAGATGGCCGCCGCTACTAAATAGCAGATTACATATTTTTTCACAACTCCCTCAATATGGGTATCAAATTAAAGGGCTTAACTAAGAGAATACTATACACATGATACATTTCAAATCCAAGATGGTCGCCGCCACGAAATGGCAAATTACATTTCGTGTCGAGGGTTTTCTAAATTTTGAATTTAGGTTATCATTATAAAGTTTTGCATTCTCTAGCTGTTATTTGATTTAGCTATACCAATTTTTTAATTAATAATTAGTAGGTATGTGATATGCAGAAAACTGTATGTGTACGATTTTGCTGATCAATAAATAACATATTGCTAATGTTTTTCTATAGATTTCTGATTGATATTAGATTATTAGCTTTAACAAAACAGTAAGCTAAGTCATTAGTCGTTTGGGTGGTCTTAAATGTGCCACAAGTCTAGTTCATAGAGATATCATTCCTCTTTCTGTGTTACAAAGTAGCAATTCATGCAATGACTATGTAATGTCATTGAATTTATGTAGTTTTTATATCACGGAGTTTGCAAACTAGCATTTTTAACTGTAGCCTTTTGACGCCTTATCACTCACGTTCAGGTTAGCCTAATATCGAGTCCTTGGAGTCACATACACACATATTTATGTATGTATGATGAGTAAGTGTTTGTGTTGGTCTTGGTGTTACTTATGTACAAAAGCTTTTCTTCACTATTAATATAGTGTAGGACGATTTTTTACATTATAAACTATAGTCTCCCGTAGCCTTTTTTTATTTCCTACAGTGGTAAACGAGCGGGTGGCTCACCTGGTAGTAAGTGATCAGTAACCTCGGGGACAGAGCTGAGCTGCCATCTACTGTGTATGGTAGAGAGCTCTTTTTAGGCCTCGTTTGAAGAAGAAATGTCATAGCGCACGGGAAACACCGCAGCAGGTAGTTCATTCCAGAGCTTGATAGTACGGGGTAGGAATGATCTTTGGAAGCGGACTGCGCTGGACGAGATCGGTTCCTGGTAATGCGGGTGGACTCTACTGCGGTGTGGTGGTAGAACCACAGAATAAATAATACAGAATGGCCACTCTCTGCTCCTCCCTAACGTCAGATACCTCAGGTCCCCCGCATTCTGCCGGTGTTCTTGCCGGACGTACTGCCAACAAACCCTACGCACTCTCACGCACACATTTGCATTTGCACGTGTACAAACGTAATTTTGACAAAGTTTGACATTTGGTATTGTAGTGTGTAGCGGTATCGGAAAGTTTGTATGTAGTGTCACAGGTGTGGTAGAACGGTGAAGAAATCTTAGGTGGAATTGCCTTTAAATTGGGGTTTAAATTAAGCGCGAGCAAAACCTCGGGCTAAAACTAGTTGTGTATGTGTTTGTTTATGACGCCCCATGGTTCTCGTCGTGATTGATAGTGCCTTTGGCTTATTAACTTGTAACACCATGGGTCATGCGCACAAGAACTTACATTAATCAAAATAGAGAATTAGCATTGAGATAAGGAAGAAAGTGATTGAAACCATCACGCCTATACGCTCGGAGAGTAAGGCAGAAGTGTAGTAATGTGCACACATGACACACAGTTTGCTCTTAAAGGTTCTGTGAAAAAGGGGTGAGCTAAGAAAAAAAATCAAACTCCTAGCTAAGTTTAAAAAGAAAAATCCACAGAAAATAAATAAAATAATAATGTTAGTTCAGCGGGAAATCTCTACTTGACTCGGAAAGCCATCGCAAAACCATACGCTCAGCAGACAACGGCTTTTTTAACAAAATTCTTAAAAGCAGCTTGGATTTTGAAATTGTAGTCGAATTATTGGAATTGGCCTTAACAATTTTGACATTTGGTATTGTAGTGTGCAGCGGTATCGGAAAGTTTGTATGGAGTGTCACAGGTGTGCTGGTATAACAATTAATTCAAGTAAGTACCAAACCAAAATCCAATCACGCATTTGATAATTCAGAAATCAAAAGCATACAGTAGCAAAACTACCAGTTATCAAATGCTAAAGTTAACTAACACCAATGACCCCTAACATCAAACAAAGAATTTTATACGGCTACCACATCAATTTTCTCACGAATTTCAACCTTAATGCCTGTGACATTAGGAGGTATGAGGATTATTGATGATGTTGATGACGGAAAATGTATGTTTGCATTCAAATTAGAGCTGAGATCTGTCAAGAACCGTTGGGCCGTGTGATGGAGGCTACCACGATACGTCTTGAAAGTTGAATTCGAGATATTAACTATATTAAATTTTGTTCTTGTTTCACATTTATTTACTGACTAGCCTTTGCTCGCGAATTCGTTCCCGTAGACGTCGATTTTTCCCCCGTTTTTGCAACATTTTCAATTGATACTCCGCTTCTATTGGTAGTAGCGTGATGCTATATATGTATATTTATTTATATATTATATTTGTAAGAAAGACTGACGACGCCTGACGACGTCTGTGGTCTAGTGGTTCGAGTACCGGACTGCTGATCACGAGGTCATGGGTTCGATTACCACAGGACACAAATATTTATGTGGTGAATATAAGTATTTGTGTTTGTCTGGGTGTTTCCTATGTATAATAAGTATGTATTTACAAAAAAAAAGGATATAAGTATTATATCCATTGTCTAGTACCCATAGTACAAGATCTGCTTAGTTTGGGACTAGATGGTGCTGTGTAAAATATCCAAAAATATTTATTTTAAGAAAGGTACATGATACAGCTTATGAACTAACAGTGTCCCACAAAACTATATAAGCAGTTTGACTGTGGGATCAAAATCACATAGGTATCACATAATTATAACCTTCCTCGGGGGCTAGACAAGTTGCATTTTGACATTCGAATCGACAAACAAAATGTATGTAAATGACATTAGTGACAGCCTGATTTGTCGAAAGCTTGTGTCATTTCCATACATTTTGTTTGTCGATTCGAATGTCAAAATGCAACTTGTCAAGCCCCCCTCGATAAACGGGCTAGCAAATAAGTACTGAAAGAATTTTTCAAATCGGACCAGTATTTGTTTTGTTTATGCAGTGTTGCCAACTGTATTGTCTTCTTTGTAGCTAAATCTTCTGCAAAAAGTAGCTAGATTCGTAAATCTTACCTCAAAAAAGTAGCTGGAAGAAAGAAATAATTAATATTTCTTTCTTCCAGCTACTTTAATTAGTAAATATTTAATAAGTAAAGTAAAAAAGGTAATTAATAACTTTATACTTTACTTATTTTTAGTTATAATATATTTATAATTTATATTATTATTTGAAAAGGTAAGTAGTTGTCAGGGTGCAAAATAGCTGGATCTAGCTACAAAATAGCTAAGTTGGCATTTCAGTGTTTATGTTTAAGTAGAATAGTTTTTTTTTGTTTGCGTTTTTGCTCTGTGTGCAGAAATAAATGTTTTTTCTTTCTTCTTTCAGTAGTTCCTGAGATTAGCGTGTTCTACCAAACAAACAAACAAGCTTTATAATATTAGTATAGATACGTATCATTTATAAAAGCACGTATTCACGCCTGTATTTCCCGAAGGGATAGGCAGAGATATACTAATTAATGTACAAAATTACACATTCTACACCCTCAATTCGCCGGTATGTTTAGGTCCCATGTAATAGGGGGCGAGCGTTACCTTGAACTGGGCACAAATTCATACCTTTAATAACCCTGTTGTCACTTCCACAGCTGTGTCTGTTTATTAGGTAATGCGCTCCATACGGACTCCTCAAGAATGTACTAAAAGTATCAGCGGCTTCAGCGGTACAACTTTTGAAAATTAAATCTTAACAAACACTCATTGGTCCACGGATTACAAAACTCCGATACTACAGAACTTTAGCGATCACTTTTACTAACAAAAAGTACTCCAACAATGTTCTTGAGGTGTCGGCTTTACAAACAAACAAACCATTTATGCTCTAGTGAATATCCATTACATGCAACAATTGTATTTTAATCCTCTGTAAGAGCTCACTAGGCTGCCGATATGACAACGCCTTTGCCTCGCCGCGTGTTTAAAAAAAACTTCGGCGCCGAATTCTAAGTGACCATTGGTGCGTTTGAATTTGGAAGGCGTAATAGGCTCATTGTCCAGCCGCAGCCGCAGACAAATAATGCGTAGGAATTATTGAAATTAAAAATGGAAAGTTTGTTAGGAAGTTTTTTTTATGATTTATTTAGATTTTAGTAATCAAGATAGTCATAAAACAATTTTACTGTTTTTTATTTGTTCTCTGAGTCCGAAAATCGGTCAATATCTAATCACCAATAAGCCAAGGGCACCACACGCTTCTGAAGATTAAGCAGTCCTACAAAAGCCTTGAACTCCGTTTCTTTATAATACTATGTAAACCCGTAAACTTGTGTTTCCTAATCCCATAGGATTTTCACAAAATCCCATCTCCGTTACATAGTGCTTACTCATATTATTTATTTATTTATTTATTTATTAGTTAAGGCTTACCAACTAAATACACACACAGCATTAAAATGTTGTTAAAATACAATTATGATCTCGAGTGCATTTAAATTAAAGGTAAACACAACAGTTTTAATTCAATTGTGAACGTGAGCAAATTAGATTAAAGTATTTTATCAGAAAAATCAAATAAAGGATGTCAAATAAAACAGGATAAAGGATAGTTGACACGATGCAATTTTGAACCCAAGGCAAAGAAATTATATAGAGAAATAAAAAGTAAAAAGTACCACGAGAAAGGCGAATGCGAGCTCATTAGTTCATGTAAACTTTGCATCATGTAAACGAGCCCCAGGGAATAAATTTCAAGTAATAAAAATATTACAATATAACAATAATTGCAAAACATAAAGAAAGAATGAAGAAGTAAAAATTACAAATTATGATAATAAAGAATTACATGCTATTGTAGATGGCTTTTTTAAATGAACCCAATGTACCACCAAAAATATCAAGTAAAGTAAAGTATTAAGTAAATTTACAAAATTCGGGTGCAAAAAAAATTGATAGATACCTACTGATTGTTACTAATTAGGTATAGTTCTGTTTTCGCCTAAGAAATTCAGGTGTCCAAAAGATTAGAATAAGAAGGTTCTTTTCTAAAACGTCCAAGTACCTACACGCTTCAGTTGACCTCTTCACAATCAAATCCATGGTGTTAGACCCACAATTCCGCGTAATGTTCACATTCACTGGATCTGAATCGATTTACCTACGAAGGCGTAATGGATGACCAGCTATATCCGCACAATGGTTTCCGAGATTTTCTGGAGTGATGCCTCTTAATAAACATTTATGTGGTGAAGAGATTTAGATGAATTGGGTACTTAAGTAATAGGTAAGTACTTTAGCACAGTACCGGAGTAGAGTTTAGAAGCGAAGCACTGACATTTAAAATGGAATGGAAGAGTTTGTAAGACCATTGTTATCCTAACTTATTTTTTGCTTCATTAGTCTAGTTATTGGAAGCTTGTTGCCAAATGAGGTCTCGTTTTCGATTCCCAGGTTGAGCGAACTGTAATATCGAAAATAAAATCGTCCACTAGTCCACCTATAATTCAGAGTATTGTCTGTTTTATTGGATAATAAGTTTAAATAGGCCTTAATTAAACTCAAATTCATCGTAGATATGACATTTAGAATCGCCCGATTTGACGAAAGCTTACATAAGCATAAATTTTCATTCTAATTTGTTTGCCGATGTCTGGTTGCCACATCGCGACAAAAAAAAACAATGTACCAAAATTGTCTACAAAAACCTAGCTATGATGCCAAAAAACCGCATCATAGACTCCGTGTAACACGCGTCCTGGGAGGTTTCGGCACTTTGTGGGATTATCCTGATGTATCGCGATCCCCGTATTGTTGGGAAGGCCCGACGGTCCACAAGTCCCGCAACAAACGATTGTCGGCTTCCTACACTTGTTGGATAATAGAATGGATTTAGATTGGCTGTTTCGAAGTGATATTGCCGACAGCCCGACGCTCTACGTACAAGGGACCTAGACAAGTTGCAATTGACATTCGAATCGACAAACGAATAGAATTAATAAAATGTATGGTAATGACATTAGTGACAGCCTGATTTCTCGAAAGCTTGTGTCATTTCCACACATTTTGTTTATATTCGTTTGAATTTCAAATTGGACTTGTCTACGATAGCCTTTCTAGTTTAGTGGTCCCAAGCGTGATTGCCTCACTCCAGGTCGTGGGTTCGATTTCCTGGTCGAGTGTTATTGGCAAAATTGTAGCAGTTCGGTTAGGAGTTGTCCCCAGACAATGGCAATAGGCTCGCATCCTATTCTTAGTCTTGTGGCTGCTACTGCAGGTCCTGCTGAGTGTGAGGTTCCTGGATTCGATTCCCAGTCGAGCAGTGTTATGTATTGGGTTTTGAGTATTACAAAACAAAAATAGTTGGACAGCAGCAACTTGGGTTTCAGAGCCGAAGGTTTTGAAAACCGAGTGGTAATCGAACCCACGATCTCATGTTCAGTAGTAGCGTTTACAATCGCTAAACCAGCGATGCTCAAAATTTAGACAATTATTTGGACTATATTGAATTTAAATATGTATATTTTTTTGAGTAACACAAAAGCAAACCATTTTGGTTTTATCCTCCTCATTAATGAAATTAATACTTGAATTCTGCTACTTTACAGTACCGGTATTGAAATTGAACACAGACACAAGTCACTAATATTATCATTAATATCATTAATATTAACACCAACATTCAAAAGCCAAAACGAATCTGAATCAACAAAAGATGATCCGTCGAGTTTTTTACAGGCAAAGTAATTTCTTTGATGCGCAGGCGCACAGTACAAGTAGAAAGTATCAATGTAACATAAGCTTAATTATCAATTGAAAATCTCGTAATGAATGCTTTTATTGTGCTCCTGAATACTTAGGGTTGTCAAAAAATAAAGCAATTAGGGAAAATTATACATATATTATATTTTCTCTGCATTCTCTCTTCTTTCGACGTAACATAACTTTATTTTGGAAATAGCATAGGTAGTTTTCGAAATCAACATAAGCAATTGTACCTACTTCTTTTTTCAATCCCGAAAACGTATTTTACTACATTCAATTCCATGAAAACGAAAGCAAATAGATAGGGGAGCTCCTTAATACAACATATTTATACAAATAAGTTAATAATATTGTTTATGGCAATCATTGGCATATTAAATTTGATTGTTACCTTTTTCTCTTAAATAAGTAGCAACCCTACCGCGCATCTCATTCGGTAGCGCACAAAGCCAAAGCGGCGAATCAAAGATGGCGGCTTGTTTGATGCGCTCGCGCACGCTGACCGCTCTCTTTTCAATATCGCCTTTTGATTTGCCGTTTCCCAGTTTTGTAGAGGCGAAATCAATACAGTAAAGACTTGTTGTTTGTAACGAATACTTAACTCCTTGGAATATAAATTCTGCAGCTACAAGCCGCTGTAGCTTTTTGTTCAAAAAGTCAATGCAAACCGTAGATGTAGCATGACTGGCATCTAGATCGCTACATCTATGTTTCTGACGTTGCTCCACATTGTAACGTAGATATTAATCCATCTGACTTTAAGAAACCGTGATTCTCGGAGATTGTTTCGACGTTTCTTCTCAATGACATTAGTCGTTAGCTAGAATACTTCCTCCAGCCCTATCTTCTCAAGTGACGTTGGTCGTCAGCTCGCACATTTCCTTGCTGACGTCCAACCCCAGTGTAAAAGACCCAGCCATAGAAAAAGGGTCTATAAAAAATCTATTCTCACGAAAATAAATATAATTCATCATTAACCTTTACCATTAACTTAGTTATAGTACCTATCCTGACCTGATAAACATGATCAACCTGAAAGGCCTCATAAAGGTCGCTGGGAGTCGTTGCATGTAGGCGGCATGTAACAGGTTCTCGTGGTCCGGTCTATGGGGGAGGCCTTGTTCAGGAGTGGACCTCTGTAGGCTGATATGACTGGCAATTTCACTCATTAAGGCTTTTGCAATGCACCCTGTATTGGTAATAAAAAGGTACGTTGGTCAAAGCCTCTCATGAAGATCCAGGATATTAATATTATGTCAAGGAGAGAAGACTGGAGGAGACAGGAGACTATTGAAAAGGACGTCGAAGTCCAAAAGCAGCAGATAGGAAATTCGGGAACACTTAGATTTTCTTAGTAGTATATAACCTACTGATCGTAAATAATATCACAAACGCGCGGGTATCGCATTTTTTAACCTTTTTGCCTTTAGATTAAAACAAACTTGTAAAAGTGAAGGTAGTTTATGATGATATAGGTACATACGGTCTGTCCGACACGAGTCATTGTGCGCGGTAGACAGTAGATTATCTTCACAAACAGAGATTGGCCCCTCGCTGTGCCCGTCAGGCTCCCGTGCCAGTGCGTGTGCGCATGTAGCGATAGCAACAAAAGTAAGAATTGTTATGTAAAATAATCTTTTCTTTAGTTCTATTTCCAGAACTGCGTCGTTAGTCTGGTGGTCGCGACTACTACTCTCGAGGTTTGATTCCTAGGATAAGCAGTTATTTATTTTTCTAAAAATAATCTGTAGCAGCCCCGAGTTTGGATTTGCACTCCAAATGACAATAGGGTTGACTCCTATTATATGGGACCTAAAGATACCATCGAAATGTGGAATTACATTTTAGTACACCCTTGTGAAAACTTAGTTCTACCCGGGCGAAGAAAACTTTCTTTCGGAAATTCTGAAAACTCAATTCTTCCAAAATGTTGAACCATGAAATATGTCCCTTGATTTTTTTGCACAGGGTATCGCAGAAAACCTTGTATCCACCACGCAAGCCTAATTCGGGCTAACCTACGCCCTGCCCTGCTTATGTGATGAGAAGTACCTAACGTTGACATATAATAATCTAACTAGGCCGAAAATTATTTTGTGATTGTTAGAGCCGTTTCACCGCCTCGTGATCAGCAGATAATTTCATAGAAATATCTTTCCAGTTTTGAATCTAACCGACGGTTAGCGGTTATCCAGAAGTGGTGAAATAGGCCCATAGTCTTACAGGCTTTGAGGTTCTTGGCCCATACCTAAAATTCAGGTTCTACGTCATTTTCATTCTCTAGATGTGTGTTTATCTTT
The DNA here is from genome assembly GCA_946251955.1 of Acronicta psi. Classification (NCBI taxonomy): domain Eukaryota; kingdom Metazoa; phylum Arthropoda; class Insecta; order Lepidoptera; family Noctuidae; genus Acronicta; species Acronicta psi. The sequence continues at coordinate 7,166,035 of OX276487.1, forward strand.
ATTTGTCTTTATAAAAAAAGCGAGACGATCATTTCGACACTATAATTAAAATTAAATATTTTTGTGTATTATAAATACAAAAATATTTGAAAAAAAAAAAACACGAAAAATGTTTTTGCTATCTCTCCACGCTATGCGCAGTGACAGTGGTGCGGTCTTCAAGCTGTCAAGAGCACACCAGTTCATCTCTACAGACTGCGAGCCTCGTTGGAATGTGGACGTATGATTACTTATTAATTAAGAAGCTATAATCAAGTGTCCGCCATCGGTTACCTATATGGAAATTGAGGTAACTCTAAAACTGTAAGTTTCTTGAGGTCGAGCATACTGAAGAATTTAATTTTTCTATGATATTCTCGAGAGCAGTTCTGAGTTTGGATGTGATCGGTTACTGGCAAAAGGCTCACCTGCATGGTTCCAACACATACCTCGTATATAGTCATACACACAAAATTTTCAATGTCAAAATATTATTCCGTTGGGCATGCTAGCGTATCATATAAAATATAGATTTTGAAAACTATTTTGAAGTCGTTGGTGTACATTGGCTTTTGACACTTACAAATTCGACATTAAAGTGCATTTTTCACCACCTCTAGATAAATGGAACAAAATTTGTATTAAAATATCTGTCAAGTAATTTAACGTGAACTTATCAGGAAGTGGTGAAACAGGCCTTAAGACATAGGGCCGCACTCAGAGACCTCACTTAACCTAATGAATCATTAGCTAATGACACCCAGTCTTACACTGACAACAAATTCAATTATAGAAAAATAGGCCGAGATATAGTAGCCACTGTTTGTTAACGATTCATTAACGTTAAGTAACGTCTCTGAGTTGGGGCATAAGTACCTAAGTAGTTTAATCTCACTAGGTTTCATAGAAAGTCAGATATCCTGAGTTTCATCTCCTTACACTGAGAGCATCAGCTCACTGAAGATAAAAAAAGAAAAAAAAATATCGTTTATATCGCCTTTATTAGGCTGCAAAATGTGCAATAAAAAAATATATGAAAAAGGTATAAACTTATAAAAATTCCGAATAGTATCTACGTTCATTTTCACCAGGTATTTTTCAATTTAATTGAACGTATTTTTCTTTCATAACGCCTATAATAAAGGCTGCAAATTGTGCAATAAAATTAAATATAAAAAGCTATTTATAGAAGTCCCGGTAAGAATCAACGTTCATTTTCACTTCGATTATATTTTTCAGGTATTTTCTATTTTTAATTGAATACCTGAGGTATTTCTGTGATAAAAAAATATTGATTCAAGTTGTTTTCTTTGTAGGGTTGTGATATTTCAATCATATGTCTTCCTGTATCTTGAGCCATTTCTTAATGATCTCTCCTTCAGAAATTTCCTTATGTCATTTAGACTGGAGTTATTGAGTCTATGTCTTAATCTATCGTCAGGATCAAGTCTACGGTAGCCATCCTTTTCATAACCCCTAGGCACCACCTTCCCGTGGTGGCTTTTCGCATACCAACGGAAACTGCCCAAGAATGGGCTCCAGGGAGATATAGTCATTCCTGGATGCTCTGGACTCTTGGTTAACGGTAGGGAGTGAAGTCTGGTCCGAGAGAAACCCGTGCAGGCGGGGTGGTGCATAGATGGCTCTGGGTGGAACCGGACAGGCACCAGAGAGTTCTTGATGAAGGATGTGGAACTCTGCATGATCTTACAGTAGTGAGGCTTACAGAAGCGTGTCACTCGCACATTAAGGTCTGAATCTCTTCTAGTTATCGACCTGTAACTAAATTCTAGACTTTCTGTACCTGAATTTCGATGGATCTGGGAACACGGAAGGTGGCTGGTCGTGGGAATGAGTGTTTGTCTAAACAACAATCCTGAAACCGTTGTTACAACAAACCCCATTTTTGTAATTTTTTTTTAGTTTTATTTTGTAATTTTTTTCAAGTCTGCATTTCTTGACAAATGCAACGGTGACGTGAATTTATATTTTTACTGTAGAGTAAAAAAGGAACGCTCTATTCTGCTTTGTAAAGAGGAGAGCCCAAATAGTTTCATTACGACAAAATAATCTAGTTAATTTTTTTTTTTTAATCATTGACTTGTAAAGGTGTCCTTGAAAAGTCGCTTTGCAGAAATCATTCATTAATCAATCATTTCATATCATTTCCAAAGACGTTGACACACGAGCTTCTTCGACAGTGATACACGTATGAAGCTAGAACTATGCTTCACGTGCTCGAGACGAACACTTTCTGGACACGAAAGCGTCCTATACGTGAACGACCTACGTCCAAGTATTGCACGTGCATAAACCGCCAGCACTATGCAACATTTTTTACACAATACATGTGTCACTTGCTTATTGTTTGAGTCTTTGCTCGTCGTTTTAACGAAGGTTTTAAGAAATCATGTCTCAATAGCCGGGACACTTGAGGACTTGGCATCTTGGCCTGGAACCCGGCAGATGACCCCTCCCTATCTCCCAAAAGGTTGTGTCGGTCCATGCGCCAAACATCCTGTATAGTTGTATTTATATAATAAATATATATCTTACTATATATATATGTACAATAGTATATATTATATTTAATTTATTTGTAAATGATATATAATAATATATCTGCACCGATATGAACCCCATTTCTCAGTTCAGTTATGTCCATCCTAAGGTTGCCTGAAAGAGATCGCAGATCGCGATACACCTATTGTATATTTAAATTGTAATTATATATCTTACCTGTGTATTTCTTTTTGGTGTACAATAAAGCATATATAAATAAAATAAGGTTTGTGAAGCTTTTAGGGTCACAATTCGAGTGTTTATTTTTTACTTGTGTTTACAATTTTGGACTTTATTTATTACTCAATAGAGTCCAGATGGTCCCATATAAATCTGGTCGGTGTCAAGCGATATTTTATTGAGTTTTACTAATAACATTCTCAGTAGCAGCTTGGAGTTTGTATTAATTATGCCCAGCGAATGGCAATAAGCTCCTACTTATTACACTGCATCTAAACATACTGGCGAACTGGAACAGTACTTCTGCCTAACTCTTCGGGGGATACAAGCGTTAGCATAAGAAATACTTGGTCCTTTTTATTTTAAACGTAGGTCAATGTCATCTTGCTAATATTCTAGTATCTGTGCTACAGTATGCCATCAGTATCAGAAGAAGGGAAGTCCAGGTGCAAAGACTCCATCAGTGATGCGAAGCACCTATTAAGGATAAAAGTTTAGGAAGGTCCGAAGTGTACTTCGACCTCTTAAAGAAATCTGAAGGTTGATACTTCGCCTCGGGAACAAGGGCTCATACTTGAATGAATAACTGGGTTGTATAAGAGTCAAAAATGTTATCAACGATGATGTAATCTATATATTTGTAATCTAAATGCAAAGCCTAAAGTAACTCCATCAAAATTTTAGTTTCTGAAGTCAGGAATCCATGGAAGAAGTTAAGCCATAAGTCACTTCTTCTGTAATTTTATTCCCTTCCTTCAGGATTATGAAGAGTGGGTTTCTCCTTTTTCTTTTTATGTTCCTCGATCTGATGTCTCGCCTTTTGCGTGAAATATCCTTCCTCGTTGAAGGTAGCTTGAGGATTAACGAAGCCAGGCATTTTCATGCTTTCCTTTTCCTCTCTAGCACCTCTATTTTGAGGGTGATCCTTGTCGGTTTTCTCCACGTAGGTTCGGCAGGGTGTCCCACAAGGTACAAGGTTTCCCCTAATAAATGTCAGGCATCCTGGATGCCTCATAATATTTGAGCCATTGGAAACCAATTTCGGGTGCACTTGAGTGAAGAACCTCATCATCTTGACATGGACTTAGCCAAGTTTTTAGGGTTCAGACTGTTATTACGTTTGTATGGGTTTGTAAGAACATCTTTTTACACAAAAATTAAATAACACAAATAATATCACATTTTGGCACAATGTCAGATGAGCAGCATAGACTGCAAAATATTAGGAAATACAGTATCATTAATCTGTTCCAATTATCCATAGACTCGCACTCAGAAGTATTAACCTACGTCTCTTTGATTTTAGTGATTTTACTATACTTCTTACTCTACATAAACAGTTATTTTTGCAGTTATAGTTTAGGTAATACAGTGAACCTTGCGTCTATTGACGACGTCTGGGGCTTACTGACTCGAGAGTCGTACTACTGCCCCTCAACCATGAGTTCTATCGAATGACTTTCGATAGGTTTTTTACGCATCGAAACGCTGTAATCCCATAGCAGGTTTTAGTTCTTTACGTAACCGCTAGAGGCGCTGCGAGAGTTTTCCATACAAATATTTTACCGCGTCGCTAGCGAGTCTAGTGACAAAAACTCATGGTCGAGGCACTGATCACGAGGTCGTGGGTTCGATTCTCACAGGACACAATAATAACGATGTAGCAAAACAAAAAGTGTTTTATCCATTGTCTTGTTTTACCAATAGTAAAAGGTCTTCTTGTTATGGGACTAGACGGTTCCGTGTAAAATGTCCCAAACATAAATTTATTAATAAACTTAGGATTACATTACTTAAGTTTTTTAATCACAGTGGCAACGTTGAAGTGGACTTTCAATTCCAATTTCGGCCACCAGTAGATTAGTAATAGTAATGTTGTAACTTTTTATAGATTAGTTAACGTTTTTGCTTATACTAAAAGGAAGAATAAGATAAATAATTTTGATATTTTTAATGCTAAGCTGGCAACGGTAACACGGGTACTAGTCTAGATTTTTTTGCAAAGCATGAGAGCTGAATGTCATCTGAGTGCTAAAAACTTTGTTCACAAAAATAACTTTGTTTTTTGTTTTAATCTGTATTTTATTCGTGAAGATCTATTATTGGCTTTCTGTTACCTAAAATTATTATTTACTTTGGTATATGCTGTTGGGCTTCCTTTGAAAAACAATTATTATTTTCACAAGAAAGGCAAGGTAAACAGTTTCATTAAATAAAAACTGTACAGTACAGCGAGTCCCATAGAATTAAAGTACACATAAAACGCGTAAAGATACCTAAGTCCTTATTAAATGGGTGATAAAAGTTCTTATTTCGCTCTTAAATATAAAAACAAAACAATATAAAACCATTTTTTTAATCAACATATTGAAAACATAACAATTTCAAACAAATTTTAATTCAAAATATTCAAACTAAAATTTACATAATTTGTATTTTCTCGCAAAAAGAACAGAAAAACTTCACCTTCATGTTAGATCTTATCTTCAGGCTTCTGGTCCAAATTGAAGTTTCCTTCTTTCAACTGCTTCTTTATTTTTTCAAGTTGTTGCCTCTGTTTGTGGTGGAAGTAGCCTTCTTCTTGGGCCGCTGCATACTTCCCTAGTCCTCCTCCAGACTGTCTGACTGAACCTCCTCCCCCACCTCCCTTACCCGTCCCAGAGCCTGGAATCCCAGCTGGTATTGTATAGTCCGGGGTATCATCAGAAAATAATTTATAGTCAGTGTTCCTTCGACATCTTGCATAGGATTGTAACTTGCCCAATAACAAAGTTTGTTTCATATTGATCAGCATTGTGAACTTAGGAACAGTATTTTTTGTTAATTAATTTTTATGTTGATAAATTTTGACATTTAACGTCTGATTTTAGTAAAATGTTTACACTACGACAAGCCAGTGTTTTAATTTAAAAATACCAAGAAGTCTGAATATCATTAAGTAAGTAAGTAAGTAATATGAAAAAGTTTTTAATGTGAGATGTCCCCACTGACCTTGTGTGTTTGAATACGTAATAATTTATGTTTGTAAAACACACAGCAAAAAATATTAGGTTGGAGCAACGTTTATTTAAAAAAAAACGTTATTCTGCTACACTAATGTCAAAAACTGTGATAAGTACCTACCTAATTATGCTTTTTTAATTAGACTTTCAGCGTTGGCTAACAGAATACTCTAATTGCTATGTTTATTAATACACATTTACGTTCTAAAGATAAATTCATTTGTCACACTTAATTGTACAAATGTTTCAAATTCAGTTAATTTTGCACTAATTATTTCTTCTACTATATAAGGGTACAGTAATGAATTTCAATCAGTTTGTAGTATTTCGTAGGGTTTGAAAATATGATGTAATCATTTGTTTTTGTTTTTTATTGGTTTATTAATCTTCAAAATGTACTTATTAGAGGTAAGTCTTAGTAATTTATTAGTTATGGACATCATCATCAACATCATCGTCTCACTGCTTAATAAAAAATATATACAAAAGTACTAATACGCCTGGCTCCCAAAGGGTCGGGCAGAGCAGGGCCATGTCTGTATTATATGTATATAGTTCATGTAGGTACCTAATATAGGAGAGCCGTGCTGAAATCGAGACTGAGAAGTTACTAAGAATTTAATTTTAAGGACTTATCATGACTAGACTTATATTATAATTGATTTATTATTAATAAAAAAAAAATATTTTCATTTCAGGTATCATTACTCCTGTTTCTTTCTACAAATGTACATACAAGGTAAACAAACTATTAATAAATAATTAAAATAAATAAAACCTATAAATAATAATAATTTGTTGAGTAACCGTATTAAATAACTATCTCTTTGTATTTTTTTTAAGCATTTTCCATGCTAAGATTAAAAGTTATTTTTAATGAAGGAAAAAATCCTGCCAGCCCGCCGATTTTTTCCTTAATTAAAAATAACGTTTTAAATAATTTCAGTTACACCGAAATACCGAAAGTATGGCAACCTAACACAATTGATAAACACAAAAACTGCATCTGTTATCCAGAAGGCCCTTCACCGACAATACAGCATGTATTAGACCCTCAAAACAAAGGACTAGAACGTCTCGTTGTCTATTTCTACAAAACTGTCGGGTCCAACGAAATCAAAATGTACACCCCTAATGTTGTGAAACAAGCCCTCCTACCTGATCTACCCTACGAAGCAAGTGACGGTTTACTCACAGTCATAACGGAGAGAGTTAGTACAATATTTAACAATAGTCCTCACAGAATAAATGTATACAACAATCGTTTCGCAACCGTCAAACCCCCTGTAACAGATTCTTGGCCTATTGGACTCAACTTAGGTGCAGTAGAAAACATCTACCCTAACGATGGAAATGGTGTCCAGCCAAGTAATGGTTACAAAGGAAATGAATACAATAACGATATTCCACCTAAGGGATATGTTGTAGCACAGACGGAGCAAATAAAATATAGTCCTGCAATCGCAATTCCTAATAAAGGGCCTTCTCCAGGAGAATATGGCAATGAAATTCCTGAAGCAATCAAAGATCTGTGGTGGTCCAATAAAGTTAAGTATTCTAGTAGCAACGTTTATCCAAATAACGGTGGACCAAAGGATCTTATCTACGCTTTAGACATAAACGACGGAGCAATTGCACTTCCGCCTGGTTCATCTACATTGAACTTAGAAGCAATTCCTACTTTTACTATGTGGTATAATCAAGAAATGAAGAAATTCCAAAACATACACCTACCGAATGATATAAAAGTGCTCGAACATATTAGCCTTAGAGTACTCGTGCAGCAGACATTGGCTGAAAACAACATCCACGTCAGTGCTGACGGTGTGATGATAGACTCTAACGGAGTAGTAATAGACGCAGCCAATTTGGAGTTACGCCCTCTGCTGATTGGCGATAAAATTGAACAGGAAATATTCAAAACATCCTTCAATAAAATCATTATCCCGAAAGATTTGCAATATTTAGAAGGAATATTGGTTACTCTTGTAAACCCACCGAAAATGCTAGGTATAATTCCACTTGGGAAGACTTACCTGCCTGAGTTTCCTTCTCTCGGTAATTCTGTAAATGATTATGTTAAAGATTATGGAATCGCTAACTTAGTATCTTATTCAAGTGTGTCTGAGGGACCTTTACAAATAACTGCCAATGACGCTTACTCGGGCTTATACAGAAATCCTGTATCTACAAGATCTTCCTACGTGTACTCCGATGGTATCAAAGGACTAACATATTCTGATACATACTCAAATGGTTATACGCAACCTTTGGCTTCTTCTTATTCTTACTCAAGTACTGACAAGGTACCGTATTCGGGTACCAGCGAGGTTTCTTATTGGAATAGTGGACCATACTCTGATCCGAACGAGCCTACCAAGTGGACCCCTTTGCCAAATACCCAAGTTGTGGGAAAAAGAAGAACACTGTCAGGTGCAAAAATAGAACATCATTATGAACCGCCAATATTGAAAAAACTTAAGGAAAAGATAAAAGGGCGCTTTTTTGGAAAATCTAAAAAACCTATTGAGGCAGAGATAGATAAATCGAAAATAAATACCAAACCAGCTGAACCTTTAGCAGACGTAAATTCATTAGAATCAGGTAGAAGATCCGGAGATTCATCAGTGTCAACACTCAAAAGTGCTATGAAGACATTATTGCATCTTCTCGATACCGAACCGAGTGGGAGAGACTTTGGTTCTGGCACAAATTCAACTGAAACCGATGATATTGTTAATGGATCTGAAAGTTTAAACGGTGGAGACAGACCTGATTTTAGAATCATTGGGGGAAATGCCGCTACTGGAAGTGGAACACCCCTAAGCAATAAGGGAAGAAGTGGTTATGAAGAATACATTTAGGTAGGCAAACGTAAGGGCGCATAATAAAAAAAAATTAAAACTGATTGCACTACAATTAGGTTTTGTGTGCATTCAATGAAACTTTGCTCTATTATGAACCGGCTTGATAATGGTACTATGATTATTATTTTTAGTTTAAAATAAATGGGTTTGGGCAGCATCACAAGACGAATTTTATTTTTTGTCTAGGTATTTTTTTCTTTACAAGCGAAACATTAAGAACTCTATTAAGACTGGGGATTAGACCGAGCACAAGGAAGGGGGGCACTGTTCTTCACCTTACTTGATTGAATATTGCTCCCTACCAAACAGAGACTTGATAATTATATCTTCGTTGTTGTCTTAGAGTTTGGTATAGGTTGTAACACATTGTACTTGTAAATAAATTAACTTTGTTAATAACCTGACATCTGTCGAAATTCTTTATTACTAACCTGATGAAACGACAATAACGTATCTTCGTAGTTTGATTCATTTTTATTAGATGTCGCTGTTCACACTCATTCATAAGCGCCATCTATCTTGTTTTAAAAAAAGTATTTCCTTTGAAAGCAGATGAAATAATAATTTAGGCAAACATTAGATGGCGCTACTTATATTCATTGCTTTAATGTACACTTTTAACGTTAGATGGCAGCTATTTACAAATTGTACCTTCTTATTATTATTTAAAAATGCAGGTAGATCCTGACAGAAAACTGTTAATTGTAGATATTAGATAAAAATTAAGTACTAATTTAGTTGAATTAATACAGAAATGTGGAAATATGCTTTGTTTACACTCCCCGCAAGCACACCACCCGTTTGTCAAGTTAGCATGCAAGTCAAGTCAAGCTAGCACGCTACACTACAACCGCCAGTTGCCGGTAGTCACTCTCCGATTGCTGTAGAAGTGGTATTGGTGCGCTCTAAAAATACCTTTACGCGTACTCGGCATCTTAAAACGTACAAAATAACTTGACTGTTCAATGACAATAAGTATGAAACAGTTTTAAAAGTGACCAAAACTTCTCGCTTCGCCGTATTCGGTATCAGTTTAATAAAACGTTTTTTTTTTTAATAAAGTTGATATTGTAGTGGATTCGCGGTATTCCTGGTGTGCTTCTATTGTTTGTGAATGAAATCAATGTTGTACCTATGAAAGGATGTTATCATTACCGCACATGGTACTAGGAAACTGTATTTTCTGAATTTCATGGGATTTAAAAGCTGGTAAGTCGATTTTTGGTTCAATTAAATGTGTGTATAACTATGACTTTAAATTTAAGTTGAGACTAAGTACGATATTATGAATCTTTGCAGGTAAGTTTTTTTCTGTAAAATATACCTATTTAGCTTTCTTAATACATTGTCAAAAAAAATAATTTACAAGCTAAGCAAATAGTGATTGAGTTGGAGGTATTTAAATTAGCAATACCTGCTATTTTTTTACTTAACATAAAGGGTACCTAGGTTATTTAAAGCATAAAAATACAACAAAGCAAATTCAAATAGAATGGAAATCAGTTTATTCCTATTTACCACTAATTAAAAATTAAAAGATTTACAAAATACTATAAAGCAATCAATGCTACGCTAATCAGAGTCAGACAGTCAAGATTTCTTATATTTTTTATTTAAAAAAAATACAATGGCATTGGACGTCATTCATTGCCATCAGACCTTGTCCGCTTCGCGAGGCACCCTTGCAAAACTGTCGTTGTGCTACTAATTCGTCATAGACCCACACTGCTGGGCACGGTTCTCCTGTCAGAATTAAACGGTTTAGACGGTATAGGTATTCCACCACGCGAGTTGGCAGACCTCACATGCCGTTGAGAAAATTGATCAAAACTTTCCTTCCTATAACTTAGTCCTTATTCCAAGGCTTTTCTAAAACGGTAAAACCTTTCTATTCCATTCAAAATTAACGTTCAACCTACCGTATAAAGGACCTTTGGAGTCTCCTTTTGTTTCTTCCTGATTATCAATCCTACATTATACGAATCTTTGGAGCAAATTTGTCTTTTGAGGGTTTGATAATTATTATTGTTGTCTTCGTTCAGTTCTACAAAATATCTCCCGTCATTGCCTTTTTCTATGAGTCTTCGATATAAAGATCCCGAGAGTGCCTTTTTATAATTTAATGCAAATTAAGGTAGGTACGTATTTCCTTCTTGGCTCATCTAACTAATATTTGTTGTTTTATATTTTACTAGCTTCCCGCCAGCGGCTTCGCCCGCGTGGTCTTATAATTTTTTCCCCGTTTTTGCTACATTTTTCATTACTACTCCGCTCCTATTAGTCGTAGCGTGATGATATATAGCCTATGTTACTCGGGGATAATGTAGCTTTCCAAAGGTGAAAGAATTTTTGAAATCGGTCCAGTAGTTTCGGAGCCTATTCATTACAAACAAACAAACAAACAAATCTTTCCTCTTTATTATATTAGTATAGACTAGCTTTCCGCTAGCGGCTTCGCCCGCGTGGTCGGGGTATTGCTTATAACTTTAATCCCCTATTTACAACCCCCTTACAGCCCTTTTTTCCCATCAAAAAGTAGCTTATGTCCTTTCAGGCTTTAGACTGTGTACCAAATTTCATTGAAATCGGTTCAATAATTTTCGTGTGAAAGCGCGACAGACAGACAGACAGACAGACAGAATTACCTGTTATTAACCTATAACAAAATACCCACAGCATAAATCTAGACTTGACTTGCATACATTTGGAGAAACCCTTTTTACTTGAGCGTAACTTGCAAGCGGTCATTGCTAAACAGGTAATATAACGAAGGTCATACAACCTTGACGTGTGGTCAGTGCCAATGATTGACGAAAAAAAAAACAAAAAGAACTATGAGTTGCCGGTGAGGTTAGCGAAGTATAAGAATTGGTTTTTTTTTTAAATCGTTTATTCATATTAAAATACATGCATGTACACTTAAACTTATCATCGCCAAACTGTGCAACAGTTTGTTGGCGATAGTGGCGCTCTTTTATAATTTATAATTTAGTACAAGTAGGTACACATTAAACATAACACACATACAGTATATATCTTATTATATATATCTTATTACAATATATCTTATTCTAATTTTTTTTTTCTTTTTCTTATTATAATTGAAATGGCCTCTCTATAACTTATTTAATAATATATCCTTCAGTCTTTTCTTTAATATTGCAGTACTTATGTCTTTGGATGTATCTCTTAGGAAATCTACTTTATTATATATTAATGGGATAAGGTATTGCCTAGTTCTCTTACCATAATAATTTCTTACATGAGATGTCACATATTTACCCTTCTCAGCCTGCCTTGTACGATATTTATGACTTATCGGTTCCTTATATTTATTTATTTTATATTGTTCTACAGCAATGAGGTAGTCTACTTTTGTATGCACTGGTAGTATTTTACATATATTAAATAATTGTTCATAATTAGGCTTACATTTTAGTTTTACTTTTTTGTTAACTAGATACTTGAGTAGTCTGATCTGAAGCTGTTTTATTCGATCCATTTGAGTTTTGAAAGTTAAACCATAGCTGCTTAATCCATAGTTGATTATTGAGTCACCCAGTGCATAGTACAATACATACATTACCTTTCTGTTTGTAAAATTGCTAAGGTGAAAGAATTTACCCAGTATTGAATTAAGTTTATTACATACGTTGTTGATGTGCAATTTCCAGTTGAGATTACTATCTAATAACAAGCCCAAGTATCTATATTTATCTACTATTTCTATGTTTGTGCACTGGCAGCCAGCTTTGTTTCCATGTAGACACTCATAGGTATGCCCACACTCATAGGTTCGTTGAGAAATAAGTGGGTACCCTAGTTGATGGAATTCTGTGTTAAAATAAATGAGTTTTCATGTGAAAATCTTGGAAATATTGCCTTTCTGCGTGTCTCAAACTTCTATTTATAACAATACCTAAGGGAATTGTTATTTTATATAAGTTTGAGTTTTATTAGTTCCCATTTTAAAATAACTACTAATAAATAAACGTAATCAATTAATGATACGATAACGATGCAATCATTTACCTCTAAAGCATAATTACTTTTACCTACCGTAATCAGAATGTCAAAATTCTATCTATAGGTAATAAGGAAAAATATTGACTAATTTGATATACCTAATAATTACTTACCTGGGAACCGACCGTAAAACATTTTAATCACAGAAGTAGAAAAATATTTAGAATAATAACTAAATAAACAAAGGAGTGTTTCGAATTTTGTTAAATTAAAGTTATTCATTATGTTGAAGTTAAGATAAATAAAGGCTTAGGCAACTTCGACCACATGGTTGAGATCCAAACTTTTTTGTACATAACCTTGCGAGCACTTAAAATTCTACTAGCAAAACGGCTATAAGTAGCAACGTTGTAAAAACACAGATTGAAGAAACATATTAAAAACTTGAAATGAAAAAAAGTTTAACGCTTCCGTGACGATGCTCTTGAAACGGTATTAGAACAACGATAGCAAAAAAACATCGAAATTATTACCTAATTCTTTAAAAATATCATTTTTTGTACAACTCGAAATACGCTAGGTTAAAATATATCCCGCAACGCAACTATGCATAATGAATAGGTAAATAGCGACAAGCGACTTCAATAAAATATTTCATCCTACAACAATAAAATTGTCCTGCAATAAATGTAATGAGTATTAAAATTTAATCTATGGAAATCTATGGACGTCCTTTGGCTAATACATATCTAACGGTGATGATTAAGTATTATTTATAAGTAAAGGATATGTTAAATGAATGTCTGATAATTTATCAAAATCTAGATAGACAGACACTTGAGCATCTACTTAGGTAGGTACTCTATTCGCTTTAGTGTTCGCGGTAACACCTAAGTATTACTTAATTTTGGCAACTGCGTAATGTTACAAAATACAAGTCTGACAACTGTTTCTTTACTTGCTGTGTAACGTTAGGCGAGGAGCGAGAGGCGATTTGCAGATTAAAATTCTTAAAAATATTTCGTTTCATAAAAAAATTTCAACGCATAATAATTATTTGAATTGTTCTGATTTTAGAAGTGACACTAACATGAAAACGATACAATCTATCAACCATGTCAATCAGTCATGATTGATTGTCTAGACTCCACTGTAGAACTACTTAATAATTATATTCGAATGCAATAATTTGGTACCTATGTGAAAAAAGGTTTTCTGTCAACGAAAACGCAGAATCTATATCTTTTATATTACTTCGTTAAAGAAGGATGAGGGTCACGACCGAGGGTCATAATAATGGTTTTTCTATAGTGTTTAAGGCCTCTAAATTCTAACTAGATATCTTTTGGTTTTAAAACCAGTATCTTCTAACTTCTTTCGAGAATCTGATTACAATAGAAACTGACTAATACCGGTGTGTCTTAAGATTTTTATGAAATAATATCTTCTCACCTAGGTACTACATTATTAAGCTCTTCTATGTACTTACTAAGTATTCTACATTTGCATAATTTATCGATATTTGTTGCGTTACGTCTGTATGTAATTAAATTAAAATAAACCCTGCAGAAATTTCTCACTATATTCCTAAACTTTGCTGTCTGCCAACCCGCATTAGGCTAGCGTGTCGCCTAATCCCTCTCATACATGAGAGGAGACCCGTGCCCAGCAGTGGGACAGTGTATGGGTTGATTATTATATATTCCTAACAGGCTTTGTAGACTTACTTTCTTTCTTCCTTCTTTTCTTTCTTTTGAGTATAAAAAGCTGTTAATGAACCCTGGAACCGTACACCTAGAATCATGTAACGTTTCATAAATTCTTGTAAAAGCTTATTTGAAATAAAAACATTTTGAATTGAATTGAAATTAAATAGTAGGTACGTATCTGGCGTTGTGTTTACTATTAGTCTTAAAATATTCAGATTAATATGTATCCTATTAAATTACGTACATGCTATGTTACATACACATATACACATTAAGAGAAAAATGATTTTAAATAGTATCAAAGCAATCCCTTCTGCTTTTATGAAAGAAATCTAAATCACTAACATATACTGTACATTTTAAATACCTTACGTCCTATGAGATCTAGTTTACTAGCAAACATTATCACTCCCGTCAATTTGTCTTTTGCTATGATAAGCCTTAATTGCGTCAATTTACGACCTGTACCTAATCTTCGCGATATCTTTAGGCATTTACATATCTGCTGATAGCCTTGCCTATCATCATAAAATGCACTTTAATTACTGCACATTAAAGTTTTAATTTCTTTATGCGAAATACTTGAATGGACTAGTTTTGAAGATAATTGAGCTCATACTAGCACTATAGGTCAGCAGATGACGTTAATGGAGATAATAATACTAAATTGCAGTTATTTCCAAACATACGAGAATGTTTAGGCAATTCTGGAATCACAGTAGCTGTAGCATGAAGAGATACTATAATGTACACTATATCTAATGTTTAACACTATCATTATAATAAGTTAGTACTAGCAAAACTAGATACAAGCGTAATGGATGCTCGCAAATGGTTTAAATTTTGGAGTGTGGAAGGAATCGTTCGCTGCATTGCACTTTTTGGTCCTCGGAGTCTGGCTATAGATGCTCCAGATGTAGGTTTAATTCTATTGATACAATTAAAGTAATTAAAGTAACAAGCTGTATTTAAAAAAATAAGAATAGTTATAAGAAATCATGCAGTCGTTAAGAAACGTGTTATTAAGGAAACGATATTAGAAACTAGGAAGATCATTGTTAAGAAAAACCTTTAATTGTTAAGGAACTTGAACAATAATGTATGAATAACGTCTAAAATAGAATTATTAATAAAACTACCATAGTAATTATTACAAAGGACTCAAAAAACGTCAAATTATCCTTAAATAGGTAACTATTTCGTTTCGTCTTTCGGGAATTTCCTTATGATTTCATATTCTTGTAAACAACAATTTTAAATGAAGAATTTCAGGGAAAACCAGACATTGTCGCGTAGTTTACATTTTAAAGGGGGTTTTGGGGTTCGATTAATATTGTAAATGATACCTATTATTTTAAACCAACATACCACAACACAGCTATCATTACTAAAAATGTTACTGTTACCATATTTTCTTTTAAAAAATTGTGTCTTGAGTTTCTTGTAGGCTCTTCTCCATAAGTCCCACTACCAGAAGTATATAAAAATAATAACTATTGGAACAATTATTTAAAACGACAGCTTTCATTTTTATTTATTACAATCCAATATTTTTCTTTCTCCGATTTTTACGGCCGGGTTAAAGTTAACCCGTGCTAACTTCAATCCGGACAATAAATTTGACAAGAACTGTACCTATTTTCATTAATGGGAAAATACCCATCTACTTATTTACTGTTATTGTAAACACAATAACAATATGATCTATGAACCATTTTAAAGTAAAACCGAAAGGTATCGTGTCCCCGACCCACGACATTTTCTTAACAAACGCAGTCACGATCAAAGTAATCGTGAAATATTCACCAAATAGGCCATTTCAATGGATTGAGAAACATCCACTTATCCAAACCATGGTATTACTAAAACTCTTTGTGAGTTATTGATCCGTTGTTTGAGAAAATATTTTCTGGTTATTTAGGCCGGCCTTTATCATCATCACTAAATCGACGACGTCTGTGGTCTAGTGGTTTGAGTACCGGACTGCTGATCACGAGGTCGTGGGTTCGATTCCCACAAGACACAAACATTTATGTGATGAACTTAGGTGTTTGTGTTTGTCTGTATGTAATGTATTTACAAAAAAAAAGTATATAAGTATTATATCCATTGTCTAGTACCCATAGTACAAGCTCTGCTTAGTTTGGGACTCCTATAGTCCTCGAAGGATTAGTCAGAGGTGAACGAATGTAAACCCACTGTTGGCGAGCCTATGTTTATTGCCATGAACCGGTCACAAATCTAGACTTCGAACTGGTACTGGGAATTTCACAGAAAAACCAAACAATCTGCTCAATCTGGAAATCGAACTAAGGGACCTCTAGGAAATTCCAGATCGAAAGTGTTAGTTATTTGTTCATTTTAATAGGCTACGCCACGTGACCATGACTTTACATAACTTGGGACCTAAACATACCAGCGAACTAATGTGTTTATTAGTACATCTCTGCTTAACCCTTTAGGGAATACAGGCATAATAGTATATTAATACGTATAAGTCCAGGTGTCTGCTGTTCTGCCGATTAAAGGGAAAGGCTTAATGTAACCATTGCTTATCTCCCTACAACTGGGGCAAGTAACGCAACATTATTCTAGTTGTTGTACAATAGTCTAGTAAATGGTACGCTATTGAAATACTTAAATCTAGGCTACTTGTAACCCCTACTTTTCTAATAGTGGTAAGGAGAAACTACAACAACTATTAAGTTACTGTTACCACACATATTTTTTTAAAAGAGTATCTATGGAGTTTCTTGCGGGCTCTTCTTCATAAGACCCACTTTTTTTGGAACCGTGCAACTAATTTAACGTTTCAAAAGTACCTATTTATATGGTCTAATTGAAATAAAATATTTTGAATTTTGAAGACAGTGATGGTACCCCAAGGTACTATTCTGGGCCCTTCGGTATACTACTGTTTGTTTTGGTCCTTTGGTCCTTACATCCGAAACCTTACTAACATTTATGTGTTTATTTTCACTTTTATTTAATTCATACAGACACTGATTATCTACTGATACCGACTTGATGAACGCAAATAAATTTTACCCACGTAGAGTAAAAAATAAATACCCACATCAAATTCCAGTCAACAGCTTTTCACGCAAGATTATATCAGTTCACTTTACAAACTCTCCTCACGTACAAACAACCTTATTTGTAACCATAAAAATGTACCAGCAATGTGGGTTAAAAGATCAACAGCCAATGGCTTTGTACTTGCAGACAAACGGAAGGACCAATTTAGGAGAGGAGGACCATTTTAGGTCAATTGCTCTGTCGTTGCTCTACAAAATCTCTGAAGATTTATTGGTACATGGTGACAGCTCTGTTATTGGTTGTTATTGACTGCATTGGCTTAAGAACTCTTAAAGGGGGTTAAGTCTTTATTACGTAACTGTTCTGTGTATATTGTTTTGCTTGTTGTCTGTAAATTTACGTAATATTATCAGTTTTGATGTCTACTACAGTCACACAGAAAAGGGGTGAAATACTCCGAAGTAAATCATTATTGCCGATACTAAATAATAATGATTCAATCGTAAAACTTTATATGGAGTACTTAGGTTTCTTTTATCACAAATGATTCATCAAAAGACTTTTTGGCCCAGCAGTTCTGTTACAAACACGAAAATGCTATTATCATTCCAAAAATAGTACAAATCTATAAGATTTACCTGGCTCGTACTAAAATTTATTGCGCCGAATTTGGTTACATTAAAATCGCTTTTCATGTAACCAAATTCGGCTAAATCTAAGAACTTCACGAAGACTTTGAAGACTAACTAAATTAAATTTGATTTCAACCTATATCAACTAACATATCGTTGAGACCAACGACTTATATTAAAGAATGACACACCGTATTCGCCAGATAAAATTAAGTAGTTCCTTACTTCTTTCAGTATATGAATATTCTTTTAATTTCAAAAGTTACGTACTTTTTAATTAGGTACAATGAATTGATATGAAACATAATAATTTAATCCTATAGTATTTTTCATTATTTTTAATAAATACCTTTTTACTTAGACAAGGTTGTTGGAAATCATTCTCAAATCCCATTTAGTCTATATTTAGAAGTCGCTGTCCTTATACCAACTCAATTAAACTAAACTTAAGCTACATAGCATGTTGTATAAACAAACAATAATTTTGTTCGGCATACATACACAAAGGTCACGTGTTTCGCAATATTTTGTATCATCAACGACATCCATTAGTTTGAAGTAAAATGCATCTTTGAACTTCCCAGAGTTCATGTGTGATTGAAAGAAATATCAATGTCAACTGGTTAGAATTGGAAAAAATATGACTTTTTATTTTTATGAGATCCATGGTATTTTATTGTTTTGCGCTAAAAGAAGATACACTAGTGGACGTCGACAAGATGTTTTTGGTTCAATTCCCAGGTTAAACATAACAATTAAACTAATAAATATTGATAAATTAACGAATAAATCCAAACAACATTTATAAAGATGGTACATCCATCCTAATAATAAATTGTTGCTAAAATTACAGCGACACCAGTTTAAATAAAAGTTTAACAAAACAAAAAAACCATGCGAGTTTCGCAAAGGTTACGAACTTGATTGGAGTTGCGTGAATCTTGTAATTTCCCAGTAGTCTGAATATTAAGAAGCTTTTTATGAGGTTAAGTAAGCGTTTTATAAGCCTTTGACAGACAGGCTACATGAGTCCATGAGCTATCATGCGAATACTAATAACAAATTTAAATATTAAAAGAAGATTTTGACACTTTTGTTTTGGTGTACAAAAGTTTTGACATTTTATTCAACTCTGTTTTGTTTTTGATATAAAAACGTTCATGCTGGCCTGATAGGATTTTTATTAAAATAATAAAAAGTAAACTATATACTTATTTATTTGTAGTTTGGACTAACTGTATTTGGCATTCATTACGCGAGTGCCTTGAAATTAAGTTGTTTTTGTAAAAGTTATGTAAAAAAATATGTTATTTATAAATAACCAATTGCATAATTTTTAATGCAACAATAAAACAAAAATATTGTCTTTATCAGACTGGTAAATAGTGTACATTTTCCTATAAAAATGTTTCGATCAAAACTGAAGTACCTATTATATTTTTTATGTGTGTTTATCACAAAGAACCAGCCAATACTTGGTGTCCAATAATAAAATGTAATTTGTACTAATTTGATGACATTTTACTAAACCCAGTCACAATGCAACTCTATTAGTGTAATTCTTTGAATGGTAGGTACATAATGCAACTTTGAATGCTAAGCCCCACGTGGCAAATGTAACCTTCAATTCAATGTACAATTTGGACAGATTACGTTCGTAATAACTATTCAAATTAATAAAGATCTTAACAATGATTTGGCAATACATTTTGTAAAATTTCGACATGTATTCACGATTTAATTTGACATTGGTAGTCTATGGCACGTAACTAAGTACTAATGCATTTTGAATCCATTAAGATAAAAATAATAGTAATGTAAAAATATAAGAAGAAACTCGTAGCAACTATATTCACTCGCGGCGAACCATACAATTTTGTACAGGAGTTCCATGAAGCCTAATAATTTCGAAAATTCCTCGAGATTAGGATATTATACGAGAATAATGCAAGTAACACCTCGGGTAGTGACAGCTAGTGAGTAGAGGATCCAGGAGGGTCCAAGGGTAAAACCCCTTTTCCCTAAAGCATCTGGATTTTGGGTCCACCCCTGAGAAATCTTAAATTGAACTTGATATTATCTTATCTTACATTTTAGTAATAGCCCCTCAGCCCCTCCCAAACCAAAATACTTGATCCTTCATTGCAGCAAGCTCATAAAAAACAAGGTTGTAAGAAGATAAATATTGCAATACGTGTAATTTTAGATCTCTTCGTACTTAAGAACGTAATTTGGTATCGGATATAGATACATAATTATCCGCATCTGGTTGCACTGGAAGCTGACTCCAACAGCTACTGGGAAAAAAGTAACAATGATCTTAATCATGAATTGATTAGTACACTGACGTCATCATCATTAATCCTTCACATCATCCATCCAACTCTTCTCATAAAAATAACTTTGTTTTTCTAGGCTCGATTTTTAATTTAGGTTTCATTTTTCTAGTATTAGAAGAATTTAATGCAAAGTTTTTCTTTTGGATCATAGGACCACGATTAAGAATATCCTAGATTCTAGGTTTGAGTAGTTCCTAATCCTAAAGATGGTTAGACTGCGACCCACCTGTAAGAAACTTCCAACTGGCTTTGGTTTCATGAATAAAAAAGGGGAATCAAAAATAATTGTCGTGACCAAGAATAAAGATTTCCCTTCAAATAAATATACAGTAATTTCCAGGAGACTAGTTAAGTAATTCTAAATACTACCAACATTAAGTGACATTTAAAACGAGCTTTCAAAAGTTACGAAACGTATAAATACATATTGTTCGACACAAACTGGTCGGTCTATGATTCTTATAACGATCCTCTGTCCACACGTTAGAAATACGGTTGAAGAATCAGTAATTGCAATAACTTTTGCGCTATATCACACAAATGAAGGTAAATAATGACACCATACTCGAGCAATAGGCTTGCAACTTGCAATACATTACTAATATTATTGCAATATTATACCAGATTCTATTGTTTCGTGTGACTCAACTGACACGCGTGTTTGTACCACAGTGCACTTGCTATAATGCGTAGATTAAAAAAATATATTACCCGGCATACACCACGTTTGAGTACGTGGTAATTATTAAGAAATATGTTCTAGTAGTACATAAGGAAGTAAACAGAATGTAAACAAAAATGTAACCAATTTACATTTATTGTATTCTTTGGAGTTGTTTACAGCTGCTAACGTAGAAGTTTTATGGAAAGGGGATCTATAACTACCTTGAGGTGACTGACTGACTGCTCAAAGCCCCCGAGGGAAAGCGCTAGTTATTTACAAAAGCCAACATAGGACGATATATTATGAACAATAATGATTTGCCTAGCTAAGGTATCAGTGGAAATGGTAAGGTTTCATACAACTCGATTCCCAACAGCTTCCCTTTTGAATAGTCACATAATTAGTGCTTAAAGGTTTTGAAATTAAACGTAATTAGTGTATCATAGGGTCAAAGTTGACCAACGTGAAACAATTTGACTTTGCAAAAAAAACCGACAAAGTATTAACTTCAACTCCAGCTCTATCTTTGACCCTATTCGTGCTACTTATAAGGCAAGATTCAGGCAGGGTCACTCGACTTCAAGTCTAGAACTATATCCAGCGTTATTCCACTTATCTGTATGTCATTCAAACACACCTGTTTTGACCTTGCGATCGAAATTGGTGCGTTTGTCCGCGTGCCCATCCACTGACAGTGAAAGGTGATGTCCTTGTGACTATAACACGGATAGCTCTTGCTTGTGTCAAGTTTAATGTAATTTGATGCGCAGGAGTGTACGGTGCTATTTTATATCTAGGAATGAATTTATAAAAAATCTTAAACTATATCTACTATATAAAAATAAGTCGAGTTTTCCTTCCTGACGCTATAACTCCAGAACGCACGAAGCGATTTCCACGGTTTTGCTTTCGTTGGAAAGCTCTCGGGCTCCGTGAGGTTTATAGCAAAGAAAATTCAGAAAAAATGTCAACAGAAAAGCGGGTTAAAAAGGTTATCAAGACCACGCGGGCGAAGCCGCTGGCGGAAAGCTAGTAATATTATAATAAAGAGGAAAGATTTGATTGTTTGTTTGTTTGTTTGTATTGAATAGGCTACGAAACTACTGGACCAATTTGAAAAATTATTTCAGTGTTAGATAGCCCGTTTATCCGGGAAGGCTATAAGCTATATACCATCACGCTACGACTAATAGGAGCGGAGTTGTAATAAAAAAAAATTCAAAAACGGGTAAAAAAATTATAAGACCACGCGGGCGAAGCCGCTGGCGGAAAGCTAGTATTTTATATATTTATTTGATTTCTAGCACTTGACAATTTATTTTACCATTGAAATTGTATTTAGTAATAGAGAAATTAATTTGATTTGAAGAATTAACAATTGATGAAGAATTAACAATCAATGTTGTTAAAGAAACGTGATCACCAGGTCGTAAGAATTTATTTTTAATAATAAAAGGTTTATCTAGAGGTCGGTTACCGAGGTTAAGATTAAGGACAAATATTTATTTTTAAATTATTTAACTTACCGTTTAAGGTAAATTTATTGAATACTGTATGTGCTAAGTATAATGCTAATTACATAATTCTTTCACGTGTATATGTTACTGAGAGGGACAACATACCATCATACCATATTCCCCGAAAGATTAGGCACAGGTGTGCACCCATAAACCCACAATTCACCTGTACCTTTAGGTCTTACAGAATAGAGGGCGAGCCTATTGTCACTAAACAGTGTCCAAAGTCCGAGCTCCTTCTGAGAATTTCATAGGATAACCCAGTAACACTTTGTCCGACCTTTAGCTTCACGCTTTGTAAATGGGAGAACTCTCTAGACATGTATTTCAAACCTATCTGTACCCTATTTATCTTTTAAAAATATTTCGCAAACATTTCTAGATTTTTTTCTCATAAGTATCCATATATTATTGTAGCAGATATCATTGTATAAAACTAAAATTTAAAAGAGTAACCATGGAGTTTCTTGCCGGTTCTTCTCCATAGGAAACGACTAATTTGGAACCGTGCACCTAAATTCGACATTTCATAAGTGGCTGTATATGGTTTATATGAAAATATAACTATTTTGATTTGATTTTGATTAACCTGGGAATCGAGCCCAGGACCTCTAGCCTAGCGTAGCAGTAACGCTCAACAGAGGTGCGGTGTAAATAATAATCTCAACAATAAGAATGAAAGTATTTATCTAACAGCTCCAAGGATAACCTCTTGCTGACCTTTTGTTATGAATTATAACCCAACTATAATCCACTAAAACCGTACCTAAAGACGTTATTGGTCTTTAGGTACGTAACTACGTAATCGTAGGAATTCGACAATATCTAAAAACTCGAGATGACGAAGCCATTAATTATTTATTAACGACACTACAGATGGCACAAATACTATAATTAACCACCTCGATAGCCATTGGTGTATCACGTTTTTGTCCAGCAGTTCCGGGTTTGAAACACTGTGCAGTTTCGGTCACGTTTCTTTAGTTTTTTCGCTTACGGTCGAGTTTATTTTGACTTATGTCAGCAGTTGTCCGTGCTTGTTGATTAGTGTGTAACTTTTTGGCGTATTATTGTGTTTATGTGTCTACTTAGTAAACAATTGAGATTTATTTCAATGTACTCAATACCTACCTATTTGTTGCACTATTGTTCTACATAATCCATTCTTATAGATAGATTAGACCTTGCAGGACATAGGCTACTTGTTACGAAAAAAAGGGTTGAAGGTAGGTAGAAGTTGAATTTTTCCCCCGTTTTTGCAACATTTATAATTGATACTCTGCTCCTATTGGTGGAAGCGTGATTATATATAGCCTATAGACTTCCTCGATAAACGGGCTATCTAATACTGAAATAATTTTTCAAATCGGTCCAGTAGTTCCTGACATTAGCGCGTTAAACCAATCAAACCAACTCTTCAGCTTTATAGTATAGATAACACAAAGACTAGCTATGAAATGAATAAAGATTTGTTTTTGAAATTTCAACCTCCACGATATTCGAGATTCTAAGCCGCGGGCTGCAAAAGCTAGTTTTTTATAGATTCAAAACAGTCATCTAAGAAACATGTTATAGGATTGAAAAATCCCTTTTTGTTTTTGGTAGATTTGTCATCTAAGTATATCTACTAATATTATAAACAGGAAAGATTTGATTGTTTGTTTGTATTGAATAGACTCCGAAACTACTGGACCGATTTGAAAAATTCTTTCAGTGTTAGATAGCCCATTTATCGGGGAAGGCTATAGGCTATATACCATCACGCTAAGACTAATAGGAGCGGAGTAACAATGAAAAATGTTGCAAAAACGGGGGGAAAAGTTATCAAGACCACGCGGTCAAAGCTGCTGGCGGGAAGCTAGAAATGAATAAATATTATGACTGAATATTATACACCTCATCACTGAAGATATAATATCTAGTATGACTTATTAAATTTCTTCCCTTGTACCAATAGGTCTCTGACGCCCTACATGTAGGTGGCCTAATACCGGACGTCGCTTCGTCGCTCTCTTATGCTAATACGACACCAAAGGGCCATTACTGTGGTTTATTTGCAGCCACGAGCCCTTTTAATAGGCGGGCACATCGTTTCAAAACGCGAGCTATTTTTGGACGTCTCCAAAACTTTGCCATCGGTTTCGCATAGACTGGAAAGCGCATAAGTATGAAATTATACGTTTTGTGTAGTGGTTAATGTGTTCTTGCTTTGCCACTATCGTTGTCATCAAGTGCCGAGGGCACAGTTTACTTAATAGTTACTGGGTTCAATTCTATGTGAATACTTAATTCTTCAAACTTTTACGCATTATCATTATGCATCAATCCAAACTCCGAGCTTGAGAATTTCATAGAAAAATCCAATAACATTCCGTTCCGTAACATTCCGTAACGTTGGACTTGAACCTAGGAACTCGACCGCAACTGTCTCGCTTAGGACTACTACTACTAGGCTTAAGGCAGTTTTTAATGTCATCATCCTTCTAGCCTTTCGACTTCCAGTCTAACCAGATGCGGCTGAATATCAATATTTTACACGAAGCGACTGCCATCAGACCTCCGCAACCCAATTTCTGGGCAATACCGATATTAGAGGGATAGACTGGTTGTCAGGCTTTTTGGGTTTCTGACAACCATTAACGATTGTCATAGATGTTCGTATGACAATCGGGATCGACGGCTTTACGTGCTCTCCGAGGCACGGTGGGGTCTCGATGTGTTAAGAATGGACACCCATCCTCAGACTGACCTCGGCAAGCGCAGCTTAACCTTGCAGATCGGTTGATCAGGGTTGCTATAACTCAGCCACGAGCTTATTATTTAAAACAACTACGCTTTTTTATCTCTAAAGTTTATCATCATTACAAATAATTAAAAGCGTTAACATAAGGTCAAATACAGTACATGTATGTGATGTTATTAGAGAAAATGAAGTTCCTTTGTAAAGCGAATGATAAATATATAGATTATAAAGTTTCTGAGAACATGTAAATAGTTCTCGGAAGATTGTAATTCCCCGCAACTAAAACTGTTATAAACACAGTATTATTATCTAAATAAGTGTATATTAATTATTAAAACTGATGTAGGAATTGAATTAATTACCTACTACAAAATATTGTAATTTTATAATTAATTCAACATTGCTAATCATTTGACCTTCAGAGAATGATGATTCTGTAAGTGAACGAGGTATATATTAATATGATATTATTCTCGCGGAAACATTGCCAAATACTCCAACTGAAGTATCAATCTGTACATATACCTGTTTTTCATATATATGAATTAAAATATATTCTCATTTAAATTTACAAAATTAATAACACTAATTAAATACAAATATTTTATATGTATAAGGTACTAATATTAACAAAATAAAAATCAAAATCAAAATTTCCGCACCTAGGCGTCAAAGTACTCCTCATCGCTGTCATCTGGTAACGTGCCCAGAAGACTGGCAGCATTGCCACGTTGAATGGCAATGCTGATTCTTTGGCCCAAAAATAATCCAGCCCGAGGTCACGAGTAAAATATACATACATATACCTATCATATTTTTAGTTTTTTGTGCCCATTGACTTGGATCTAAAGTATCACCTGACATTACCTGTAATTGTAACAAAATAAAATACCTATGATTGTCACAAAAAAATGATACAATTCAAACATTACATCAGTGATAGGAGAACCGAGCATTTTAGTGCGCAATGTCTACATATAACATTTTGATACAACTTGTAACATGTTGCTGACAATTGCATCGATTACAAGCGAATATTCGTCAAGGAGCTAATATAGTTACGTAATGCTCAAAATCGAATCTGTAACGTTACATTACAGTCGAATTCAGTAATACTCCCGGTGAGGTCGTAGAGAATATTAGGTTTGCCCGCGGCTCCACCCGCGTGGAGTTAGGAACTTGGAACCCGTCTCCCGTAAGAACTTTGAATTTTTTCGGGATTAAAATGTAGCCTACGTCCTAATCCAAGGTATAAGCCATCAGTTTCAACTTTCAGCCAAATTGATTCAGCCGTTTTGCCGTGAAAGAGCAACAAATATACAAACTTTCGGCTTTATAATTTTAGTAACATATTCTGATACTTAGGCAGGCATTCAGAGACGATGCTCAGCGTAAAGTAAGGCTTCCGTATGTCAAATTTGTATTACAACTTGACATACGGAAGCGCAAGTTCATGCTGAGTCTCTTCTCTGAATCTCAGCCTTAAAGGCGGAAACCAAAGCCGCTTTGCGTTCATGTGAAAACTTTTAATTATCGAACAGTGGTCCATTTACATTTAATTTTAGTTCACAAAAATGACTTAAAATAGTTGCCCCATCTATCATTCGATCCGGACTGAGTTCATTTATAGCTGAAATAAAAATAACCGTTGATAATTCAGGAAGACTGTCGAGATTGTTGTGCTAATTGATTAGGCACAATTTCGAATGCTTTGTCATATTATTTTATGTAAACTTTCATCATAATTATCAGGCAAAAGAGGTCCACTGCTGAACAGACGCCTTCCCCATTGACTTCCACAGGAACCGGTCGTATGCTGCCTGCATCCGAAGACTCCCAGCGACCTTCATCAGGTCATCGGTCCATCTCGTTGGAAATCTCAATAAAGACTTTACTTACCTACTCGTATTAACTACAGGTCCGCCAGTGTACAGAATTATCTCAATATAGTCATTATATTATTTGACAAACAAATTGACATTGAAAAGGCAGTCGCATACGATTTCTAAACTTCTCGTCTTTTTTTGTAGCTAAGTAATTCTTACACTTTTAACATCATGCAACTTGTCCATTCCAACCCACATCATTTTGTGGTCTTCTCTCATCGATGGCAACAAAGTACTTAATTATTATTATTGAGACAATTTACACAGCAAAGCAACACCACCGTCTAGTCCCAAACTAAACAGAGGTGCTACTATTGATTACTACACCCAGACCAACAGAAGCCCTTATACTCATCACACCACAAGTGTGGGTGTCAAGTCCATGTCCTCGGGTTCAGCACTCCGACACTCGAACCACTAGACCATAGACGTCAAATAAATAGCATTTTATGTAACGACTGAGGAAGGAAACTGGAAGTTGTGACGTAGGTAGTTGGTGCACTGACGTAGGTAGGTAGTAGGTACTCGTGTTGTTTCCACACCGATGGTCGCTTGTCGCTCAGCTATGATTTAATGTTCATCCTTTGATACACACGGCATTAAACCTAGCATTATGTGTTCATGACATTTAAGTCGTGCATTGACTTAAGTCTTTAGCTTTTAGATTGTTAAGTATAGTCTTCGAAGGCTCATTTAATTGTGGTCCTTACCTTACCTTACCTTATTGATATTATTATAGTAAACGTTGTTGCGTCTAAATTTTGAAATTCCTATAACTCGATCACAGGGCCTACGGGCTCAATTGTGAATCTAGACCATTTTGGGGCCCACTCAAACACACATCATCTACATCGTAAACAATCCTTACTTCCTTACTATATTAATATAATAAACGCGAAAGTAACTGTCTGTATGTCTGTCTGTCGCGCTTTCACGCCAAAACTACTGAATCGGTTTAAATGAAATTTGGTACAGAGATAGTCTAGTCTACATTTTATTGCGAACAAAGGGCTGTAAGGATTTGAAATAGGGGAATGAAGAAAGAAAGAAGAAGAAGACTCAGTCCACGCGGGCGAAGCCGCTGGTGGAATGCTAGTGAAACGAATCTTGTTTTAAATTACAGTTCTCGCCAAACTTATTGTCCGGGTTGAAGTTGACACGAGCTAACTTTAACCCGGTCGTAAAAATGGGAGAAAGAAAAATATTGGATTAAAATGATTCAAAACGACAGCCTAAGACTTGAGTTTTCGTTTTTATTTATTACAATCTAATATTTTTCTTACTCCGATTTTTACGGCCGGGTTAAAGTTAGCTCGTGCCAACTTCAACCCGGACAATAAGTTTGGCGAGAACTGTACGTATTTAAGTAAGTATATATTAGAAGTCCACAAAGGATTTTAAAAACAAATGCGCAGGCGCAAACAATCTTTACCTCATCTTCCGCAGTCAGACAATAAAATACATTTATCAATAATAGCAGCATCTTTCCTACAAGGTTCTTCTTTATGACCTTCCGATCCTCATCACACCGTACCATCAAAGGTTATTGGTAATTTCCTTATATTAAACCGTACATAAAATATAAATTACTTATGTACTGTCAAGGTTATTATCAGGCTTTAGAAAAACTTGGCCGGATCATCTTTCAACTGACGTCGCGATATCTTGATACACTTGATTATTATTGTATAATTATTTAAAATGAAATATTTTAAAATGTAATCATATTATTTCTATTTACAATTATTAATATTACTAAGGATTGATTATTAATTAATAGATGAATACTAATAATTAAGAACAATAATAAATGAATGATATATATTGTGACTATGGATATGTTGAAAAGATGTAGATATGTATTGGATGTTAGAGTATTTGTTTAAGTAAGTTAGTGTATCTGTCTCTCTCTTTTATTTTTTTGCATGCCAACCTGGTGAAATATGACTGAACTCTTTAGTTTTTTAACAACATGTACTGTACCCATATTAGCAAAATAAAAAAATCTTTGTCTTTATCAACTCTGAAGGTCATATTCACGGTACCAACTGACACAAATATCAATTACAGTATAACATCACGCCTGAAGGTAGCATCATGATAATCTTTATTTCTATACTAATATTATAAAGAGGAAAGATTTGATTGTTTGTTTGTATTGAATAGGCTCCGAAACTACTGGACCGATTTGAAAAATTCTTTCAGTGTTAGATAGCCCATTTATCGGGGAAGGCTATAATATAATACCTTTGGACTTTTTTTGACACAGCACCATCTAGTCCCAAACTAAGCAGAGCTTGTACTATGGGTACTGGTACGGGATAGAATACTTATATACTTTTTTTGTAAATAAATACTTATAATATATATGAAACACCCAGATAAACACAAACACTTAAGTTCAACACATAAATGTTTTGTGTCCTGTGGGAATCGAACCCACGACCTCATGATCAGCAGTCCGGTACTCGAACCACTAGACGTCGTCAATAGGCTATATACCATCACGCTACGACAATAAAGTACATAAATCGTAACATTAATTCCTTTTACCTTTAACTAATTTCATTGAACTCAATTAAAAAACTAGAATATGGTACATAAACATCATCAACATAGTCATAGACACAACATCTGTTTACCCACGATTCTGTCGTATTGCAATGAGTATTGCCCCACAAACAAGGTGTAAATTAAAAGAGGTTTAATTCAATCTGCATTAAACCGTCATGGTGTTAATTTCTGCAATATTTTGTCAACTGTTTCTGGTTTATTAGATTCGTTACAAAATGTTTAGGATTGAGACATAGATTTGGAAATTCATAACAAATGATAGGTCATAAATAATCCATGCCGATTGGATGGGTCAAGAAAATTCAAGGACATGTTTTGATTTTAAAATGTGCTAAAAAAATAAAGTAATTAATTTATCATACATAATTTCATAGCAGTTTATTCAAAATAAGTCAATAATATAATATAATTCATATAATATTCAAATGCTGGGGTCATTAGTAACATGTGAAAACTGTGAGAACATTAAAACGAAATTAGTACGAGTTGCAAAAAACCTATAAACCTGTTTATTGTTACAATTAGCTTATGGTATCCAATAAAAAACATTTAGGTAATGAGCCAGACACGATTGCAGAATCCAATTTTCGCGCAGATTATTTATCCTTTTTAGGTAACCAAGAGAGCGCCTTACCTACCGCACAAATTGATTCAATGTTACAAAATGATTTCGGCCTGTTGTTCCGCTGCTGTCTGTACTTTAGGCCAGCTTCAAACGAGATCGATTTCGTACTGTCCTTTCACTATCACGGGTTGCCCAATGTTTTGCGCCGAGGGCATTATTTATTAGTACAATCACATTTTTATTCGCAACTTATTATATAAATAGCTATCAGTGACATAGAAATTGTTTATGTAAAACTGATTCAAATGATTTATTACTCGAAGTTTTATTACTTGGTAAGAAGTAGACTCAAATAAACATTGCAAAGGAAGGAATATTAGGAAAAGTTCAAAAGGATTCATAATGCAATCACTTCTAAATCAATTTATGTACGTACATTGCGGACAGCTGCTCGAGATAGATACCCTTCGTTGTTTTAGTCCGAATTGGTCTTCGTTGGTATTATATCCAGGAAATGTCAAAAGTTCCACTTAAAAAATTAATGATTACCTACATCGTCTTATTATTAAATTTATGAATAGTAAGTAGTAGGTAAGCATACTACAACAAAGTTAAATAAGTATATCCTTTTATCCCAACTCACATCGTTGCATCACATGCCTTTTATACTTAGCTGTCCTCGCGAATGTCTTTTTAGCCAACTCTCCAGGAGAAAAATTAAGTACTGAAAAGAAAAAAACCGCTTTTATTCACATTATATTCAGATTAGATAATTGTTAATCTGCTAAAAGACATACTCCAAGTGAATTGGAATAAGGACTGATGGATGATGGATGATGATGATCTGCAACAAATAGGGGAGAAGACTGGTGTCGAATTTGTTAATAATCACACGCTTATTGAAAAATATCATTAGCATACTTCGTATATTGAAAATAAATATTAAATCGACCAAGAAATTTTTAAGATAAATGCGTTAAAAGTTTTTGGTGGGGATTGAGAGGGGATGCTCTGTCCCTTTCCCGCAAAACGAGTGTTAGTATAGAATTAGTATGGCGCACGCTACTTTTGACGTCATTTGTAAGTATAGTGCGCTCTCTGTCTAGCATAAAATTAAAATGCTTTTAACTTCGTTATTTTTGAACCAATATAAATTTTGTTTTTGATAATCGGCTCTATTTAAGGTCAACTTTTTCATGAGGCCATAAAAAATAATTAGTCGCATGCCTATTCTAAATTCTAAATTTCAAACGAAGCTCAAGGTGACCATTTAGTCTAGTCTTCGATTCCTATCAACATTTCTCCGTGTAAGTAGTACATACATAGAATGTACTCGTATTTTGCAATGCCGTTCCCCGTAATGTAGGCAGCAGAACCGGTGTTGATATTTATATTTACTGTTGCTAGCTCGATTATTCTCACGATTCTCCAATGAGAATGATTCAAGTAAAACATCGAGTAGAGCTCTTTTTATTACGAGCCAAAGACGTATAGAAACCTCTGTCTTATACTCCAAAGGGTTAGGCAGAGATGTGCTAATGTACACCCATAGTCCGCAGGTATGTTTAGGATTAGGACCCATTTACATCCCAAAACAAAGCTCCGAGCTGCTACTGAGAATTTCGCAGAAAACCCCAATGACACTGCTCAACCTGGGAATCCAACCCTGGGCCTCGGGCGTGGCAGTCGCGGTTAGAGGCAGACTTCTGTCGTACGATATGGTCATCGGTTTTTAGAATTCCACGACAAAACAAGAGTAAGCCCCACAAATTGCTAATGCGCCCGGCCGCCATTTTGGTGACGTAAAAATGACGTAATCGCACTCAGTACCGTTAGCATCACTAGCCGACGAGTACGACGTATGACGTCACGTGGGTGTCTATTAGACAAGGGTCACATTAGGTACCACATTAGAAATTTGCGAGACTTATATTTTGATTACTAATCAGAATCCACAGCTTGACTTAATGGCAACATAATGTTAAAAAAAAGCTTACGAAACCAAACTGTTGGTGTACATAACCTTGACGACGTCTGTGGTCTAGTGGTTCGAGTACCGGACTGCTGATCACGAGGCCGTGGGTTCGATTCCCACAGGACACAAACATTTATTGTGATGAACTTAAGTGTTTATGTTTGTCTGGGTGTTTTCCTATGTATTATAAGTATGTATTTACAAAAATAGTACCTATATAGTATTATATCCATTGTCTAGTAACCATAGTACAAGCTCTGCTTAGTTTGGGACTAGATGGTGCCGTGTAGAATTGTTTGAGGATATAAAGAAAAAACCTACGCCTCTGCCTAACCTTTCGGAGAATACAGGCGTTATATCATATACCTATAACATTTTCACTACCCACACTCATCCATTTATCAGCCGATAGATATTTGATTAACGCCAGTTTAATGCTTGTATAAATTCATGAAACAATACTCAGTTATTGTGGATATGTCGCGTGTCATGTAATTATCAAGTTACATTAATGCCTAACAAGGTTTCGATACGAATATTATTACCAGCATTGTTCTTTTATTTATTATACTAGCGTTTGACCGCGACTTCGTTTGCTGTCTCCTATGAACCTTCATTCCCACGTAGTTCGAAATTTCAAAAACGCTGAACCAATGTTTATTTATGCCTTATCAATGGTCTAAATATATTTTATATATATTATATCATCACAGATTCAGAAGCGTTTGCCATGTGGACATGCAAGCATTTGCGTCCGATCCGATCGACTGTCGGTTTTTACTCCGAATCAAAGAAGTTTGCAGCAACCACTTGAGATCCATCTACATGTTTCTGCGTTGGTATGGGTTCGCAGTTTGTGGCAAAAGCGTGTGGAGTCACCATTACATGGGACCTCAACATACCGGCGAACGGTAAGTGTACATACACTTCTGGCTAACCCGTAACGTTTGGTATCTCCACGTTCTTAATTAAAAGACACAAACAATGTTATTACAGTCATAACAAAGTGACCTATTTAATAGCTTAGGTACATATTTCATATAGCAGAAAAAGATCTACTTACCAGATGCACATCGATAAAAAGTAGTCTGCAACGCAAAGATTCCCACAATTGTTTGAGCGTGTTGTTCTTAATTCTAATAACCGACTTGCTTGTTACTCTTGCAAATCAAATATGAAGTAAATTAGTTACTGTTACTTAATGATAATTAAGGTGGTAAATCCTGGAGGCCTGTGTTTAGCAGTGAAACTCTTTTAGCTGATAATTAAGATTTAATGATAATGATTATACATTTCATTGACGTCAACCTAATTTGGACTGCCGGTTTTAGCACCAACATCACCAACATGACAAAAGAAAGATTGTATCTTATGCAGATCATCTCACAATCTTGAACTCATTTGGACAATTATTCTTCGTCTGGAGGTTAAAAGAGCCTCTTGTACTATAGATTGCAACAGTAAAGATTGCCATTGTTGTTAGTACATTATGGTTATCTATCTTCTATCTATTATTAGAATACTTACATTAAAAATCTTTGTACCACTTTTAAAGCTACGTGAAAATATACGTGCGTTTATTTTTTAACAATTCTACTAGTTATGTGTGCCGGTATTACCCGCTTTTATTTCGTTTATCCAATCCCCTTACTACAAGGTTTCAAACCTGTAGTTTGTGGCTTTACAGTTTCTTAGATTTCATAATTAGTCACTAGATAAGTGGTTTTCGCTTTTATAATACGTTACTACATTTTTATAACTACCGGAAAAAATTCAAGGTCATGTGAGAACTTTCACGTAAAAAAATCGTTCGAAGATATATTTTCTTAAACTTATTAACAGCTGTTGGGTAAAACTATATGCGTGTTGTATACGAAAAGTATGTGGAATGTTGTAGTATTTTAGTGAAAAAATACCGTCGTGTTTGTAGGTATAATAAATAAATAAATAAATATCCTGGGACATTTTTACACAGCACCATCTAGTCCCAAACTAAGCAGAGCTTGTACTATAGGTACTAGATAATGGATATAATACTTATAAGTATACTTTTTTTTGTAAATACATACTTCAAATATAGTATCATTAGATAATAGTTATTCCTTTTTTTGCAAATAAAACGAAAGTGAATAATATTATAAACATGCTGACTTTAAATAAAATATAATCTGTATTTTTATTATTTTATTTAAAAGTTGTAGATGTATTTGTAAACCTTAGTTTTTTATTCATAATTTAATTTTACTATTTATTTATAAACTCGTTTAGGTAATCCACATACATTTGCTGGAACTAATGTAATATACTGTAATAAACAATAATAATAGCATACACAATTATTTTTCCCATTTAATTAAAAATAGGATACTTACTCATGTAGTTTAAGAAATTAACATTCCATTTACAAAAATCGTGTTTATAATTTAGGAAACAATATTATTCACAAGTCATCAATACCTATTAGTGCAGTTCTTTTCCTAATCGATTTTAAATCGAATTCAGACTAGTCATCATCAATCGGCAGTTTTTTTTGTGAAATGGCCTTGGTCTAGTTAATTTTGTAATGTTGATTGATAACTATATTTACATAATCCTAACATGTTTGAACGTAAAACGTGACAAAATATAGCGAATAGCCACGAGCTATATTCTAAGACTTCCTTCTAAAGTATTTATTCAACATATTTGTTCTGATCTCAAGGTCCTCATACTTAATTGTTTGCTGATAATCAAGAATTGTATACACTGCGTGGTTTTACTTAAAAGATCAAACAGCTGCTTTATTTGTGCAAGAGTAAAAAATTCTCTGTCGGATTCGGACTCGACAAAAAATCGCATAGTCGCATTTGCCTATGGAGGCTTTCTGAAAAAGTTTATGATATTGATATTAGGAAACATAATTAATAATACATTATAAAATATAATTATTGCTATATCCATTAGGCATGTAAGTAAGAACAAAATGTAACTATTACAATATCCCAAAATGCTTATTTCAAAACTAAACAAAATTCCAAATTCAAATATTAACGGAATAAACAGAAATGCCTCCGTCGTGCATGAACCGGGCGGAGGCGGGCGGCGGCGTTCAAATGCAAATGTCAAGAGCACGTGACGAGCCTAGCTGCGCACGCGCCGGTACACTCGCGCACACAATGCAAAGGTCATCTTTGTTCGGTGATATTTAACCGATCGGTCTCTACAGTAGTGATTTACTTTAAGATCTAGTTTAGTTATAGAGAAATAGGTTAACTCCAACTTCATTTGCAAGCCATCTAAAATATTATTTATATTGGTTATGCGATGCGATGGTTATGCGGTTATGTATGCCGTTAATGGTAAAACATAGTGATACTTTTGTAAGAACTTTTAATATTCCACCAAGTTTGTAACTTTTTACCTATGTTTAACAAATAAAATATTTGAATTTGAATTTGAACGTCACAAATTGGCACAGTAGCCCCTCGATTGGCTAAACGTATTTACACTAAAAATACACATTTTGAGAAATCTTACGTATGATTCAGGGAGTCGAA
This sequence comes from Acronicta psi, assembly GCA_946251955.1. Taxonomy (NCBI): domain Eukaryota; kingdom Metazoa; phylum Arthropoda; class Insecta; order Lepidoptera; family Noctuidae; genus Acronicta; species Acronicta psi. The sequence continues at coordinate 7,201,770 of OX276487.1, forward strand.
CCAAATCTCACAACATCTCATCAATGGGGGCCCAAAGACCCCCAAATTCACCTCACGTAAATAATGGACCGCGCTAAGTAAGTATAAACTTTATTCTCAATAAAAACATAATTATGTCACTTGAATAAATACTGAATCAAAAAATCACCACAAGTCTGTCGTAATCAGTTACTTTGTTACCCATCCTATGCATTCATTTCAGAAGTGATTGATTTGCGCATGGCATTGGAAGTTGAGTTTTGAATGCATTGAATGAATTAACATTATCTTATCTCGCTTTACACTTGAAGCTTCGTTTCTACATCTTCTGATTACAAAACATTTTTTTTTTTCGAGCGTCTTAAGAATATGATGAATATGAAGAATACGATCTCAGAAGAATATGATAGCAAATTATTATTATGATCAGAAATAATCTCGATATTTAGTCGCTTCTGAAGATTCCAAAAAAAATTCTTTATATTGTGACTAATAAATAATCTTTATTGTACATCATACAAATAATCTATTTGTAACAAGATACAATTAAGCTAAGGGTACAATATGGTGGTTTTATCGCTTATAGCTATATCTGCCAGAAAACCTTTTTAATAGCTTTTTTTAAATGTTGAAGGACTTGGTAATGCTTTAATCAATAAGATGTCAGTATCGTCTCGCTTTAGGTATTAGTTAGATAAAGAATCCGGTGTACTTACCAGAGGAATGCAGGTCCAAACCATGAGTTCGTATTTTCTTTCGCTGAAATTTATAAAATTGTATTACTTGAATCTGTTGTAACAATTGTGTAACCTACTGTACTAAATCCATTGTTTAGTGGTGTTTAGACGGATGTTTAACAAAACAGCCGAATACCTCGGTCAAATGAATGAACTATGTTAGTGGGTAGGGCCGGAACTCGATCATAATCTACAACTAAATAGTTTTTTTTAACGTGAGTCGATTTTATCCTTCATTAAAATAACCTATTATATTTTTTGACATAAAATAATCTTCATCACACATCTTCACATTAATACATCGAAAAATTCATGCTATTCCATCTTTTTTCATCCCTCAGAATTAATAAGTACCAACATTTTTTTTGTTTATACATAGAACTACTGTAACCTTACATACTGTACACACGCGTACTATTATTTATTACACACACAAGAGAACGCGTCAAGTTGAACTACAATAGCCACCTCTATTACAACGAAATATGGGCAGTCTAAAGGGCAAACAGCTTCATGTGTCGCTGTGTGTACTTACATTTGCTCAAGCGCATCTAATCGAACAGCACTGCATTTGTGCCGGTGCTGTGGTCCGATTACACTAATTAGCGATTAAAAAACATTATAGTATCAAGCTAAGTAAACCGACTGAACTGCTGACCGTAAGACCAATCGCAAAATGAAATAAAATCAATGAACAAACCGAACTTATAGTTGCTTTTTTAAATTTGGTGAGCGAAATCATTGTTTCTGTTCCTTGACCATGAGCTTTTCTCACTAGACTCGCTAGCGACGCCGTAAAATATTTGTATGGATAACCCTCGCAGCGCCTCTAGCGGTTACGCAAGGAACTAAAATTTGCTATGAGATTACAGCGTTTCGATGCGTAAAAAACCTATCGAGAGCCATTCGATAACACTCATGGTTGAGGTACTTGATGCCTCTGACGCAAAGTGCTACTGTGACCTTAAACTCAAATAATAGACAATACATACAAATTGGCACAGAAATAAAGCGGCCTTCATGTTATGCTAAATTAAATGCACTAATTAATACAAATAAATTAAATTATACGACTGCTACGCTCGATGTCCTGGTTTTGATTCCCAGGTCGAGCAAACTGTTACTGTTTTTTTCTAAAAAACAATAGCAATTTTTGCTCTGTGTCCGATTGATGGCAATAGGCTCGCCCCTATTACACGGGACCTAAACATACCGGCAAATGTGGGTGTACATTAGTAGGTACACCTCTGACTAATCCTTCAGGGAATATGTGCGTGATAGTTTGCGTGTGTTAAGAGTATAAGTACAGTCATATTCAATATGGTAAAACCTAAAGAACTGAAGCCTCTTTTGGCCGCTAAAATGGCGCCAGATTCAAATTAAGAACAGCGTAGATTCGTAGAAAGATCTATTCCATGAAAAGCTGTAAAGTAAAAAAATAATAAGTCTGCTACTGGAGGCACAGGGCACCTAATCTTCGCAATTACCTTCCTTAGTCTCACGGCTAAACATTCAGCGCAAAAGCGACACAGCGGCCTTCAATGTTAGGGAAAAGTTCACAGATTCTCGACACGGAGATTCAACCTTCGGACGATATCATATAAAATTCAAATTGCATCGCTTCTTCACGCTACAGTCACGATACACGACGTAACAATCACTAGTTAGTGGAACTAATTTTACAGCAAAACTTTATGTTTATATGCGTGTTCAAATGTGTGTTTATATTGGTCGTTATGTCAAACATGAAAGAAATATGGCATAAGTTCTAGTGTACATAAAAGTATACTTACAACTAATATATAAAATTCTCTGTCGCAGTGTTTGTTACCAAACTCCTTCGAAGCGGCTGGACCGATTTGTATGAAATTTTGTATGCATATCGGGCAGGTCTGAGAATCGGCCAACATCTGTTTTTCATACCCCTTAATGATAAGATGCCAAACCGCATTAGGTCGGCGTGGTGGACTGTGGCCTAATCCCTCTCATACTGAGAGGAGACCCGTGCCCAACAGTGGGACATATAATGGGTTGATGATGATGAAATGACCTCTATATGGCAAAACAACGTTTACCGGGTCAGCTAGTTATTAATTAAAGATCAATTTGATGATAAAAAAACAAAAATCACAACTCTAAGCAGGTTACAGCTGAAAATCAGGGTTGCAAACTTATTCTTGCGACCAAAGAAAAGGGCTTGTAGTCTTTGGCTGTGCTGGCCTATGATCCACTGAAATAATACTGAGTGTAACCTAATATTAATGTTACATTTTTTAGACCCTGATAGACGTGTAAGATGCTTCAAGGTTTTAAGGTACTTTTCTGCAGGATTTTTTTATTATTTCTAGTTGTGTTTGTGCCATTCTTAAATATGTTCGAAAAATCCCCAGTGACCAGTCAATCACAATATTCCATAATCGATTATGCGATTATGCCTAAAATACTGTCTATACCTACTAATCGTAATCGATTATCAAAATAATCGATCCGATTATCAAAATAATCGATCCGATTATCAAAATAATCGATCCGATTATCAAAATAATCGATCCGATACATCACTACCTGCGACACAGTGCGGGAGCTGTATTCACATTTTTTATAAAAAGCTACCTAATTGTATTATTCTATGATTCTATAAACGTTGTAAGTACCTAAATATTATAAAATAGGTTGTAATAATGTATTACCTTCGTTTGTATTCGATATTGTAATGGATCGTCAAACCATAACTGATCCGACATAACTTATTATGATGAAATGAAATATAAAAAATAACTATACTTATATGATTAATGTTGACCGTAACGAGTTTCAAAAATGATGTGACCATGGTTTTGTTAAAAATACTAGGGACACATAACAACAGAACAACAAGTTTGCTGTCGGATTTGATTTTTATGATAATAATGTTAACCTTTACAGGTTGGCTAAACGGGTATTCCACAACAACAAAACAACTTTGACTATTTCTGTTTTATATCTCACATGACAAGTTACAACAATATCCTGTTTATTGCTATAAAAATCTGACAAGAACTTCTGAAGCGTTGTCCCTCTAGAGCCCACAAACATGGTCACACTACTGACCTTGCCAGTGCATATGCAGACGTGCGCATCTTTATGCATGCTTGCGACATCGCACGGCCGAGAGAAAACAAGCAGGGGTCAGATTTTAAAAGGTCGCCGTATTAAAATCGGATCCACTGCCGATACTAAAGTATAATCGATTGTTAATGGATATAAAATTAAGGATCTTTACTGATTTTGATAGTTCAGCACTATTTGACTACCTACTACCAGAGTAGTTACGATGTATCTACTAGTAATTCAACCTTATTTTGTCTACCGCCAACTTCTAGAGTTCTAGAGCCCCCCATTTATTTTCTTCTTACCTATCATAATTATATGTCGAGAATCTGAAACAGAGCCTTTTGCAACGATTATATTCAAACGTTATTATCTCAAAGCCTTCTATTTTTCTGGGGGCCTTCTACTGCCCCCCTAAAACTCTCAAACGCTCACAAGGGGTGTTTGTCCACGTTCAGAACTTATGGTCACATCACATCATAATATGATTTACAATAGATAATAATTACTAAGGAACTGTTGTGGATTCATATTAATAGATGTCAGAGGAATTGTTTTACAATAGTAACTTACAGATTTCACGAAAAAAGACATAAAATATACCGGTCTACTAATATTATAACGAGAAAAGATTTGATTATTTCTTTGTATTGATTAGGCTCCGAAACTACTGGACCGATCTGAAAAATTCTTTCACCATTAGAAAGCTACAACTTTGCCGAGTTGCATAGGCTAAGGTATAGGCATAGGTAACGAGTAACAAGTGCCAGCGATGTCTAGCGTTTAAAAAAAATGACTTGTAAAAGTGTCTTTAAAGGATCTACTTCCAGAAATAAATATCATTTCATCATTTCATTTCATTTCAACATAATTTTTAACAAATAACGTGACCACACGGGTGAAGCCGCGGGCGGAAAGCTAGTATTTTTTAACACGTACCCAGATGTGACTAGAGAGAACAAAACCGGAAAAACAAACGTTTTATAAAACAAAAAAAAATACACAAACCACACAATCCTTCTAAAGGTCTTTAAAACATGACATAAGGCATTACATCACGATGCACAATAGCCTCCAAATAATTCATTATTCTGCCTGTCTGGGGTTACCATGCATCCTTCGACATAATTTTATCGTTGTATTATCTCGACCCAAACCATTGTTTCGGCACGGAATTTCAGACGAGAAGTTATGTTGCGGGACGCATGTAAAGCCGTGAAGCGTGATCGTTGGGCCCGCTGTGACAGGGAACGAGCAGGGAATATTAATATAAAGCACAGGATATCGGCAATCAGGCTCGTTGTTCCGGCCACTGACCTCACGTAGGCGATTACCGGCTGATGTAACTACTTATATCTACCTAGTACTATTAGTAATAGAATTATTTAAAGCTAATATTGTACATGTATAATAGTCTGTCTGTATATACAGATAATATAATAATATATAACAAACAGTTGTTATATTACATTACAGATAAGGATCCTATAGGATCGAATGAAACCGGGCCTATAATAACTTGCCAAATGTTATCTAAATCAGTTCAGTGGTTTAGGGTAAAAAACAGATTAAGGCTAATAATATTCAGAGACGAAGCTAAGCGTAACGTTTCCTTATGTCAAATTTGTATTACAATTGCCTATTTTATATGAATAATTATTAACCTAAGTTATTCTCGTGTTTATAATGATAATAATCATATGAAGTATGGTTTCAAATAAAATTTTACAAGCCAATATTATCGTTAGGTTAGAAGTGCACAGTCAAACGGTTCCAATATGAATTTATATAATTTCCTAGCTTATGTTCACATAGAAATCTGAAACGGATTCATTATGCGCTGTTCTATCCAGCCTGCGCCAGCGCAAACTTGCGTTATTATGCCAATTGTAGCTTTTATTCCTGTAAAACAATGGTTCCACGTTAATAAAGACATATAGACAAAGAAAGGAAACATTAACATATTTTGTTTGACTAAACTTGTTAGACAAAAATCAATGAATGGATTGAAAACTAGGTACTTTCAAATTGAAACAATTTACGTATAGACATTGTCATTAGTTTATATACTATTTGAAACATTGTCCGTTTACATACGCAAAGTAAAAGCAAATTTCTTCAAACGGTATGTGTTTTGTAAAGAATCGATAAAGTAGCGGGTCGGGTGACCAATCTAATTCATAACATATCGTGTGTCACGTTGCATAGACTGTTTTCATAGCTCTTTCCTTAACTCCTAGTATTTTGGTACATGTGTCAACATTGGGTAATGTGTCAGGTTCTGATGAGACCTGTTAGGACGTGGCGAATTCCATGGGTGTGATTATAAGGCAAATGTAGACAAAAAACATCACCACCCTTTTTTGTTGTCGATTAAAAACAAAACAAAGCGTAAACAATAGTTTACTAACAAAAATTTTCAATTTTTTCTCACCTCATTTTGATGAATGCTAATTGAACGTACCTCAATCTTTAAAAATACTTATTTTTTAATGTAGTTTTTTTTAAATACGTTTGACCTTATTTGATCGCATTGCCAGATGTAATATAAAAACAAAATCCATTTCAGCTTTCCTTTTTTCCAAAATGAAGCACGCAGTTAAAATATATACTCCTTCGTCTCTTTCGCTCACACATTAAATAAACACGAAGTAACACAATAAAACTGTTGTACTTACGCAAATTTCTGGAAGGCAATCCTAATTCCTACGATTTCCAGAATATTTTTTTTTCTCGGGGGTGGTAAAACATTACCACCTCTTATTAAATTCCCGTTAAATTTTGTTCCATTTTTTATTTATCTGACGGTTAGCATCTATCCAGACGTGGTTAAACAGGCCCTTAGTCTTAGTACAAAATAATAAAAATGGGTACAGAAGGAAGTGTGATAAGGAAATGCAGGATGTTTTTGAAAACCAGTATCAAAGCTTACAAACTAACTAATCGTAACAAAAAGAATACTTAGCTAGGTAATAAGCTGGGTTTTTGTTACTTGTACAGTCGGTTGAGAAAGTGCTTGTAGGTAATATTTTTATCGGAGCTTGAAGCTTTAACGTGTTAAATAGTGTAATGGCTAAAACAGGTTTGTTGTTGTTTTTTTTAATTACGTAATCACCACGCCTCTATTTCTCGAATGTTTTCGCAGACGTGTACTAAGGTAATATGTTGTAACATACACCCATAGCGGGTATTTTTTGGTCCTATGTAAAAGAAGCCGAAGTCCTAATGCCATTAACAAGGTATAAATCCAAAGTCCGAGCTGGTACTGGGTATTTCATAGAAAAACTTATGAAAATGCAAGTACGAGCCCATAATATATTTTTATTTTCCATCGACATGCTAAGAAGAAGTAGATAGAACATACTCTCGAAAACCATAACCCTCCTTCTGGCGTAGTCGGGTAATAACCAATAACACTTAGCTGGACCGAGCGGTCCTCGGTTCCTTGGGAATCAAACCCCAAGACCTCTAGCAGTCCCGCCTTTAAGCACTAAGGTTGTTTTTATATATAATATTACGTATAAATAATATTTATATACATATAATATTACGTATTTGCTTATGCTTACCGATTCGAGATTATTTCGAGCTCACAGATCAAACATGTTTGAAGGAAGTATTTAATAAATGACTTTGACATTAATTATCGTTAAATCGTTGCTAAGATTTAAAATAGGCGGTATTTTGTAGCATCGTTGTCAATTTACTAAATGTGCTAAACAGGATGACCTAAGACCAAAATACGAGTATCTACTCTTATGACGTAGGTAGGTACATATAAGGAAAATTTATTTAACACCTTACCAGCAAAATACATTACTGTATTTACCTAATAACCGAAATGAGGTGCTTATTATAACTATTTCGTCTTTTAAGGAAAATGTACTGTGTATAAAATAAATGTATGGATATATATATATCTATGTATAAAATTGTTCTTTAGGTACATTGGTATTGGTGTGCAATAAAGATTACTCTATCCAATATTCTATCTATCTCTCTGATCAACATCAGTCATCGTTTTATGAGGATAAACGGCCATTACCATGTGGGTAGATGAACATTCAAAACATAATCGTGACCCTTGCGTTGGTGCTGGATTCGATTCCTAGGTCGAGCAATGTGTTATTTTTCTATGAAAATTTCAGTAGCAGTTCGAAGTTATGCCCGGTTAATGGCAATAGGCTCGCCCCCTATTACATGGGACCCAAATATACGTGTGAGTTGTGGATGCCATAACTCGGTACATTTAGGATTAGGCAGAGATGTACCGCTGCCTAATCCTAGTGGTATGTTACGATATTTTCGACATGAAGAAGGATTGTATGTTGCAATACTTGCGCAGGCCAAAAATAAGCTTTTGCAAGTCCACACACTTTACCAGATAAGTAAACTGGGCGAAGAATATTGTGCAAGTTTAAACTTCTTGTTGTGAATACTAACAACCAAATTTTAATGTTTATTTAATTTCATAATATGACATTGACTTAAAAAATGCCATTGCTAAAAAAATTGCTGGTAACAAAGTATGCATGTAATTGAATGATAAATTAACTTTATTTAATAAAAAAAAAAACTTTAAAGTGTCTTGACATTAAATGTTGAAGGACCTTTGACGGGCGGAGGGATAGAGGAAGGCCAAAGAAAAGATGGATGGATTGTGTTAAGGTCGATATGATGGCAAAGGGATTAAATGAGACGGTGACGACTAGGGATTTGGCTGAAAGTTGAAATGGTAATGACTTATACCTTTGATATACATATATAGATATAGGCTTCATTTTCATTTTGAAAAACTCAACCTTCCTAGGATAACGGGTTCAAAGTTCCTTACTCCACGCGGGCGAAGTCGCGAGCAAAAGTTAGCAGATTTATACAACCAAAACCAGTGGACCGAGACATTATGACTTAGCATCGCTTCAAACCAACCCGTAACCCGCATTAGACCAGCGTGGTGGACTATGGCCTAATCTCTCTCATACTGAGAGGAGGCCCGTGCCCAGCAGTGGGACAATTTTGATTTGATGATGATGATAATCGCTTCAAAACAACGTAGGTACGAAATTAGGTATCTAATTTTATAGCTTAGGTACTTACCTTAATTTTCTACGAATATTTACTACACAAAGTTTCCCAATATTTCGTAATTAAGGAAGGCACAGTGTGCCACAGTGGCTGATAATTACGTCAAGATAGGTAACGCAAACCTGATGTCGCAATTTGGTAAGTGTATTCATGACACCAAGCCACTGTTTATTTATAAGTTTGAGGGAAAGCTTGGCGTAAAAAGGAATACGCAGACAGTTCTTTGTTTTTAGTTTTTTTTATTCGTGAACGATTATTTTTATTCTTTAACGGCTATTGCTAGCGGCATCACTCGAATCCCAAAATACTTTTTATATCCTACTAGTGGCCCGCCACAGCTTTGCACGCTTGGATTTTTTTAACACCTCCTAAGTACATGTACTTACTACTAAAATGTACATTTCCCTAAATGGAATTTTGAAATGTATTCAGCACTTGTACTAAAACACCAACAATCCAACGAAGTGCATGGAACAGCGCATATCCAAACTTTAACTTAAACAACTCTAAATCGAAGCACAATGTGCAATACGTAAGCGGCGGAATTAATCCTTAGTTTATAAGATGTCTATTACTTAAACAGGAACGTACCAATGACTTGCGCCATTTGGTTTAAAAACACGGAGAAGTAATCAAATGGAGAGACTGAAGAGTCATTCTTGTACACATATTGATATGGTAACACGAAATTTAGATAAATTTATATTTTCCAAAAATAATAATTTGTTTACCAATGAATTACCATCTTTAAGAAACAAAGAAAGTATTAACAAAGAAAACTTAATTTATAATTATTACATGTTGTTGATGCAATAAAAGTTACTACTATACTAAAGGTGTAACAGTGAGCAGGAAAAGTACACATGGTATAGCTTTAACAACGTTTCAATTAGGAAGAGAGCAATAAGTATGTACAAAATAACAGACATAAACAATAAACGCTGTAGTTTACACACTCAAAGTGTACCTCCATTAAACTCCATTTACTTGCTACTCGGTGGTTTCACAGGAAACCGTATGACTCACGTGTCGGGACTCCAAATTGTATGCAATCCTTTTATAGTATCTGTTGTTATTGTTATCTTGGATTTGTAAAAACAGGAATAGACCTTTTGTGAACAATTAATGTGTCATAGATCGTCGTGTAGTGCATTATATGCATTTAGAAGTTAAGTTTTTAACGCTCTCGCAAGTTACGCAAAGGTTAAAAATTAGGAATCTCAAAAAAGTCCACATAGCAGTTATGGTTTTGCCTAATAATCCTATGAGCCTGTTTCACAGCCTACTGATAAGCTCTCGTTAAATTAGCTGGCAGATAATTTCATACACAATTTGTTCCATTTATGAATTTATTTGACAATTAGCAGCTATCCAGAGGTAGTGAAACAGGAGCTTAAGGTCCTTATAATAATTTCATCCCTTCGCTTTAAACATTATATTGACTCACACCTACAGACATTTACATTGTTATGTTTTGAACCTTATTTTATTATCAAGGATGCATTACGGAATTCAAGATTCATTTCCTACGTTCTTTAATCTTAGTTTATCACATGTCATATTTACTCGACGGTTAAAACAAGTTTATAAAATGTTTCTTTACATTTGTATAATATTGTGATGAAATTAAGACTTGAAGATGTTAAGGGTCTCCCCACATCTTCGCAGTATCTGCTTGTCGTCGTCGGTCGGAGCCGAGCCGAACCCAGACACGTCATTAACACAGTAACGACGCTAAGCGTAAGCTTGCGCAGACGTATGTAAAATTTATATTACAATTAAAACGTTACTTTACGCTTAGCGTCGTCTCTGAATATTAGTCTAAGGTCCTTCCGCAGGAGACGGCAGACGGCAACAGCAAACGACGACGGCATGTGCTGCGACGGCAGACGGCATTTGTATAGTACTATGGTATATTGAATTGTATAAGTCCGCTTCCAACATACGACTGCAACAGTCGCGTGGCAATTGCCAATTGCGGAATAGCATCTTTATGTGACAGACAGAGAACCTTTTCGACCGTCCTAAGCCGATAAGTGTGCGGTGACCCTAAGTTTTCGCATGTTATTAGCATGACCAGTCATGGTAAGCAACTCCATTTAGTTGATAATTTTATGTCATTTTACTTGTAGATGTAAAGAATATTGAATCATCCTGCAATTTTCTTTATTAAAGGATAAATTTATCTCTAAACGAGATAATCGGAATTAATAAGACAGTATTATTGCCTTTGTAATCAAACTAGAAGGTTAAGAAGGCTATAATTGTGAAATCAATTCAATAAAAATCTATAAAACAATATATTTATAAGTAAAAACGAATTAATAAGGTGAATTAGCATAACATAGAAATATATAATATGTAAGTGCACCACACAACACAAAGTTTGAACTCAGATTTCTCTTGAAAAATTAATTGTAAGTTCTTAAAAACACATGACTTACTATCATCACGCCTGTGTGGCTTAGGCAGGGGTGTATTAAAGTACACCCATACTACGCTTAATTAAGGTTCCATGTAATAATAATAATAAATAATACATATCCTGGGACATTTTACATAGCACCATCTAGTCCCAAACTAAGCAGAGCTTGTACTATGGGTACCAGACAATGGATATGTTACTTACTAGCTTCCCGCCAGCGGCTTCGCCCGCGTGGTCTTATAATTTTTTCCCCGTTTTTGCTACATTTTTCATTACTACTCCGCTCCTATTAGTCGTAGCGTGATGATATATAGCCTATGTTACTCGGGGATAATGTAGCTTTCCAAAGGTGAAAGAATTTTTTAAATCGGTCCAGTAGTTTCGGAGCCTATTCATTACAAACAAACAAACAAATCTTTCCTCTTTATTATTCTTCCTCTTTAATATTAGTATAGATATACTTTTTTTTGTAAATACATACTTATAATACATAGGAAACACCCAGACAAACACAAACATTTATATTCATCACATAAATATTTGTGTCTTGTGGGAATCGAACCCACGACTTCGTGATCAGCAGTCCAGTACTCGAACCACTAGACCACAGACGTCGTCAATAGAGACTAGTCATGCTACGGCGCGGGCACAAATCCGAGCTATTACTGAGAATTTCATAGAAAAACACTGCTGGAACTGGGAATCCGAACCCCACACTTAGCAGCCGCGCTTACGTCCACTGGGAAAAGAAGTATGTAGTTATTTTTTAATTTGAGATATTATATTCTTCTTATCGTTTCAATGGTTAAACAATTATTAAAATAAACAATTAGAGAATGTTGGCAGTGTATGTACCAAATAAAAGAACTACTTCTAAGAACAACTAACGCGTGTTTTAAAATATGTGGGTAGTGTTTGAGAAGCAAGGGAACTCGTTAAAAGTCTTAGTTCAACACGCAAAACTAATCACAGAGGCCGAGCGGAACGAATCACTGAACATTTGTTATGTTACCACGCCTGGCTTGCTCATTATTACTGCCACACGGACATTTAAAAACAAAAACATGTTCTTTCTTTATCTACTCGGAAAGTGACCTATTTTTGCTCTAATATACCTGCGGAGAAAGTAGGTCTTTAAAACCCATGTAAAGAATCAATATCCAATAAGTACTTATTAGGTACTCTTTTCCATTATTCTACTTAGGAATGTAAAGTACATAATTCACATTTTAATTTTTAATTAAAGCAAAGGAATGCTTTGGTATTTCGTTATTTTCTTTACTAGATTTAAGAAAAATCATTGTTGTTAAAATTATGCTATCAAAACTTCATGGTGAAACAGTTTTGTGTTAACCACGCGGTTGTCGTGAGTATTTTTTTATATTCACATATTTAATTTAATTTATTTAAATATAATACGATTTTTTTTTTTTTATTTATACGATAATATTACAAAAATAGCTTGTCTAGCGACTAACTTTGGCATGGGTTGTTTTATATTAGAAATGTTCGTGAATCATTGGAATTTGAACCTTATAAAATTCTATGATCGATTTATTTATCCTAGGTGACTAATCGGAACACCTGCGTTCACGATAAGCTTAGAGAAGTGAATGTTAATTAATGCTGTTCCCGCGGAATCTAGCGGCGGCCATGTTTAGAAGTGTAGCGTGTTATGTTATCTGTGGTCTGTCTGTTTGTCATGTTGGTAACAAGAATGTCAGGTGTGCATAAAATAGCGGGATAATGATTTAGATTCCTGGATTATTTTTACAAACGAGATAAGTAATTTTACTTGAAAGGACCAAAAGGATTATGCAACAGTTTGTATTTTATGGATAAGTTTTTTGTTTTAATTATTTTATTTGGACCAATAAGTACTTAGGAAATACGTTGTAGTTTAATTTTAGGTACTTACCTACTTGTAATGAAATTATAGATGCTACTTGTTTTTCTTCATCTAAGAGCGGTTTCGCACTAGGTACGTCCAATCCGAATTCGTGAAAATACTTCCCGGAGTTTATAGTAAGTAGTCGTTCATCCGATTTCGTATATACGATATACGCACTCGTAAACTACCTACCTAAATGGTTCTACGACTACACCGGCACGTATTTTCACGGATTCGGATCGGATTTGGACCGGACATAGTGCGGAACCGCTCTAAGTCTTCTCTTAGTTTTACCCATTCGACGCATGACTTCGACTTGTTGCTTGTTTACAATGCTTGACATAAACCCAGCCCGCATTAATCAATACAAAATATGATTATTTACAAACTGTGTGCTCCAAGCTGTTGAAGTTAGTCTTGTTTACATGTGATTCAATTAGGATTCAAATGCTAACGCGTTAAATCCGGCTGTGCTTGGAGTAAGGTCAGCAAATAAAATGACTAAGTAACAAAATATGGTAACATTTATTAGCAAAACATTATCTAATACAAACCACACGACAGTATGGTTGCCAAACGGTATTTTTTATTATAAATTTTACCTAATTATAAAAACAAAAACAGCAATTTGTCCTTGTAAAAGTTTACGAGATACTTAGGCCTTTGTTCTGCAGTAAACATGATAATATATAGGTAACTAAGACAATATTATGAATATTACTATCAGAATTACCTACGTCGATAATTACAAATCCGAATTTAAAAGTAAAAACATCATAACATTAAAAAAATACTGCAATCATTGTTTGTTTATTGCTTGGTCTACTGTAATTGAAATTATAATTACCATGGTAACAAAATCAGAAAAATAAAACCACAAAACTTTATGTAATGTTAATTTAAAATTGACCTTATTGCATAGAAAGTGTTCGCTATCTATTGTGTTACTGGGTTTGGAACAGCCTATAATGGTGTTTTGTTTAGGCAATGCTTGTCTAGTAAAATTGTTTGGAAACGTAACACACTTCCTGAACAACGGCCATCTGAAGAACTAGGTTTTCTATACAAAACATTTGAATTAACTTTACGGTAACGAAAATATTTCATAAAACTCTTGGTTGTTAAAGGAGTTTAGTAAATAATGACGTAAATTCCTGTTTTTATGTATGGAAATCCCTCTAGCGGTAACCCGAGAAACTAAACGTGGCCTCAAAAAATTGTTAAAGTCGCTTACGATTACCTGGTAAAGCTTCTGTACCTACTTAAACATTATTTTCTTTCATTACATTGTTATTGTTTTGCCAACTGTACGCAGATGCGCACGAGTTGCGTTTGTTGTCGTATCCCGGCTATAAATACACGCCCCGCGGCAGGAATGCTAAGTTCACCCGTGTTTGTACATTTCTGAAGGGTAGTCTTATCATTACTTTTTTGTTTAAGGTGAATCGCTCAACCTAACCCGCCAAGTTCAAATTTCAAATTAATGGTTTAATACGATAACCTGTTACATTAATGACGCAGTTTTTGGCCGCAACTTGATGAAAAGAGCTGAAGATCGGGCTCTGTGGTGTTTACTAAAAGAGGCCTACATTCAGGAATCCACCTAGAATGTTAAAGGCCAGCAAATTGCGAAACATCAATTGTAATTGAAATTAAATTGTAATTTTGCGGAGTTAGCGAAAAGAACGGCTAGACTGATTTTAACGGTACTTTCACTGGCAAATGGCTAATGTTATAAGGAGTAACTTAGACTACTTTTATTTTCGAAATAATATTATTTATAAAAAAATCGTTATCGCGGGGAACACTGATTTACTAAGTCAGAAATCCATTGGACTCGAGACCTATCTCAGAGTCTATCTAAGTAACGTTTACACGAACTTACTTAACATGAATAAAACAGCAATCAAGATGTTAATGTACACTACTAATTAACCTATTTACTACAACTCAAGAGCACTTGATTCTGAAATGCACTCGAGATTAACATGTTGCAATTCAAATAAGATGAACGAATTTAGATTGAAATAAAACACAGTGTGTATTTGAGTTGAATGTAGTTAAGATTGAAATATAGATTTGCGAATGTAATAATTACAATGTAGGTATGTGAAGTTGCTAGCAAAATAATAAGTTTAATGAACGTAATTTTTTTTTTTGTGGCAACACCTGCATCTTTTTGCCTGGTCGTAAAAGAGCTACGCTGGTGGTCCTGGGTTTAATTTCCAGGACATGCAAAGTATTATTGGCTTTTTCTATCAAATTCTCAATTTATAACAAACTAGCTTTCCGCCAGCGGCTTCGCCCGCGTGATAGTACCTATATAAATTATAGCTTATGTTACTCGGGAAAGATGCAGTTTTCTAATGGTGAAAGAAATCGGTTATTTAAATCAGTCCAATAGTTGTTGAGTTTATTTGTTGCAAAAATATAGAAAAATACAAATCTTTTCTTTTTATAACTACTCCAGTATTTTTCAATTTTGACCATTGCCTCAGTTTTTGGCATTGATGCTAAACCCTCTTCCTCTCCCGCAATTTTGCTGTGCCCGACAGGGTCCATAATGATCCAAGTTATCTATAGTCCACCTCTGTAAAACAGTATGGAATGCAATAAATTATTGAGGATTTAATAAACAGTGTTTCCACACATTTTGAAAGACCAGAATTGGAATTTGGCGTGATAGATTGAACGATTTATCATAATTGAATAGATTTTTACGTAGAGATGAAGCTCGGTTACATCGTCACTTAAATGAATGAATTGAATGCTCGTCTCGATCGCACATTTAATTCAATTTACATTGACACTAATTCACCGCGGGCCAAGTATGGGGCAAGGTTGAATCTAATAGAGTGGACGCACAAGTTTACAAACGTCTTCGATCAAAACTTGATTTCACTATAGCTAAAATTTACTTAAATGTTATTTAACATCTTCTGAATAATATTATCTAAGTATTGTTCGGGGAATTATTACCTACATTATCAGATAAATGGGCAGGTAATTAAAAATAAATAAAATGTCAGCGATGCGCGACGCACAGATGGCTTGTTTTAAAAAACATAAAACTGTACAAAATTGACTATATCTGTACATATTTTGTGACTGGTCTAATCAAAGCCGTTATTGCTCTTATTTCAAAAAGCAATTTCAGACATTGGCCTGCATTTTAACACACACATAATTGCTACTACTATGTCTGGTAGGTCCAGACACCGTGAGACCGTCTGTCTGTGAGTTTGTTTCGGCGTTTCTTTTCAGTGGTCATCATTTAGGAAATGGTGGCGCCATCTAGTTTAAATTAAAATATTGACTATTGGGTGTCTTTAAAAGATTTATTCACGGAAAATAATATCATTTATCGTTTACATAGCTATATGTCACAGATTCACATGCGATAGCGATATTTAGGCAAATGTTTTAGTGAACTGCTTCGATCATTAGTCACGAGTCAGTTGTCGTAAATGCGACTGCTACACTAGAAGTCCTGGGTTCTATTCCCAAGTAAGGCAAGTGTTATTGAGTTTTACTATGACATTTTCAGTAGCTCATATTTGTGCCCGGTTAATAGCAGGCCAAGGAAAAGGCCTAATCATACCGAACTGTGAGTAGATTTTACCTACTTACACCTCTGCCTTACCCCTTTGAATATACAGGCGCCATGATATGGTTTACTGAATAACTGTATACCTTTTTACCATCGACTAAACTTTAGTTGATACCTACATGAAAAATATTGCGAGTACGGTACTCACATTGGATCTATGAATTCTTGAACAGAAAATATTAACTCATAACAAGTATTATTACAACCTAATACTGATATAATAAAAATAGCATGCTGTGACACATTTTTCACAGTTTTAATGTATAATGCAAGTACTTACCTTCGTGTCGAACATCACGACATCTAAACTGGCTATTGATGCAGTTCTTTGTAATGCAATCGACGTAATTCACTTGTTCCCATCAACCGTGTCAAGGGCAGTGCAGTGTCGACCACACTATTTCAGATCGGTTTAAAAAGATACATTCGCGAGCAACCAAATCGACTCAACTTGGAAGCACGCTTATATATAATACGTTTTTTTTTTCATACGATTCTTGTATATAAAATTCATATATGATTAAAAAGCTTAAGGAATCAGCTTTAAATTGGTACCGGTATTGTCACCATCCATTCAGTACTTTATAAAATAATGGTACCTGGATGGAAATGTAGCGAAAATAAGAATTAAGAAATATAATTTGTGGTTAGTTATTTTAAAAATTAAATAAAAACTGTAAAAATATGATGAAAACAATTCTTGTAACAATACTTGGTATTAACTTTGTTGGTGACCCGGGGCACCGGGGTGTGTGTATATATATATAAAATGTGACGACCTTCATTAAATAACCACATCTCCCAGAACCCCAACAACTTCTCTAGCTGATATTATGGATGTATAATTGGATAGTCGACTATAAAATTGCTTTACCACCCTTAGAGTGAATGTCGTTTGCACATCACAAAACAACAAGGTCCATTTTTGCTTACAAGACCAAGTGACAGATTGATAATGAGCCTTAGTAAATTAAATTTTGACGGAAGTTTCTGTTAGCAGTGGCAAAACAATTTTATTGTCGAATATACTTACCTAGGTAAACTGCCTCGTTAGCTTGGTGGTCCTAAACGCAAAAGTTACGCTCAAGGTTCTGGGTTCGATTCTCAAGTCGAGCAAAGTGTTATTGGGTTTTTCTATTAAATTAGAAAGTAGTCTTACTTACTTTGTGACCTATACTTTGGTAACCTGTGCTGCTGATTAGCTACAATTGTGTAGCTCGAACATAATGTAGGGCAGAGCTTCCCAAAATATGGGTCCTATGTTAAAATTGAGGTTTACTTCATAAAACCAAGGAGGGGAGTTGGAAGTTTCTATCAATAGGTCGCAATCGAGTGAACTTTGGGAACCACTGAATACCAAATCGATGGAACATTTATTTGAACCAGAGAGAACTAAGGCTAATATTCAGATACGACGCTAAGCGTAAAACGCTTCCTTATGTCAAATTGTAATACAAATTTGACATACGGAAGCGTTACTTTACGCTAAATGTGAGTAATACAATATCAATACCAACATTAAAATATGTAAAAGTAGTTTAGGACTTGAAGTTTTTATTCAAAGGTGCTCAAGCGAGCTGCATCTATCAAGGTCTCTCTGCCATTGAACGACTCTCGCCAGCCTCACCTTATTACCACCGATTGGTGCCGCATCCAATCAGTTTAGTTTCCATTTATAGAACCCATGTTCCGAATCTGTAAATACGATTTTTCTGTTGTAAACTTGTGTACCGATGAACACCTACAAAATTACATAAAGTTTTGTTTTTAAAAGCAGATCTAGTAGAAGAATATACTTCGAAATTTCGAATAAAATTACGTTTAACAGTAAGAAATACTAGAAAATAAGTAAGAAGACTTTTCATTGTTTGAATATGTTGTTATATTTTTTCTATATATGTTCAGGGACGCCGACAGGCACGAGGCGGGCAATCAGTCCTCTTGTTGGGATTATTTCACCCAGTTCCCCATTTTAGTGGATCCCTTCATGGGTTACTGGCGTTCGGCGTCGCGAATATTCTGGTTGTTTTGCTATAATGAATATGTTGTTAGTGCGAAAATCATTATCAATAACTCGTCACACAAATCTGTCAGAATCTGAGGGGTTTGGCATCTATGGATGTGCGTCGTGGATATGGAGCACGCTGGCCTAGTGCAGGTTAGAAGACTGTGGGCCTGATTCATCACCCCCTTATAAGTTCCCGTTAAATTATTTGACAGATAGCTTCTTACAAATTCTGTTCCATTTTTAAATTTATCCGGCGATTAGCGGTTATCCAGAGGTGTAAATGGCTCTAAGACTTCACAAAAATCTATAAGGCATAGGTACAGGTTTCCTCACTATGTCTTCCTTCACTATTTCAGCAATTGATTTCGAAAAGCTAAAACAGTACAAACAAGCAGTGATCATCTAGTGATCATTGCCAAGTTAGTTCTCGAGTAAGAATCCAATTAATCCAAGGTACGTATTTTTTAGTTCGGAAATTGGTACATAGACTTAGGTAGAAAATCTTGCATATCAGTTGTTTCTGAATATCATTCCCATCAATTTGTTCTGCACGCAAGATTATTCGAAACGAATTGTAGATTGTTTCACTGTCAAGGAACACTGTAAAAAACAAAACATACCGTGTATTCTATACTCCATTATTTCTTAGTAATCTCAAGTACCTAGATGTATGTAAGACCTAAGTACAATCCAATAATGTGAATAATGGTATCTATGTAAACTTTTTCACGCGCGTATTATCAAACTGACAGCCAGACTTCAGAACCTCACTCAACAGTGGCGCCATCTGGTGAGACAAAAACGGTAATTCTTTTAATTCTCTTAGAATTTTTGTAACATAATTTAAACTAAATTAGCATTGATTTTATATCAAAGACTTGCTGTTGATGCAACAACTTAAGTTCCAGTTACTAATAAAGTTATGACTTTCCCTTCCTTATTATTTGCTAGTTACATAATTTTCAGTCTATTTCCTACAATAATTCGTTTTATAATTATCTACTAGTAAGTATCTACCTACTGATATTAAAACGTGTTACTTTACAACAATCGACCCAGTTTGCTAAAAAATGCGGAAAATTACCTTTTGCATTGAATTGTTTGTCAACAATCATGACAATGTAACTACCAGGTTTTTCAACAATGACTAAGTAGATTGACTTCTACTTATCATCACCCATCGTGTTCAGAATAATTTGGAGTCTCACAGACGATCTCAAATTTTAATAAGACACAAGTTTGGCGGTGAACCCTAACAAATGCCAGGCGATAATCTTAGGTAGCCATCGTAACATTTGTAAGATGGGCAACATTAATATTCCAACTATAATTTTCAATGGCATAAACATACCTGTCACTTCCAGCGTCAAAGACCTTGGTTTGCACCTTGACTCTACACTGAACTGGCGATCCCATGTTTCTAGTGTCAGTCAAAAAGTCACGGGGTCTCTGCGGTCTCTCTACCGTCTCAAAAACTTTCTTCCGGCACGAACTAAGGCAATGCTTGTCGAGACCTTAATTTTCCCCATAGTCGACTATGGTGATGTCTGCTACTTCGACCTGAATGCAGATCTACTCAATAAATTGGACCGCCTTCTTAACAATTGCATTCGATTCGTCTTTAATCTCCGTAAATATGACCATGTCTCAGAATTTCGCGTAAGCTTAAAATGGCTTCCTATTCGTCAGCGCAGGAACTGGAGGGCGTTGACAACTCTCTTCTCTATACTTTTTTCTCTTAATTCTCCGCCTTATTTATCTTCTCATTTCCATTATCTGTGTTCCAACCACAACAAACATCTTCGCTCAACTAATAATCGCCTCCTTCAATGTCCTTCTCACCGCTCTGACTTTTTACACTCTACCTTCTTCGTCCAATCTATTCTGTTATGGAATGCTCTTCCCCTTGAAATGAGATTACTCAACAGCCGGCAGTCTTTTAAAGTTAGTGTGCGCAAATACTTGCTGGACAAAACATTGATATGATTAATCTCGACTCTGATTGTGTTTTCCCCTCCTTCTATCATTGAATTGTGTATGTATTGTATATATATATATATATATATATATAATAAATATATATATATTTATTTATTACGGGATATATTATGTAATTTTATTGTATTTATTTAGTACAATATTAATATTTATTAGTATTTAAGTAAGTTTAAGTGACTTTTAGTTATTGAGCAATAGTCTTTGCCTCATACTTTCCCTAATGGTAATGCATCTACCTTGATCGTCTCTGCATCACCCAAAGGTTGTCTGGCAGAAAATGCCTAAGGCATTAAGACCGCCTTTGTACATTCTGTACATTAAGCATAAATAAATAAATAAAAAAAAAAATAAGAAATCCTAAGGGAAAAATTCCAATTTTCCGAACAACCAATACAGATTTTTACCATTTTATTTACCTTAAATCTGACTATTAGATCTGCCTCGTTGGTCTAGTGGTCCTAAGCGCGACTGCTACGCTAGAGGTCCTGGGTTTGATCTCCGGGTTGACCAAAGAGTTGTTGAGTTTTTCTGTGAAATCCTCAGTAGCAGCTCAGAGTCTGGATTTGTGCCCGGTTGATGGCAATAGACCCACCCACTCTAAACATCATCGGCACCGGCAAATCGTGGGTGTACATTAGTACGCCTTTGCCTACCCCTTCGGGGAATACAAGCGTGGTGGTATGTTATTTACCTAAAATCCTTATTTGGACTTGCAAGTAATTTGAACTGAAAGATTGATCTCAATACCACATACTAGCTGTTCTAATTCCTATTTCAATGTCTAATATTCGTGTAGGTACTCGTAAATATCAGAAATCAGTATCGATTGGATATTCGGTGTCGCATAATTGGGTAATAAACTCACTGTCACGGTTGAGCTCATCGCACCCAAGACTGACCTCTTTATTCCACTTTGTTCTTTTTTAGGCCTTTCGAAAGTGCCAATTTGTCTCATAACTGTGTTACTGCTATTATGTAAAGGATTGATGCTGACTGCTGAGCATCTTTGTATTTTTAAGTATAATCTGTCAACAGAATAACCTTTAGCAAACACAATTTATAAAAAACTAGCTTTCCGCCAGCGGCTTCGCCCGCGTGGTCTTGATAACATTTTTCATTGCTTCTCCGCTCCTATTAGTCGTAGCGTGATGGTATATAGCCTATAGCCTTCCCCGATAAATGAGCTATCTAACATACAATACAAACAAACAATAACAATCAAATCTTTCCTCTTTATAATACTAGTATAGACTAGCGAATTCGCACGGGTGCAATCTTATTTATTTATGTACACACTGAACCAAACAGAAAGTTAAAAATAAATTTATGTACACACTGAACCAAACGGAAAGTTAAAAATAATTAGGACTATAGTACAAAGGTACTGCTTATTTGCGAGAGGAGAATAATAAAAAAAAAGAAATGTAGATTTTTCCCACACTGGTGGTGGGAAAAATAACATAAATACTAATACATACAAGCAAACACATAAATTACATATAAAAAAATACACCCATAATACAATAAATAATACATATAATGCATACTGTAATAAATACACAATAATTTATGTAACCAAAAATATATAAAAAGTTGCAAACATATGATTTCTTAGTTTTTTTTAGGTACATTTTAAAGATTCTGGTTGGTCACGTAGGTAACTAATTTACTTACGTTGTTGACGGGCCCAGAATCTTGTAAAAAATTCGTATTACAGTAGATTTCGTACCTAGATATAGTAAAATACCCGCTAAAATGCCCATTGTAATCTCGACTGTTATTTTTTGTAACTTATTATAAAACAAGTGTTTCTAATTTGATTGATGTATGAACGTCGACATGGTATTGAAGAACCTAATCGTAACAAATGTAATTCTATCTAGTCTCTGTTATCCTCTTTAGGAAAAAGGCATGAGTGTTATAGAATGCGTTTGTAATTCCAAAGGACGATCTTGGAAGCAAACGAAATAATGATTCGGCGAAACAAATATTGCATAAACAAAAACAAAGCGACTTGTTTTTCGTTAAAAAAAATAAACACTCATTGAATGTCAACATTATCACTCACAATAATTTTATCAACTCGATGGTTCACGTAGCGCCATCTTTTAGTGACACATAGAAACTTTTTCAACGTGAAGGCGAACGCTAATTTCACCACTCTCTACAACTGTCAGGATGGCCGAGCGGTCTAAGGCGCCAGACTCAAGGTTCCCTTGCCTGTGAAACAGGTCCGAGTTGTTCTGGTCCTCTTTGAGGGCGTGGGTTCGAATCCCACTTCTGACAATAACTTTTTGTGATTTTTTATCTTATTTTAAAACAAAATCAGTGTCAATTATTAATAAAAACTGCAAACTGGTTTTGATAACTGGTTTAGTTACACAATTCATAATGAACTTCCTTTCCATCTTGTTACCATGGTCGGCAGGTCAAGATTTTATTATAATTTTGTGTAGGAAAACTTCGTCATTGCAAAACCAAAGGTGAAACGATTGATTTAGTTGCAATCTTAGTGTAAAATTAATTCAATGCGACTCTTGCAACTTTTCTTTAGGTATTGTGGCTTTATAAAACGAATATTAAGTACCTAATTAGATATTGTTGTTTCTTTAACCTTAACTTCTTCAACGAACACGTGTCTTTCCTGTTTTTGATTGTGATAATGCCTTACTACATTGTTATCAAAAGCATTGCTATAGATTTTTTACCGCGTTCCCTAATTATTTTATTGTATTATGAAATCCTACGTACATACCTACCTACCTATAACGCCTGTTTCCCATAAGGTTAAGCAGGGATGTACCTAGGTTTACAGTAGCACTTATAGCTTGCCGGTATTTTGAGGTGACATTGCCAATTGTCATGTAAACGTGCGACTATTGCGAGCCTATTGCCATAATACATACAATATACATACATAAATACACTCACGCCTTTTGCCCATTGGGGTAAGCAGAAACTACAGTGCCTCGACCATGAGTTTTTCTCACTAGACTCGCTAGCGACGCCGAAAAATATTTGTATGGAAATCTCTCGCCGCGCCTCTAGCGGTTACGTAAGGAACTAAAATCTGATATGAGATTACAGCGTTTCGATGCGTAAAAAACCTTTCGAAAGGAGTTATTCCCAGTTGTCACCACCGTCTTCTTCACCACTGGTGACAAATGGGAAAAAAAAACCATTTGTCACCAGTGGTGACAGATGGGAAAAATAAATAGATACGTCCCCAGTAAGGCGGGGCTAGAGCTGAATATATAGTGATGTGAATTCAATTTTTTGACACGAATTATTTTAATTAGATGATATATTCTATTATAAAATGTACATTAAAACGAGAGAAATAAAACTTTTACACGTCACTTGGAAGACATAATTATATTTTTATAAATCACAATAATTATAGTAATCGAAATTAAAACTGCATAAGTACAGTTTTTAGTACTACAACTATTACAGATCATATAATTATTTTACGTAAAACGATTTTCTTAGGTTTTCTATCACAGTTTCAACCCATGGAATGATGTCTATTTATGTAAATTTGTAATAAAATAGCACTTAATGAATACTTAATTACTACACATTTACAATAATTCCCCCCCCCCCCTCCACTATGTTGTTGGCGGTTCGTAGATCAGTGACGTCACACTGATCAGTACATTCCCAACAATTTTCCCAACATTCCCAAAAAAAAAATTGAATT
This sequence comes from Acronicta psi, assembly GCA_946251955.1. Lineage (NCBI taxonomy): Eukaryota > Metazoa > Arthropoda > Insecta > Lepidoptera > Noctuidae > Acronicta > Acronicta psi. The sequence continues at coordinate 7,226,296 of OX276487.1, forward strand.
CACATCACTGTATATTCAGCTCTACCCCGCCTTACAGGGGACGTATCTATTTATTTTTCCCATCTGTCACCACTGGTGGCAACTGGGAACAAAAAGAGTGGCCATTCCCATTTGTCACCACTGGGGACGTCACCACTGGTGACAAATGGGAATTTTTTCCCATTTGTCACCAGTGGTGACGAAGACGGTGGTGACAACTGGGAATAACTCTTCGAAAGCTATTCGATAGAACTCATGGTACTGTACCAGAACGCCACTTGCGACGATTCTTGCATACTACTTCTGATTACGAGATCAAGAGATGGCTTCCATTCCCACAGGACACAAATATTTATATGATGAATAGAAGTGTTTGTGTTGGTCTAGGCGTTTCTTATTTATTTTAAGTAGGTATATACCATCATCACGGCTGTCTTCCCTAAAGGGGTAGGCAGAGGCTTACTTATGTACACTCACATTTCGCCGATTTGTTTAGCCTATATTGTCATTATCCGGGCACAAATCTAGACTCCGAGCTGCTACTGGAAATTTCACAGAAAACTTAACAACACTGCTCGACCCAGGAATCGAACCCAAAACCTTTAGCGTAGCAGTCGCGCTTGGGACCACTAGACCAACGAGACAGTCAGACCCAGACAAACACAAACGCTTAAGTTTATCACATAAATGCATGTCCTGTGGGATTCGAACCCACAGGACCACCATTCAACCACCACACCACTAGACCACAGACGTCGATTATTACCCAAGTATTTTATTATTATGATAGTGTTACCTCTCATAACAGTTTTTGTGTGTATGTTCCAGGTGTACAGTGCGTGTGTGATGGTGCGCACGCACACAGTGCTGCTGCTGGCGGTAGCACTGTGCGGCGCCGCCACCACACTCGACTCGGAGCTCGGGCTCGGCAAGGCGATCAACATATTTATGAGGTACGCAGTGAACTCACATCTTCTCTACTCTCTTCTCAGTCGGGCACTCTTGACAGAGTGGTCGTAGCTGTCAATTAATAGGATTGCGTCAAGGTACCGTTGGATCCAAAGGCGTCGCGCGATGTCCATCCAATTCTGGCGACTTTCAGCATTTCGAGCACACTAAACGGTGGATTGCGTAGCTTTAGAAACTCACATCATCAACCCATTAACTGTCCCACTGCTGGGCACGAGTCTCCTCTCAGTATGCGAACAATAAGACCATAGTTAACCTCGCTTTAAGAGAGATAGGGCATAGCCATTTATGGCTCAAATCTGCTATCTGGGGATACTTCCCCAGATGAAACTCCTCACCTTACAGAAAACTGTACACACTTTATTGTGTATTGTGTCCCTGCAGTGAGTAAGGTTGCCAGGGCTCTTTCTAAGGATGCGCAAGAGGAATATTTCCTTAAATTGTCCTCAACTCAACTCAACACCACCTTCTGATGTTGCCGATTTAAAAAAGTTCTTTTCAGATTTTCTGCGGGCACACCATTCTACCAACCTAAAAAGAACTTATTTCCTCTTCAGATATGGCTACCTTAGCATCTGCATGCGGGTGGTCCCCCGAAACGACACAGAAGGCTGGGTGTTCCGGGAGCCGACAGTGTCGGTGTTCCGTGAGATCGACCAGTACTCCATCGCGCCCACCCCGCGCCACGCCAAGACGCTGTTCGACGGAGACTTCCACATGGAATTCTGCGATAACCTGAAGCAGCTGCTCCAGGCTTACTTTAGAGATTTTAGTTTTGAACGGTATGTAGCTACCACAAATCCTTACTTATTTACTTATTTTACTTATCCTTACCTACTAATATTATAAATGTGAAAGTAACTCTGTCTGTCGCGCTTTCACGCATAAACTACTACGTCGATATAAATGAAATTTGGTACACAGATAGTCTAGACTCTAGAGCCTGAGCCTGAAAACAGGGCTGTAAGGGGTTGAAATAGGGGATAAGTTATAAGAAATACCGCGGGCGAAGCCGCTGGCGGAAAGCTAGTTATAAATACTTACAAGTGTTACATCTCTAACACACGTACAATGATCCAATATTGGGACTAAGTGCAGAAACCAAACCCACTCGCAGAATGGGTATCCATGATAGTGAAATGTTACAACTCCCAGTTTGTTGTGTTCTACACTGTAGCAGAGCCTATTAGCTGATTGACTATTCTAGGCTTTTTACTGTTTATTATAAAAACATTAAACATACTGTACTTAAGGTGTGTCTTCCCCGGAGCTCCCACAGAGAAAAAAGATTTCGTTCCAACTAAAACCTAAAGTTAATAAACTGAATTTATCTACCCACCTTTTTCATCAGCATTTTACTTACCTATAAGATAGAGCCAGAGCTTTACCACCTATCATTCACAAACTAAATACAAATTTCTCAAATTCCTTTTTAAAACTCACCCTTTGTGAGGATAGAAAACAGAAGTATACCTGCTATACGATTAAATGCGCAATTATCGAAATCGGCTCTAACGACTTCTGTGAAAGTTGCAATACCTTAGTGTATTACTGGAACGAGAAATATGTAGATCTAACTAGGTACTTAGGTATATGTCCCATTTCTGAAAAAAAAAATGTTTTCTCTATTTTCACCCCAAGAGAGCTTGATCGTCCAGGTACTACCATAGTATTCAGGGATGGACAGATCCTTTACCTTCTTACCTCTACCACCAGGCTGGAGCGTCCATGGCGCGCGTTCACCGCCGGCTGGCCGACGGACATCATGGCGAGGAACCTCGGCATCAACTCCTCCTTCATCAACGGAGACCACTGCTACGTGCTCGTCAGGGTTTCCAGGTGATTATCGCAAAGAGTTTCTTAATCTTTACTCCATCATGGTATCATTGAGGGAAGTTGTAGCGGGGATATCCGAACGCAGGCAACTCCCTGGGCGCAAGGGCCGTGGTAAGGCTCCAAGGAGATATTCTCCTTCGCGCTAATGTGTATCCGAACGTTCTACCGCGCATGCGTACTGCGTCGACCAATTACAACACGGCCGGCGCCGTTCGCGTTACTTTGTAAGCCTGTGATTGGCTGCAGCATGGTTAGGAGAATTATGGTGGATTGTGAGTAACAAGTAAGACTGTGTCGTGTGTTCTGAAGAAGTTTTATTAAAGTTTTGTATCCTAAGAACAAGACTCTGTCATTTACCGACCCACCCCGACTATAAAGTGTAATTATAATTTAAGCTTTATTAATTGCCATTACCAGACACAAACTGTTACTGACTATTAAGGAGAATTACGTAGAAAATCCCAAATACTTTTCTATCTATTCTATCTATCTACCTTCATCTCACGCTTATGGCCATTGAAGCCGTACAATACCTATAGAAATTTATATATCTTCTTACCCTTTTCACAAGTATTTTGGGATCGGCTTCTGGTCTAACCAAATACGGCTGAATATCAGTAGGTATCCACAAAGAGATACCGATAATTAGGAGATAAATAAGTAAAATGGCCGTAGCTCCTGGTTGTCATACGAAGAAGCCTAACAGTCTGTCCTTCCAATATCAGTATTGCCAGGAAATTGTTGCAGGGGTCTGATGGCCGTCGCTTTGTATAAAATACCGATATTTAGCCTCTCTCATCTCATTACACTGGAAGCCGACCCTCCCAACATAAATAGGGACAAGACTAAGAATATGGCGGTAATGATGATGATAGATATTAGATTTAAAAGTCAATTTTCACATTCCGGTATATCTTTACTTAACACATCACAGGTATCTTTACTTAAAAGGAGGTCTCTATGTAAGATTTACTGTAAAAGTTGTACAAGTTTCTGCAATAAACCTTTTTATTTATTTATTTATTATTTACATTCCAGGTTTCGCGAGACAGCTAAACTCAGTGACTTACCAGGAAACATAGCTGTAGAGGACGTGGTGTATGACGCGATACAGGAGTCTTCTATCGGCGACACGGCGTCCATAGCAGACTTCATCAGGAAGTACGGGTCGCACTATATCGCGTCCTATATCACGGGGAACTCACTTTATCAGGTGAGATTGTGGTTATAAGTCGTAGCATATTATTTTTAATAAAGGAAAAAATCGGCTGGAGGGCAGGTTCGAACCTGCGTCATCTGGTTCGGTACACCTGGTCGCTACGTCACCTTTAAGACGTAAATTAGAATGTGAAGGAAGATTTCGACTGGCGAGCGGGGCTCGCGGTGGTTTAGTGATCAGAGCGTCTGGTGTACCGAACCAGAAGACGCAGGTTCAAATCCTGCCCGCCAGCCGATTTTTTCCTTCATTAAAAATAACTTGTAATCTTAGCATGGAAAATGCTTAAAAAATACAAAAAGATCGTAGCATATTTTTCTCTTGTAACAACATACCATTACGTATAAATTCCAGGAAGGGTAAGACAGTGGAGTACTAATGAACACCGTCCACCGGTATGTTTAGGTCTCATGTAGGGGGCAAGCCTATTACCATTAACCGGACACAATTCCAAACTGCGAGCTATGAGAATTTCATAGAAAATCTCAATAACAATTTGCTTGACCTTTGCCGATATGTTTTAGGTCCAATATGGTGGGAGCCTATCGCCATAAAGCGGGCACAAATAGATATCGGTTTATTTCTTACTATAGATATTTGTTGCACGATAATATAATAATATTATGTTTATTCAACTCCAGGTATTTGTGTTTTCTCGTGGCGTGTACTCCCGGATCAAAGAGCGCGTCAAGTCTCGCGGCATCACTGACATACCGGCCGCAGAGATGAACAACTTTTTCTCGCCGCTATTCGCTGAACATGTTGGCGCCGTCAAGGTTTGGACTGTGTGTCTCTTGGGCCTGATTTTACATTCAAATTAGATAGATTTTTACTTGCATTTGTGTGAGAAACTGTGTCAACACAGTGATTATAAATCAATTTATATGTATACTACGACAAGACACTAAGTACCAAAAAATTTCTTAAATGTATGTAACAGTGTTGCCAGTTCATAAACAATTAATTGTGTCTCGATGTTGCCAGCAGACGCTAAAATAAAAATAATAACGCTTCTACCAACCATTATAATCATCTAAGCCCTAAGGCTTCAAATCAAACAGCATTGTAAGATTCAAATTAATGAACAGTATTAATTCTTGCAGCTGGCTTAACTCACTGAGCCGCTTCGGGTTCCGGCACTCAGAAAACATTTATAGATTACCAATTGTCTGTTATTAGTTGCGTCAAGCATATAAGGCAAAGTTTTTAATTAGTAGGTAGTAACTTTAATGTAAAATCAGGCCTATTAATGCATAAAACATCCACCGCCATCAATTCAGTCACATGGATGCCATTATGCATGAACTATCAATAAACAAAACTTCTTTTCATTCATGTCATAATTATAACAAAATCATAGTTTCATTGCTATAAAATCATTTGAATTCATCACTCTCTTTGCATTTTTCTCTCTCTCTTCTATTTCTGATCATCATTTTTGTCACATTTTTCTCCAAATCTTTTATAACTTACTTTTAAATTTAATCAGTCAAAAGGTTAATATAAAATTAAGAAAATATCACGAATTATATGGTAGGTATTTTATCCATAAAAATAAAAATAAAACATTAGATAACGAATTATGGTATAATAAATTGAATATTATTCCTTGATTGGTGTCTGTTTACAAGAGGTAAGTATGACAAATAAAAAAATATAGGTAAAAAGAACAATAGTACTTTTTATGAGGTTTATCGGTCGTTTAACTACCCTCAAGATAAATGGAAGTGTGCACAACAGATAAATTTTAAATCAGTCGACAGTAAACTGCAGCCTGATCACTCTAGTCGAGACTAAAGTCTAGTCTGCTGTTCTAACTATTAGATAAAACAAAGGAGTTCTAACTACAAGCCTACATTATCAATAGGTACCTCCTTTTTTGGAGAAGACTGCTATAATTATGTACTTAGTTAGAAGAGAGAGACCTAAGAATAATTATAGAGAGCATACTTTAATAAATAAATAATAAAAACAAATGAAAAGAAGTTCCCACCAGTCCAAACTTTACAAAACCCTGGAGTACACGTCCCAGAATCAATACATATCTATAAAAAATAGAATAAAAACATGAATCTTGTCTATGCTCTCACTCCAGGTGTTTGTGTTCTCTAGAACGGCATACTCTATGATCAAAGAGAGGTTAAAGAGTAAAGGAGTAGCGGATATTACTGCTAAGGAGCTTGAAGGATACTTCTCACCGTGGCATGCCAAACATATAGGCCAAATTAAGGTAACAAAAATATAAAGCAGCACTTACATTGAATAGGGATCTTTATCGCTTAGCGTTCCATAATCAAACTAACTTTTTAAGTTTTTAATTCAGCAGCTGCTAATTTTCCAAATGTCAGTACCTACGCGGAGGATAACTTCGACTGTGTGAAGTTTGCCGTAAGTACAAACTTGCGCCAAAAATACATCTAGGTTTAGGCAAAAATACCATTATGCCTGTGAAAGATGCGACTGAGATCTACTGTTGCACATCAACACTTTGTAGTGATATAAATATTGGAAGCCCATCCTTTTTTCATAGCTAGTAAATCTTTGTTTTTTTAGTTACGATTTATACAGGTCTTTTTTCTTTTGTCATTCTTCTTCATTATTCAATCATCACTCATCAGTCATTGCATTCCCATACTCATTAAACAAGCATGACATGGCAAGCGTAAGCATTTTGAAATATATTTTTTTAACATGCAACCTTTAAATTTGCAGGTGGCAAGTGGAAACAAAACAGTAGAAAACTGGGCAACGAAACGCCTAAGAGTTCATTACTACATTTTCTCATACCCTAGCTTACTAAAGTTACATGGAGAACCAGCTCTACTAAGGAGTCTTGATACCTTACTAGGAAATGAAGCCTTATTACAATTAGAATTAAAGACACTGGCCCCTGCATTCAAGGATGTGAAAAAGAAGAAATGGTTTGAAGAGGTCATAGACAATTATTTAAAACTCTGGGAGAGCAACATGTGACGTATTTTAGTTGATTCTTAATTTAAGTAGTTTATTTTTTATGTAATTGGATCTAAAGTTGCAAAGTAATAGTATTGCCCGTCGATACGGTCAAATGTGAGTAGCATATTGAAACAATGCATAAAAGTGGCAGTTTTAGCAACTTTAAAAAATCACAACGAATATATTTATTTTAATGTGAATTTGAATACGAAATGTAGTTTTAAGTACAACAAAATGGAAATGATTAAGAAAAACTACTTCTTATTTTAACAAATGGAAAATATGTGATCAGAATAGCAAAGTATTTAATCGAAGAAAGGAATGAATTAAGTTTTAAATGTGTTTGCATGAAATAAACTATATTTTTGTACATAGTAATATTTTACAACGTGCCTTATATTCTTCCAAAATTATATATTATGTTAAGGAGACTAATAAAGCCTATTAACAATAATAACTAAATAATTAGTTATGATTTCAAAGCGCGCTACGAAACTTCAATGATGTCTATATATAAACTTTATTTTTGTATGTATAACGTAAAATAAACTAAGGGGTCATTCATGAACAACTTTTTTATGAGACTCGGCTGTTCAATCTATCTAATCAAGTTGCATAAAAATATATACAGGGTGTTTGGTAGAACGTTGAACATACGAAAATGGTGGTTAGTTGGGGTCATCTGCTACCCACTTGGCCCAAATTATTTGACCTTGGCCGCACCGTTTTCATTTTTACTTTTTTTAATTTCACAGAAAATTACCAGTTTTTTTTACTTAAAATTCGAATATAATTAGACATTAATACAAAACAACATCCTGCCTGTTTTACCCATCACAAGTAAAGATATTCGAATTTAAATTGATAAAAAACTGATAATTTTCTGTGAAATTAAAAAAAAGTAAAAAAAAAACAGTGCGGCCAAGGTTAAATAATTTGGGCCCAGTGGGTATCAGATGACCCCAACTAACCACCATTTTCGTATGTTCAACGTTCTACCAAACACCCTGTATATGAATAAGTAGCCAATATTTTTACGGTGTATAAAAAATCTGGTTTTTTATCTAGTATAAGTAAGAAATATCTGTAAAATATAATTTTTATTCAAATTACCTTACCGACTATTTACGATCTCTAAAATTTAAAATTAAATAAGCTATTAACATCCCTATTTTATAAGCGTCATTAATTTATTTTATAGCGCTCTTTGAAATTAAAGTTCAAAGGCTTTCTCAAAACTATGTAATTTAAAATTCTGTCCATTATTATAAGTAATTTTTGACTATTTTGAATGACAAATAAATATAGTTGTAATGTGCAATATTAGCGGTGCCGTGGGGGGCAATGCTGGATCAAACACAATATGCATTTAGTTTCGAATAAGTAGATAAATTATAAGTAAAAATAAGGTGGTGTAAATATTCGTATTTTGATAAAAATAAAGTTATTTTACGACTGAGAGTAATGTTTGTAATGTTTTCGAGATGGAAAATCCATTGTTTTCTCCCTTAATATAAGCATAAGGTCGCGGTAGACCCTCAAGATTGTTGATATAACACACGACTACATACCTACAAGTTATAGAGTTTCAACAAGGTAACCTACCCCCACGATTGATTTTATTGATTAATTATCTGCCAAGTAATTTAACTGGAACCTACTGGGAAGTGGTGTAACAGGCCTTAATGAAACCTGTAAAAGAAGTAGATAATAATGTAAAAAATACGGCTTCGTTATTCCGGTAGTCAAAACTCTTAAAAAAATATTCAGGAATAGAGAAACCTTTGTCACTAACCTGCTTTCCTTTTATTGTGACTACAAGCATCTCGTCTCAAAAAATGCGTAATTATAAATTCAACAATTTGTTATCTTAAAAATTGAGGTCACTTGAAACGTGGGACTCATATCAGTTCAGCTAACCTGCTTGGCACAGTACATTTTTGTTTTATGTAAGTACTAGTTTTAATTATTGTTTTCACTACGCGGAATCCCCAGAACAATGACCTCACGTAATTCGAGTATCCGATAATAGTTCCGGGTCAAAACCTAGAGATCAAACATTTTTATAAGGTTTAACAAGCAGCTAAGGACCAATAAAACTAGTTGCACGGATACAAAAATATCCTATAGACAAAAAACTTTATAAACTGAGACAAAAATTTTTTTAGACGTACCTTCATCTTAATACGTAAGCTTAGAATGTGAAGGCAGATTTCGAGTAGGCGTCGAGTAGTTAGTCTTAGCGGTCATAGCGTCTGGTGTACCGAACCAGAAGACGCAGTTTCGAATCCTGCCCGCCAGTCATTTTTTTCCTTCATTAAAATAACTGAAACATACTTAGTACTCAAAAGAAAGATGTATGCACAACAAAAGTTTTATGGCGAACAAAGCATACATTATTTGTCTATGATGTTTCCAAATCTCTTTTAGGATTTGGTAGGTAGTAGATTACCTATAGAAGGAAATCATTAATTGAAACGCGTGAACTAAAAACACTAGTTTGCTAAGTTTATAATAAAACAAACGCAAATTATTAACTTTAACGTCAAATCTACAAGTGTTGAAAAGATAAGGGTTAATTCACACAAAAGGTGAGGCGGGGTTATCGCGGCGCGTGAATGAGCGTCTGTGCCAACCTTGATTTTTATTCATAGTTGACCAATTCTATTTAGAACATCGAACTGACAAATTAAATAAAAACCACCATTTGTGCTGTATCGATCGAAATAAGTTACATTACTACATGACATGACTAAATATCAACAGCCAAAAGCGGTCCACTGTTGAACAAAGACAATATGTTCTAAACAATAGTGCCGAAAGCATGACGAAATACTTTCCGAATAGTCTTCTAAGGTATGAATTTCACCTTTCTGCCCTTAAGCCCCCAATTCGTAACCTTAGACCACAAATAGATAGGGACAAAAGCAGGAGGATGATGATGCAATCCTGATATAATACCTCGGAGCTCCTGTGAGAATGAGAAGGCTCCACCAGGCTGGCTTAGTGTGTTTGTTAGGTACAAACTGTATGATGCCTGTGTAGGCTAATAACCGCTACAAATACCTATAGTTATTGTTTATATATTATTATGATCTTTAAACCCAACATAATAGACGCATAATATATTATTTTCTTGCTCGAGTGAGGAATTAAAAATATACTATTTCCCGCAAATTGCTAATGCGCTTGTTGCTGTTGAACCTTGTCTAATAAACCACGTGATAAAAAGACAAAGGCAAAAGGATTTGCAGTGAATACAAAAATCCAGCGATGGAGGAACATCGGGGTTTAGCCGGCAGGAGACGGTAACAACAATAGGTCTGTTAGTCACATCATTGCTCATGCGCACGCGATGACTAATCTATTCCCTGAAGCATGCTAGGAACAGCTTCCGTGCTTGCATATCATACTAGTATACCACACAGAACTACAACAAAATATATCAAGTAGTTTTAAGACACTGAACCGCATGGCTTTAGAAATTGGACTAGAAAAGTCCTGTAAAGAACGGAGATAATAAAATATGAATACTTGGCCTATGTTAGGAGAGATCTTTTTCCAGCAGTGGGACACAAGAGTCACATCATTTAATACATAGTAAATGATATTTTATTGAATCCCATCTACCCCTGCATATGCAAGGTAATAGAAATTATTTTGCATGAATATTCAGAGACAATAATACGTAAGGCAATATGACGTCAACTGCTTCCATAAGCCTTTGTATTGAAATAAAGTGATTCCATTTATGTTTACATATAAAAGTGTAAGAGAAACGCGTCAGTAAAATTCAAATATTAGGGAAAGGCAACTGATAAAAATTGGATTTATGTATAAATAATGGATAAAACCATTAAAAGAAAATGTGACACCAATACATATGCTTAACTGTCGTTGTAACGATCATTTAATTGAATACAAATTAGAACCCTTTATCAATCGAACATCCATGACCCATTAGACTGATTTTTTCTTACATCAATATTGAGATGGGGACAGAATAATAGATATAAAGTTTGATCAATTAAATTGTTGAGTAAGGAACTTTCCATTGGCAAGATCAATTATGGTAGGTCCCTCCTACCTAGCCGGTGTCACAAATGCTAACCTTGATTTACTAACAGACACTAATAGCGACTTTTCAAAAGGAAAGGCGGGTTTCAAGCTTTTTGTGGAGCATTCAACACTGGTATACTTTATGGTGGTATTTATAAATGAACCATAGAAAATGCCTCTGTATGTACTGTAATTAGAAGTTAAAATTATAGGAAACAATTATTATAGTCAACTTTTCACCATTTTTGAATCCATTATTTAACTCAGAATTATTCTCAAATAACCATACTATAATACGTGCAAATTGAGGAACATTTATTGTTATAATTTCAGCTAAAAATAAATATGACTGCCCCGATGGCAGACTGAATCATCTACGATTTGCGTCTCAGAAATAATTTATCTCGTCTTAAACTAGGAAAATACTGTTACTCACTATAAAGTGTTATAAAGCTCATCAAACAGGAAATGCGTGCCAATCTGTTGCAGCAAGCGCAGCCGACTACTGAACTGTCATATGCATCAGAGATAACAAACCTATGGCACGCGTGCTAGTTAGGTGGTGAAAATACAGCAGTGTAGACATTACCTATAAAATTTGCTCTTAATTTTACCTATAAAACTAATATGATATAACTTTTTTGAAGTGAAATATATAAAAAATCTTAGATTATTTTAAATTTTGTTAGAGACAGCAACGGGCATCAACCTATTTTCCAAATTTAGGTTCATGCATTAAAATGTTTATCATCTCTGCAACACTGATAAACTGTACCAACGAACTAATCTGTTAGGTCAAGTTCACAAGCTGTTTACTTTGTCGAGTTATTAGCAAAATGTGAAAAAAAATCAGTTTATTAGCCGCGTCGACGCGGTTTATAGCTATATCATGTATTTTAATATTATCCTTGTATATTGTGTTATTTTATTCTGTTCAGTGGTGTGCGACAGTGAGGAAGACCTCGGATACAGTTTAAAGATTGGAAATGCTATCGATGTGTTTGCGAAGTAAGTTTTGCTGTGTTTTGGACATTTCAGTGTATTGTGAAAATGGTTATAAATTGTAAACAAAAAATCTAACGAAGCGTCTTCCTGAAGGGTTAGGGTAAACAGATGTGTATACATCTATAGTTTGCTGGTATGGTTTTAGGTTAGACTTAGGGGGCAAGCCTAGTGCCACTAACCAGGCACAGAACTCCAAGCTGTTAGTGAGACTTAAAGAGAAAAACTCCATAACACCGCTCAGCCTGTAAATCAAACCCGGAACCTCACAGTAGCCATAATGGCGACCACCAGGCTAACGAGAACAGCAAAATTATAATTAGTTATTTTAAATAGCAATAACATCAGCTGATTCTGGGGTTAACGCCCTACGCCAAATGGTCGCCTGATAGATAAAAAAGTATAGGCTTTTATTATGACTGGATGTAGATATGGTACCCATCAAGTCTGTGTAGCCAAAGAAATAAAAACCATACTGTAAAAAACAACTTCTCAAACGTTTGCCCACTTTGAAATGATAAAAAATCATCTCCATCATTTTCATCATCAACACTGTCACACTGCTGGGCACAGGTCTTTAAGAGAGGGATTAGGCTATCCATCACGCTAGTCTAATGCGGGTTGGCAGACTTTGGGTAAATGCCGTCGACGATCTCTCAGGCATGCAGGTTTCCTCACGATGTTTTCCTTCACCATTAAAGCGAGTGATAATAATTACGCACATGATTTCGAAAAGTCCGAGGTACGGGCCTTGAATTCGAACTGGCAGTCCAGTGGTCATATCTCTAGGCTATCACTTTAATCATTAGCTCGTCTTAAAAACAGCAAATCTTGTTTTTAAAAAGTGCCTTATTGAAATAAAACTACTTTTTACGGATTTTATCGCGTTATATTGATTAAAATAATATCAATATAACGCGATAAAATCCGTAAAAAGTAGTTTTATTTCAATGTCTAGTATTCGCGTAAGTGTCAGAAATCAATAAGTGCCTTATTGTTAATTTTTTCCGAGTTTTCTACTGCCTCCATGAAACCTGTGTTATCTCCTACTTTGAGGACAAGAGGTTTTAGGTAAGAGAGTTAATCTAATTCCCATTCCCAGCTATGGCGACCTCTCGCAAGTGACGCAAGTGATATCAGCAGATTACGAGGGCGAAGATAGCAGTGAACCGATAGTTCCCTTCAGCGAGAAGAATATTCGAGTGTTCGCCAATGTCACCAGTAAAGAAACCAAGGGTGACTCGGATGGGATCACAAATATGCAGCTGTTACTGTGTGAAACATTCGACAATCTACTCGACGCGTACTTTCAGAATTTCAAGATTGAAGGGTAAGTGGCTTACTTATGCACCAACTATCTATCGATATAAGTCAATGAAATGAAGATTAATACTCTATAAGATATAGTGAAAAATTGCAAATAAAACTATTTTTCAATGTCGTAAGTGCCATAAATCAGTGTGCATTCATAAGTTATTTTGTTAGAACGACGACGTCTACGACGTCTGTGGTCTAGTGGTTCGAGTATTATATCCATTGTCTAGTACCCATAGTACAAGCTCTGCTTAGTTTGGGACTAGATGGTGCTGTGTAAAAATGTCCTTGGATATTTATTTTATTTAGAAATCATAGATAGACTCGGAAAAACGCAGACTTGTATTGTCATATATTTTTTATTGATAGTAAAACCTAGTACTTCCATTAATTCGTACTTACTGAACTAATAACCTCTCACCCCAAAACTCACAAAAGCGTCCTCCATTCCATCGTGTTTAAAACAAGCGACGTTAAATTATAAATAAAATGGAATCACAACGCCATACTAAAGAGATCACACAAAATTCTACTTATCCAAAAAAAAATTACAGGACAGACAAACCCTGGAAAGCTTTTATGGGGGACTGGATTCATGACGAGATAATGCGGACATTCGGCATAGAATATGACCCAAAACCAGACTGCTGTTTTGTCCTGGTAAAACTTACCAAGGTGCACAAAACTGTAAAACTTGGTAATTTAGAAGGAATCGCCGTTAAGGACTATGTAATGAGAGCTATTGAAGACTTAAATATCACTGATACGGCTGAAGTAAGAAGATTTATGAAGAGTTACGGTACGCATTACATCGATTCTTATGCTACTGGAAACATCATCTATCAGGTCTGTAGTATTTGTTTCGAGTATTTAAGCAACTGTTAAGAAGAGAACACCTCTAATATTGACAATATTGTTATGGTTGTCTAGGTTTTCAAATACAAGAAGCGTGGATTCGACTTGATACGATCATACATATCACTGCACAATGACGGACGCGCGTCGCCTGCCAACCTTCGCTTCTACTTCTCTTCATATTTCCTGAAGCAAGTTGGTGATATTAGGGTAAGTTAATCATAAAAAAAGTCTTTTAGTTTCTTAAAGTTACTGATAATTAAAGAGAAAGACTAAGTAGTTTACTCAAGGTGTTGCAGAAACTATTATAATGTACTATTTTGAGATATTAGTTAAGCATTTGACTTACTATCTTACATAGTGTCAAACGTGTTAAACGGGCATATCGTAGAAATTCAATATAAAAAATGTGACTTGTGTAATCCCTTTGGTGATTAAAGATAATTCGATACACAAGAAAATTCAAACAATCAATCAATTTTGTAAATCCCTGACTATCGTTACCAAATAACACGGCGTCCCGCAGGGTAGTTTGCTAGGTCCTAAACTTCCCAATCAAAAGATTTGTACAGTGACCATATTTAATTTTAGTTTTCAGGTTACACATAGCAGACAAATAATAACAAATCATTTTATTCTTATCAACAGATAGCCAGCGGCAACAAGACCATAGAAACTTGGGCACGAAATAATCTCCGAGATATCCAGTACTTATACTCCAGGCCAAGTCTTTTACGACTAAACTATAACTCTGTCTTAGTTAGCAAGTTAAACAATTTGATGGATAATGGGGCCTTAATAGGCATCAGTCTGAAGACCTTAAGGCCTCTATTTAAAGATAAGCATAAAGCGGATATGTTTGCTGAAGTAGTAGAGAATGATTTGCAATTGTGGGAAGTGAATGCCTAATTAAATTTTCAAGATTTGTGATGTATGGACAGCTACAGATCAAATTATATATGTAATAATGTATGTATCAAATTATGTATGTAAGCGGACCTCATATTGGTGTTCCGTCAATAAGAGGTCAGCTTATACTAGACATACGTTAATATTAACTAAATTAATCTTTAAGGTGCATTTTTGTGAATATTCTAAAATTGTGTTGTGTTCGTTGCTGCTTAATTATAAATTATTGATTTTAAGAGAATAGCTCACATATTGCGCATGCCAAGCATTTTGTTCAGCAGAGCCTTCAATAGCTTAGTTGATAGCCACATATCGGTTGCATCTGTCGGTTGTCGGTTCGAGTCCTAGTATTTAGTACAATTTTTTTATAAAGTTACGAAGTTACTCGATGAACTTTCTTTCTAATACCTAACGAAATGGAAGTTTATGTGATTATATATAATAATAAATTATAACTGATGAAAATATATTGAGTCATATACAACTACAGGGTGTAACATAGAAAACACAAAAACCCGATATCTAGAAGAATGTCATGATGTTGTTGTATTCCTAAGGTACGATGAGGCACTCCTGAAAGTTTTTTCAACTTATTTGCAGTTCAAACTTATCTAGAAAGATTTTTTTTAATTTCCAAATGTTTTAGTACAAACGTTGGTTTCTTTATAATAGTGTTCTCTGTTACTGCCTGTATAAAAAGTACCGAATTGTAATATGCATAGAATTAATATACAACTCTCTACCTGTACACTGTAAATACCAGTATTTCAACTTTTACACCAATAAAACAATTTTTATTATTTATCTACTTCAACTTTAAGATTCATTTAAACCGTCAAGTAAGAAATGATATGTCTATAGTTCTTTAAATAATGCCATTTATTAATTTATGACCTTAAATAGTCAGTATCGCAGTATAATTTTAAATATCAATTTTAGCCGTTATGCTAGTGAAACAATGTTATTACTGAATTCGTTTTTAATGTAGAATGGTTAACATTTTATTCCTAGTGTACAATTATTAAAAAGCCTAAATTTAAATCGTAATAAGCCTTGAAAAAACTAAGGGCGACAGATAAAAAAACTACTACATTGTAGGTTTCAGCAGTTCCAGTAACATTATAAATTATTTTTCTTAATCGTAATTATTCATTCATTCATAAAATATATAAGAGATCTAAAGAGCCCGTAAAAACAGTCAATATCGCTGAAAATTTCTGCCATTCGCATACTTTTTGTTCGTATCTCTCAGCACTGAGCGAGGCGGCCATGATTGCAGTAAAAAATGTTTTAGATAAAATTGTGCCCATTGTCCGCGGCGACTAAGTCGATGAGACTAACAAAAAAGCAATTTTTTAAAATGCCTATAAAAAAATATTTGTTCGCGATCATGGTTGCGTCGTACAGTGCATAGCTCCATTGCCTTACTATGCCTTGTTAAAAAGTCCATACAAAATATACTTCGTTTTCAATTTATAATATACGAGTATTTCCAATCTATAATGACAATGGCGACTCTCAATATTTATATTAATTTTATCTAATTTCATTCATTTTTTTTATACCACTAAGGTGGCAAACAAGCATACGGCCCGCCTGATGGTAAGCGGTTACGATAGCCTATGAATGCTTGCAACTCCAGGGGTATCACTCGCGCGTTGCCGACCCGGAAAACCTCTTAGAGGTTTATGGAGGATTCCATTTTTAAAAACATTCATTATACGTCCCCTTAGGGGTAATTGAGATCTGTTATACTTATTTAAATAGCAATATTCTCGCTATGGCCACAGACAATAGACTAAAATACATAATATCTGCACCTTACAGAGAAGTTGCCTGAACATAGAATTTTTTGTGTTCAATTTAAGTTTAGACCATTTACAGAAACAAACTTAAATCCCATACAAACGTAAAGAGATATTATTATAATAATTATACTAAAATAATTATAATTCATGACATAAGGATTTATGGAAATTTCTACGGGATTGAAAACAATGAGATCAAAACGGCGATGAGGTAAAGTTATCATTGTCAACCTATTTACTGTCTCCTCGAGGAATAAATTAGTTGTTAGGCCTGTTGTATAATGGTAAAATAGTAGTCTACCACGATGACCCAATACGGGTTTGTAGACTTCAGACGCCATCGAGTAAATCTCTCAGGCATACAGATTTCCTCAAGATGTTTTCCTTCACTGCTTAAGCAAGTGATTAACTATTAATACAGCAAATTATAAATACAATTACATTCACAATTATTATTATTATTATGTGATTATGAGATTATAATAATACGTGTACTGTTATGTGATATATTACTATTATTATAAGTAATTTTTCTTGATACAAATGTGCCCAAATTTAAGACTTGTCTTCTGCAAAATATTTTTTGGTTTAATGTGTCTACATTATAGGAAACTACCTATACTTGTGGCAAATTTGATAATCAAACATCCGTATTTTGTGCACTTTTATACCAAGACTTTATATTTATATTACGTAATGACAGATTTATACTACCTATACATATAATGACTAAAGTTATATTGATTAATCCCGGTTTGACAATACTCTTCCAGTACGATTGTATCGACTGATTACCGTGGCTGTCCGTTCTTTTTTTTATAAAAAGGAGTCTTTAAATATTAGGTATTATTTGCAAATTATATACTTACAAGCGAAACATCAGTCACATCAATATTAAATTGTAGATATAAAGTCCATTATTCCGAAGCTCGATTAGTTTTTTCTATCAAGCGGGAGAAATTCTGCCGATAAGTTTCTATCACTGGGTCTATCACATTCCGTATTACGCACACACCATTTTTTAATGTAAAGTTACTTACCGAAATTCCGGCCTTATCTGCTTAATTTTGGCACTTCAGAAATCTGCGGCGATAACTGATCTTCTCGCAAAGTCAAACTTCATGCTTCTACTGGTGATTCTTATCTGCTCCCCCCGCCTTAAAACCTTCATTCGGTTTCAGTGTATTTCGTAGGTGCTAGTGACGCGTGTGCACGCGAACTGGTTGTGGCTCACCCGCTTGCCGTTCACCAGCAGTAGCATTGGGTTGTTCACGCGGATCGATTTGAAGTCGTAGGTCTGGAAATTATAAAAATATTGGCTGAAGATAACGTCGATATTTCAAAGTCCAAAGAGGCCGAATTTATTTCGGCAGTTGTACATTTAAATACAGTATTTAATGGCACATTAAAATAAAACTACTTTATAATTATTTTATCGCGTTACATTAATTTTATTTAAATCACGACTTTTCGGACATTCTACAAGGTCTGATAGTGTCTACCTGATGCTGTAAAGGGTCCAAATCATCCATAAATGTACGATTTCTTAAAATCCCGTTCTCGCTCCAGCCAGCGCAGTCCACCACACAACTATACATAAACGGCACTCTTTTTTGGAAAATCCTTATGGATAATCTGCCACTTGGGGAGGCGGAAATCGAACTTTTCGCGACTAAAAACCGCACTTTCCTCCCCTTGCCCTATAGTCACGACCACAGGAACGTCCTGAATATCCCAGCTAAAGTACAAAAACATACCGCTACTTCCGAGTCATTCTTGTGTGTCCGCATGAGTGGCTCGGGTAT
Source organism: Acronicta psi (assembly GCA_946251955.1). NCBI lineage: Eukaryota > Metazoa > Arthropoda > Insecta > Lepidoptera > Noctuidae > Acronicta > Acronicta psi. Next base: position 7,245,003 of record OX276487.1, read on the forward strand.
GGCCACACAGTCGCCGATGATGGCGCCGCGCCCGTCCGCCCAGTTGTACACAGTCACCAGCACGCATTCCATGCTCTCGTCCACCAGCGCAAATGTACTGCAATGGTAGAACGGAGGTTGATTTAAGAGATGGTCCTTTGTACAGTCAGCATCAGATATATCGGGACGTACAGTGTTCAAAATGGTCGAAACAACTAAGAAAATTAAACTTTATCTCAATGTGATAAAGTTTATTTCAGAATGACAGTTGCCGTGTAGTGTGTTAGTTCCAGCATTAATAGTTGGATGACAAAAATTGTATCTTGTCGATATTTTTACAGATAACAAATAAACATATTTTTTTAACTTAGTTGTGATGACGTTCGGTAATTAAAAAATAAGGGTGTAGATGCAACATTATCGTTGCAGCAAGTGTTAAACTAAATTATGCAATATGTTTGGAATCTATAGTCTGCACTTTTGCAGCAAGAAATTGTTAGAAAACACAAAGATGCAATGTCTTTATACACCTAATTTACACCTCTCATACTACAGCTTTTCACCATAACACAATATACATTACAATGGGTTGCACTTAGGGCCCACACACACGACAGAATTTGGCCAACAAAGCTACAATTTGCAAGCAAAGTGAAATTTCATCAGAGTTTATACAGTTATTGGAAATTATATGAAGCTGTAGCTTGTGTATGTGAGCCTTAAGCACACACATACCACACTAAACGGCGCCACTTTTTGTCTTCATCCTGCAAGTAGCTGTCAGTCTCAGGTGTTTCAGTGCTCCAAGCAGTTTTACTAAGTGTCCATTTGATGTGGGAAGCATTTAAAAAAGAAAATTATGATTGTACGTTTTAAAACAGAAACTTACAAAAGGGTCGTTTTGGCTCAATATACGCCCGTATAATGTCTTTATGGCCCAACTACCTGTTCAAAGACGTTTATTTGAATCCTTTTTGTTCAGCAAAGCTCTTACCCGTCATTTCATATAACGTACCTCCTTTATTACCAGCACACAATAAAACAAATTTCATTTTTTAGAAAAATACAATTTCCTAACATGAATTTTGGTGAAACTTCAAAACTTATAGGAATTAATTAATAATTTTAAATAATCTTACGGTATGTGTAATAATATTTAATATTTTTAATTGCATTTAATTTTATTATATTTTTTTTTATGTATAAATTCGGACACAATGTTATATTGTTAAAGAATAATAATAAATAAAAAACCGATAATCCGACAGGAACTAAATAATCTCGGAAGTATTCTTACAATGATCAAATTTAAATGTGAACTGAACATAAGTACTTACATAAAATAACTATACCTACAGCCGAATTAAGTTTTTTTATTGTGATAATATATATACAATCATAAGATATAATCATACGATAAGATATATACAATCAAAGAATGTATATTTGACTGTACATTTTTAATGATAATAAGATACAACTTACAATACCAAAAAATCAAGTGAATATTTTTTTGTGATCAAAAATTTTTATAATCTTTGTCACAAAATATGTAATTTTTATAATATCGGCCCAAACTATTGTAAATTTCTGTTTTAACTCTAGCGATCCTACCCTAGGTTTTCAGCAGTAGCATCCCAACATTTTGAAAAAGCTTACCAAATAACGAAATAATGGCCAAAAATGTTACAACATAAAGAAGTATGAATACGAAGATAAAAAAGCTTGCAAAATTGTAGCATTATGATTTGGCAAACACGTTCGCATACGGGTAAGTTTGAGTTTGCATTACATATTGTTTTAGGGGTCTATAACCTAAAAGGTTATAAAGAAACCCGGAACCTCGTTAGTTGTAGGGGGGGTCTTACGACAGTCACTACATGATCGGTATGCAGAACCACAAAATAGAGCAACTATACATTTTTTTTTACATTTTAATGTGAGGATGTCATATTATGGACTTTGAAGAATTTTTACTTTATTACTTTACTAATATTATAAAGAGAAAAGATTTGATTGTTTGTTTGTTTAATTGTTTGTATTGAATAGGCTCCGAAACTACTGGACCGATTTGAAAAAAAGTGGTAGATAGCTAATTTATCGGGGAAGGTTATAGGCTATATACCATCACGCTATGACTAATAGGAGCGGAGTATCAATGAAAAATGTTGCAAAAACGGGGGAAGAATTTATAAGACCACGCGGGCGAAGCCGCTGGCTGAAAGCTAGTGAAGTATAATAAAACTCCAAGAATTTAAACTATTAGAAGCCCTAAAAATATAGCATATACTTACAAAGGTACTGCGTTGTCATTGTGGATGGAGCCGACGACCCTGCCCAGCACCACCTTGCCCTCATTAGGACCTTCTTGTAGGGCGTCCAGCCGGGTGAGCTCCAGCGCCACCTCGCGACGACCCGCGAACGAGTGCAGGCTACCTTCTTGGTAAGCGCCCAACATTTTCTTGTCAATGGACTGGTGACAATGATTCGGTGATTATTTTTTGTATTCGAACTAGTGATGGTCAACTCGAGTAACTAACTCGAGTTAATTCGAGTTGGACGCAACTCGAATCCACTCGAGTTGAATTCTCTCTAACTCGAGTTCGAAAACTGAATGGAACCGACATGGAGCGAAGTTTACCGAAAATTTGTTCACCGACTATGTTCATTCATTCATAACAAACAAACCAGTGTCATCACATGTAGATTTGAGGTTATCTTGAAAGTGCCGGTTATTATTTTAGATTTTGCGTGTCATGCGTTATGTTTTTGAAAAATGCCGGTTCCTAAAAGAAAACAATTATGAGCCTGTAAATGTACCTATGTACATACCTGCATCATAATGTTAGTCTGATTTTATTTTAAAAAGACTGCTATATAGTTTCATAGTTTAATTGATAGTAAATATTATTTTTAATTACAATTCGAGCCAAAAATACTTATATAAATGATTCGATTTCAAACAATTTTTTTTTTGTTTCTTTATTTAGTAGGTATAACTCTCCCAATACATCATAAATAAATAATATAAAAAAATAAAGAATTGAAACAGATAAAAATAGAATTTGTCTGTTCCAATTTTTTAAATTATTAATGCAAACTGCAAAGCTGAGGGAATAAATTGGTAAAAAATCAAAAATTCATTAACTTGTCCATCCAGTTAACTCGAGTTACGTAATTCGAGTTCAACCCGAGTTACGTGGATTTTAACTCGGGTTAAATCGAGTTCAGTTTTTTCCGAGTTGGCACATCACTAATTCGAACGGAAGTCAGATTAACATCATTCTGCTTAGAGTCCAGTACCTCGACCATGAGTTTTTCTCACTAAACTTGGTAGCGACGGTGTAAAATATTTGTATGAACAACTCTCGCAGCGTCTCTAGCGGTTACGTGAGGAACTAAAATCGGCTATGAGATTACAGCTATCGATGCCTAAAAAACCTATCGAAAGCAATTCGATAGAACTCATGGTTGAGGTACAGGTAAGGTTATGTAAGGCCTTGGACCCTAAATGGATTTTTAACACCATATTCTGCCAATTGTGTAATCAGTATTGTGATTTGAATCATTGAATAGGTGACTGTTAATGCTAAAAAAAATATTATATTTATGTCTAATAATAACATAAATAACAATTCCTTTTAAAATATCACATAGTTTCGTTCATTTTGAAAAGTTATAAAAATGTTTTCGAGTTGTGGTCAAGCGCAAGCCTATCTAAGATAAAAAAAAGTATTTCGAATTATACTAGGCCATTGACAGACAATGGTAGCTTCTTTTCATTATACATCATGCAAATAGCATGAACTATAAAAAATAAATAAGGCAAATACGAATCTTTTTTTCTTTTTCGGCAAGGTTTAATTGCACGTAATTTTAGTCCGACAGTAAATGTACCTAGGCATTACAAGTACTAACAATCAGTTGGTGCAAACTCAGGAAGATGATCCGAAGGTTCCATTATGCTAACCTGCACCATAGTGGCGAGTCGCTTGGCCTTCTGCTTGCCTCGCGTGCGCACGAGCGTGTGCGCAGCCTGCATGAACGTGATTAGGTGCGCGCGCTCTTGTTTCGGTGGCTGCCATGGCGGGTCCAGTCGGCTCGCGTACTCAAAGTTCTGTAGCGCTTCGTCATAAAACTCTGAATATTTTAAAGCCTGTAAGATTATAAAAAACCATACAATATTGGGCTCCTGACAAAGATCAATGCCCTTTAGACACCTACCGACGAAATAACAGAGATTCATATTTTATGTTAAAAAAACTATTCTTAGAAAATCTAGCACAAACATAACTCATTATAAAAATCATCTTCCAAAAGTCAATTGTAATTACTTAAATCTCATGATTATGTATCAATAAGCTATTTAAGTAAGGCTGTTTAAAAATGATTCATTGGAAGTTTCTTAAATTTTCCACCCCTTGGAGAGTCACTGTGCCTTAAATCTTGCTTGCATTACAGGCTCCGAAACTACACAACCGATTTGAATAATTCTTTCAACATTAGAAACCTATGTCTTTACCGTGTAACATAAGCTATAATATATAATAAATACACAGACCACGCGAGCGGGTCCGCTGGCGGAAAGCTAGTGAATTAATAAACTTACAATTCCCTTATTGTAGTATAGGTCTGGCTGTCCTTTGGCGACGGGGTCCAACGAAGCCTGCTTATAAGCACTCATACACAGCTTCAGAGTGGCTGGATCCTGAGCCACCATGAAGAATTGACACAGATAGGCATTCCCCAACACTGACCATGACACACCATCCTTGATGTCCTGTGCTACAGCCTCTTTGGCTAGCTCTACGCTTTTCAAGATTGCAGGATTTGCCTCTGAACGCTTCTTGTCGCCACTTTCTTGTCGTAGAATGATTGAGAGACAACGAAGGGATAAACGGTTGCGTTCCTAATAAGAATATTTTTTTACCTTTAGTATAATTTTGTCAAAGATTGGCAAAGCTTAAAAGGAACAGTCTTCCCATTCATGCAAAACAAAAAAGCTGATACTAAAAACTCCATAGAAAAATCCAATAACACTTTCCTCAACATTGGAATAAAACCTAGGCCCTCCAGCGTAGCAGTCGCTTAGGATCACTAGGCTACTGAGGTAATCTGGTCTTAAACATCTTTTATGAGGACTACTTTTACAATTATAAAACCAACAAAACTTACATGTTTTAAAGCACCCTCGAAGCTTGCCTTCGCCTCCTTGACATTCATGTTCTTCCAATAGCATTCCCCCAATTCATTCCAAGCGTCTATCAGGTGAGGGTTGAGTTTCACAGCCTTACTCAGGCATTGAGTGGCTCTGGCGTCATATGTGGGGCTGATGTTGTAACAACGACCCTTCATGTACAAGAACTTGGCACGATGAGAAAATGGGATTTGAGTGTCCACTAAAATCAATAAAGTAGATGAGCTTAAAGTAGCTGTTTCCTGCAGTGTTACTGACATTTAATACATATTTTTAATCCTGTAGGAATTCCCAAAATAGTTTCTTATGTTTACGTTTTGGCTCTGCATTGATTGATTATTCAGTAAATCAATCTGTCAGTTTCTTCTTTTATAGATATAGGTTATTTTAGAGATGCATTTATGATGTTTGAATAGATTTTAAGTCAATAAAACCACAAAAACAGAGTAATTGTTTATCTTGAGTCATGGAGACTGAAACCTACCAATGACTTATAGTAGAGCAGGGACTGAAATTCTAAAAATCGTGAAGTAAGGGGAATTTTTGAATTTCCTTCCCAAAAATCAAAATAGCTTAACAAGCAGTCAAAGACTGAAACAAATTTAACGAAACAGCAATAAAGACTATTAATTTTTTTTTTTTTTACTCTTACCATCTATCGACTCGAACTTTTCAATTAGCACATTTTTCTTTTCTTCTACAAATTTGTTTTTTTCTGTAGCCATTTCAATTGGATGATTTTCGAAAAATAAATCCCTAAATAAATAAAGTTCTTGAAGTTCCTTCTGCAAAAGAAATATGTCATTTACAATATGTATGTATGTACAACAACACACACACCTTTTTCCCACATGGGCAGGTAGAACCTAGACATTGATAGAATATAAATAACTATAATTTAGAGAATTTCTCACTATGGAAAATAAGTTAAAGCACAAATAATACCTGCATCCATGTGAAGCCAGGGCGGGTCAATAGTTTTATTTATATCTATAAATTTAGAACAGTGAACCATGAATGTTGTGGTGATTCTACCTACTTATCTTAATTACCCCAGACCATCTAATTTTCAAAAGGTAACAGTCAAGATAAACTTAGTATTTACTATTACTTACTAATAAGCCATCCATAACTTCTTCAACATTCTCCATAATATCGGCTTCAGTATCCGAGTCTAGAGACATCTTGAACTTTTTGTCTACACCTCAAAAATAGAATGCCAAGTATCAGTGTTAACCACTGTGGAAGAAATTCGCGTTCAGTACCACTTATAAACCCAATCACCACAAATCTTTGTAGCCAAGAAGATCCTGAAAGAACACAAAATCAAAACACCTGGACCTAGACTAATCAATCAATCAATCAGTTTTTAATGACAGTACTAAGTACTTACGCCAGGTAAAAAAAATATCGATATTATTTTTTCTGTCAAATGTCAAAATGCAAATTCAAATTGACAATGTATCGAATCAAATTCGTATCAATTTCGATATTTTTTCAGCGTAACTGGTTTAGTTTTGAATTATAAATTTTTTTCACTTGCCCGTCCCTGTCGCAATATTTTTCGCGAACTTGACAGTTTGGTGGGTACAGACTACAGTTCTAACCAAACTTATTGTCGGGGTTGAAGTTAGCACGAGCTAAATTTAACCCAGCCGTAAAAATAGGAGAAAGAAAAATATTGGATTGTAATACCTAAACAAAAAGGAAAGCTGAAGTTGTAGGGTGTCGTTTTAAATCATCTTAACCCAATATTTTCTTTTCCGATTTTTACGGCCGGGTTAAAGTTAGCTCGTGCCAACTTCAAGCCGGACAATAAGTTTGGCGACAACTGTATGTATAAACCACTTAACTACCTTAAAGATAGGGATGTTTTCCTGTTACGATTTTCTGTGTGGAGCTGGCTAAAAAAAACAGTCAGTCAATGGTATTTATCTCATATCTCTTAGTAGGAATAATAACAATATCAAGTCTATAGGTATGTAGGTTTATTAAAACAAAAAAGAAATAAATTATTATATATGCCATAGTTTAATACGATACGATAATGCGATATCGTTTTGGAATACGCCCTATCGAAGATCATCGTATGGCCAAAATATCGTGTTACTAGCTTCCCGCCAGCGGCTTCGCCCGCGTGGTCTTATAATTTTTTCCCCGTTTTTGCTACATTTTTCATTACTACTCCGCTCCTATTAGTCGTAGCGTGATGATATATAGCCTATGTTACTCGGGGATAATGTAGCTTTCCAAAGGTGAAAGAATTTTTGAAATCGGTCCAGTAGTTTCGGAGCCTATTCATTACAAACAAACAAACAAACAAACAAACAAACAAATCTTTCCTCTTTATAATATTATTATTAGTATTAGTATAGAAAAATCAATGGGTATCATTTAAGCTATCACCAATTTAATTAGTTTTGTGTTTCTTAAATAATAGGGTTTGTCCTCAAAATAGTAGATCTGTCACCAAAATGTAGTCACCAAACAATGCAAAATCAGCTCCACAATAAATCACCTAAAATCCTGAGATATAAGGTCTAGTACCAAATAAATGTTTTTGTATGTATTATAATAGGTGTGTAAAATAAGTATTTAAGCAAACTAATTTAAAGAGATCACCAATAAATCATATTATGTTACTAGAAAATTGGGCTATAAGGCTTAGTTGACGGAGACCCGCTTCGCGGGGCTCCTACTTCCGGGTGGTTTAAAAAAAAAAACCACGAAGGGGATGGCGGGGTCTTGCAGACCCCGCCATCCCCTTCTAACCTAACCTGTCCGAGTCGGGGTGCTCCAAGTTCCGAGCTCGCTTCGCTCGCTCTTGCATCCTAAATTCTCCTAGTACAGTAATATTATTGTATTTGGTGACAGATCTACCATTCTGAGCACAGAGCTATTATTTAAGTAACAAAACTGTTATTATAAGAACGAAGTTTATATTCATGTAATGCAATATAATTTTATTGGTTATCGATCTCTTATTTTACACATATATTAACATTAATTTGATAATTCATACCTGGGAACAATTTTTGTTTATCTGAGAACGAAAATATTTCGTGGCGATAGATCTATTTATTAGGTGATACAACTTGATGACAAATATAAATTTTGGTGATAGAAAATATAGTTCCCAAAATCAATGTAGGTACAAGTTTTCGCCAAACTTATTGTCCGGGTTGAAGTTGGCACGAGCTAACTTTAACCCGGACAGTAAGTTTGGCGAGAACTGTATCTTATGTATCGTTTAACGCTGTATCGATAATTTGACATAAGGAATCGTATTCGTATCGTATTGGGCCTCCCTATTGTAATCATTTTAATCTTTCTCGCGGCCGGCCGGGGAAGTTTTGTTTGTTTACTTTGTTAATTTTGTTTTTAATTCTATTAATCTCGTCCGAGTTTATGTTCAGGCTGGCTCGTTTTTGAAATACAAATTAATACAAGCTTGAGGTGAGACGTTGTTTTCGATTAAATACAGACAATGGCATACCATGCAGATATTGTAATGGACCAAAGTGGAAGAACGAAGTGTGATTTATGTAAAGTTTTCATTGAAGATAGTAATATCTTCATAGAGGACCATCTGAGTGATACGGAACATGCTAAAATGTTTACGCAAAGACTTATGATTCAAAACAATATTTCTGTAAGTCGTGAACAAATAACTTGTGGTATATGCAATCAAGCTGAAGATATTTCCAAATTGTTAAATCACATACACAGTGCTATCCATAAAAATAAAATGAGCTCATTAAAGCAGTTAATTGAGAAGGATGGCGGTCTTCTTGTGCTGCCAGAGAGCATAACAGAAATTGGATCACAGATCAATTGTTTAGCTTGTGACCGTTGTCTGGACTTTACGTATGAAGCAACAGAAGCACATATTAAATCTGCGAGACACAAGAGAGCACGGGCCATAGCAGTTCAGCCATTGAATGCAATATTCTCTGTCGAAGATAACACTGAAGACCTTTGGTGCAAGATATGCCAAGTCTATTTCCAAAATTACATAGAAATTATATTAGAGCATGTTGATGAAGATCCAGTACATGCTAGAAAGTTGGGGAAAATATTAATTTTGATTAAAGATCAGAACATAAATATAGAGAAATTCTTATATGATCCCAAAGAAGATAAGGCTCTGTGTAAGAAGTGTAAGATAGAAGTACCATGTAATGTTGATAATTTGGAAAGACATATCAAGGGAAAGAAGCACACCACATCATAATAATATTTAGAATACTCTTATGTATATTGATAACATTCAACAGTCTATGTATTAGGTATTATGTACAAATATCATTACAATTATTTTTTTTTTAAATATTTTTTTAAACTTAATTCCTGATACTAAACTGTGGGGTTATTGACTTATTTATATTAGACCCACCCTTACTTAATGTGGATGTTGTTATAAAATATTATCTAGGTATCACTAACTATTTATAAAGAACTAGCTTTCTAGCGGCTTCGCCTGCATGGTCTTATGGACTTTCCCCCCGTTTTTGCAATATTTTTCAATGCTACTCCGCTCCTATTAGTCCTGGCGTGACTGTATATAGCCTTCCCCAATAAATGGACTATCTAACACTGAAAGAATTTTTCAAATCGGTCCAGTAGTTTTGGAGCCTATTCAATACAAACAAACAAATAATCTAATCTAGGAAAGATTAGATTATTTCTTTATAATATTAGTAGGTATTTAAGACTAGGATAGTGCTTCGATAATATAGGTACCTACATTTCTGAACTTTATACACTAGTATAGGTACCTACATTTATTTTACAAATACCCTAAAATCTTAAGCTAGAGTATTATTGTGGTACAGGGGTGTGTGCCTCCAGATGTTTCAAATTATAGAGCTCTTTTGCCTATCGGAAATTCCATATTTTAATGGCCCTTGTGTACCATACATTTATGACCCTTCTGTTTTAAATTAGTGTGTTTTTATGGGTTTTATTTACATTACCAAGTCAACAACTTACAAATCTGGGATTCCCAAGATTGAGAACGATAACAATAAGAGTTACAAGATTAAAAAAATGCATCAAGCCAACTAGAGATGAGTTTACTTATGCCAAGCCGTTCCTTGAGTATCAAAGTAAAATTAGCATTTTTACATCTACATGAATTAAGTAGATGCTAATCGCTCATCACAGTTATCACTGATATTGCATGATATTCGGCATGGATGGATGGTTATTTGAGATAGTTCGTGTACTGTAGATACTCTTAAAATGTTACCATACTAAAAAAAAAAAATTTCAACCGTTCAACATTAACCTTACCATCTGTCAAACTTCAAAATCAAACCAGAAAAAAATTAATAACATCTGTCAAACTATCTACTCAATCTCAATCCCAAAAAATTTCGCGAAATTTCAAGTTACTCATTTAAAAAGCCCATAACCGTTGCTGATACGAATAGAAATTAGTAAGAATTAATATAACAACTGTAACAAGTTAAAATGAAAACGGGTTTGCTGTATGGGATAGTCGCCAGCTCGAAGACCCGAGTGCGTTGCGTATTTTGCGGAGTTTATATTCCGAAGGCGAGTAAATGCATTGAACAGCACACAAACGGTGCAAAACACAAAGAGAATATTGAGCTGATGAATGAGAACGGTATAAGTTTCAATAACGATACACTTCATTGCAAACCTTGCAAGCGAAATCTACCCGACGAAGAATCCGTTACGAAGCATATAGAAGACGAGGACCATGCGAACTGGATGGCGGCGATGGACGACCTGATCGATGGTGAGTTTATAACCTTAGACTCCTACTTATCCTGCGAGAAAGATGAGGTCTACTGTGAAGTATGCAACAGCAGCGTCAACTGCTCCCTCCAAAGTATTGAGGAGCATGTCAACCACATCAACCATCGGGCTAACATCACTGATCGGCTAAAACCTCTCAATGGTATATTCCCAGTAGACAATAATGATGAGGTCTGGTGCAAAGTGTGTGATGCATACATTGACAACACAGTTCAGAGCATCCTCAGTCACATAGATGATGATGAGCAGCACATGGAGTGGTTTTCAGAGATTGAAGATCTGATTGAGAACCAGGAGGTCTCTATTGAGCCTTATTTGGCAAATGAACATGAGAATTTCGCTTATTGCAACAAATGTCAGATGGAAGTCGCTTGCAATGCTCAGAATCTTGAGAGTCATGTGCACAGTGAGGCACATTTGAATCAATTTGGTTTATAAGCTAACACTCCTTCTGTTAACATTGTGGCTAGGTTCTATGAGTATTATTTTTCAGTTCTGTTAATTATCCTGATATTTTTTTAATTGATTTGAAACTGCTGAGCATTGTTTTGTTATTATTCACTGAAATATAGTATCACTACATAGTAAAAGATATTTTATTGTAGCAGATTTGATTATTTCTGAGTTTTGTATTTAACAGATAATGCTTGTTTATTTCTAAATGATTGAAATGAAACTTATAATGACAATCTATTTTTATTGATTAATTCATGTCTCATCATTAACATTGTCTTTTTTAATATTAATTAAAGATCCATTTGGTATAATCTAAAAGCTTACTTAAAAGATCTTTGTTTGCCATCACTTCTTTGTCAATGTTGCTAGGCTTGCACTGTAATAAATGTTTACTCATTGTTGTCCATAGTAGAATAGAACCAGTACTTGTATTTACTTGTTAGAATATAATAAAATATATGTTAATTGATACATACTCCATGCTCTAGCCTATTGCATTTTCTCATATTTTATTGTAATATCACAGTCTAACTACTATTAATTGAAACCAAAGCATTTCTTTGAATACACTAGAGTATTTCTCATAATCTGCAGCCCCCACAGAAACAAACATTATCTAATCAATGCTCCTATTAATAAAAAACTTTCAACATCACTCTTGGCAGTAGTTGTCTATTGAGAAGTTGTACTAATAAAAACATTATCTAACAAATATTTAACTTTGAAAATAAACTAATAAGTGACTACATATGCTTTGTGTGGTCAACATTAACATGGTATTATATATTTACACCTTTTTCTTGCTGAGGTATATACATTATTCATGTTGTGAGACTAGTCAATGACCAAGATATCAATGATAGAAATTTCAAAATACTTAGTAAATATCAATTGAAGACTACTTGAATTCATGACACTACAATACATAATTATTATACCTATACATGTATTTGTCATTAAATATGAATTGAGACGGCACAAGAGAGCTGATTAATATCTTAGCTAGTTAATGTAATGAATAGGGGGGGTAAATGAATATTATAATTATTAAAGAGAAAGTAGTTACACTGTGATTATACAGTGTTTTATGCTAAGTCAACCTTATTCACAAAAAGTGTGCAGATTATAAAAATACTTACATAATGTCTTTAGAAATATTTAATTTATTTATGTAATAATCTTTAATTTGCCTTGTGAAAGTTTTAGGAAGATGATTCAGTGTAATACCTAATTACCTACACATAATCTCATTTAAAAAATCTAGTAGGAAAATTCATAACAGATTTATAGAATAAGATTTTTACTGTCTTATAAATGTCCTCTAGTCTAATATATTATTTTTCGGCATTTATATATAAGGGCTCAGAACAAGAAATTATAACTGTTTTTCTTCGTCTGACTGTAAGGGTATGAACATAATGAAGAGATACATTTTTGGTTTGTTATGAGTAAGTAGGTGCCTATGCAAATTGCTGTTTTTACAAATATGTAATGTATTTATGCGACAATGTAACTATAATGTGTCTAATGCTTTAAAAATTATAGTGTAATGTCCAATGTGTAAAATTATAATTTTTATTCTTTGGGACATTCTTAATATTCTTTCACCATTTTGTGTTCAATGTCGTTTTAATATTTGGTTGGTCCATTGTTTTTAGCACAAAAGGAATTACCTACTTTAATTAATAAAATTTCAATAATGCTGTTGTAATATTAATACTTTATTCATAAATAATAATACAATTACAAATTAATGAAAATATAGATCTGGGCTATAAAAACAGAACTAAATTAAACATTGAAATCATCATAGTAATAGGTAATATAATTGAAAATATATATTATAATTGAATATGCTTATTTTTTAATTTGTATATATTTGTTGGTTGTAAAAGTATTATTTTTATTTGTGTCTAAATAAAAATAACGTCCCGAATCTAATGTTTGAACAGGAAATATTGTATTTTTTTGTTACTTCAAAATAATATTAATAACAAGAACATGAATCTTATTTTTTGGTTAGATTATTATGTTTTAGTACAGGGACGATTTTGGGACGATTTTGTTTTCAACAGTTTGTGATATTGTTAAAATGATTATTAGTTCTTTTCCAAAATAAACACGATCAAAAACAAATACATTGGTTTTTATCAAGTGACAACACATCCTTATAAAATACGTAACAACAATCATAATATTTTTTTAAAAAGAGATCAATCAATATTGAAAAACGTATGTAACAGACGGGCGAATTTGATGAAAATTAAATTATTGTATCTCTAAAATAGAGAGCAATTGTTGGTGTTCTACTCCACGTCACTTTGTGAAATGTATTTAATAATAATTTGAAAAAATTGAAATCGTTTCTATGACCGTACTTTGACCGAGCATTTAAAAACTGTAAAGAAATTACATATTAGAATCACCTTTTCTCTCGAAGCTGAAAAGCTTGAGCACTAAAACCTAATTTGAAATTATTTTTAGCACATTTTGTTGATTAATGATCAAAAGGGTAATCATCGTCTTCGTCCTCTTCTTGAATGGACTGCAGAGATGCCTCCGGGGCTGGTTTCGGTGAGTGGTCCTGATTTTGGCTGGCGTCAGGGAAGTTGGAAGGCACAGACGGTGGCCTTGGTATCTCCGTAGGTACTTCTCCAAGTCTCGAGATGATTCTATCGTTGTCTAAGTTCAGTATGCGTAAGATATCCTCGGCACAGCAGTCGATTTGAGTCATGGAATCCGATAAGTGGTTCTGTAGAGTACTGAACAGAAATAAATTGTAATAAATCTAAATTCTTGACTGCCATCAGACCTCCATAACCCAATTTCTGGGTAATACCGATATCCCAAGGATATACAGGTTGTCTGGCTGGCTTTGACTACCACTTACTATTGTCATGAGGGTTTCCTCTGGCAACTGGGACCAATGGCTTTACCGTGTTCCGAGTCATATTAAGATTGGTCAGTTCATCCATCCATAACCAGCTTAAACTTACAGATCGTTGGATTAGTTTAATGTTTAATTAGCCACGAGCCCATCAAGTTCTTCACCCATGTCAATCATGCTTTGTTAATAAACTCATTAGTATCTACTGCCGTATAGATTATAGCCCTATGGTACCTAACTTAGAAAGTTTTAGTCATTAAGTTGCCTTTGATTTTATTTCTATGTATTCGCACTCTGCAATAACAACTACTCCCTTCCAGTTGTAGGTATACTTACGTGATCCTGTCATGATTGTCTCTTAACTGCTTGCTGAAGTTCCTCAGCCTACCAAGTTCATCTCTCAGCTTCCTGTCCACTTCATCCTTGGTATGTTCTCCGGGAGGTCTCAAGGTGCGATCAGCTAGTCTAGCTTCTACTATACGCTCTTGTTCCATCGTCTCCATGAGATTCTGTTCGGTTGCAGTCAATTCTTCTTTTAAAGCTTCATAATCGCGCATAGTCTGCGGAAATATCCAGAATATTAGGTACGTCTATTTAAAGTACCTAGATAGTTAGGTACCTACTAGTTAGCTTTCTTTTCTAGACTAGGCTTAACAAACGTTACCTGTGTAGGTAATACTTAATGGTCAATGAGATGTAGATTCGTTACACCGTAAGTGTCATACATACCTAATACCTATCTTATGTAAAAGTCTGGCTATATCAATAAAAAAATACGGCCGTTGCAACGGTCGAGTTCTGATCCAAAGTGAAATATTGATGTGTCATCAAATATTCAAAATTGCATCGTAAGGTCTCATTAATGTTTTAAAGAGGCTGCCACAAACGATCGATATGATTGGTGGAACACGTGTGTCTTTCAGATGGGAGACAGTGCAATAAATAATGCATAAATTTATAGTTTGTATCGACTTCTATTGGTTGTTTGACTTTACATTTTTCATTGACGTATTTTTGGATGTTTGATTAATCTCTGTCAAATGTAGAGTTCCTTAATAGTAGTCCAATGCCAATGTCACATGCCCCGAAGGGGTAGGCATAGGTCTATTTAGGTACCGATAGTTCCCCGTGGTTTTTGATCCCATGTAAAACAGGGCGAGCTTTTGTGGGGTAGGTACCTACACAATTCATGGCAGAGTAGCTAGCTACTGAGCATTTCGCTGAAAATCTGATAACATTTTAGCACTACCTTGGAATTGGACTCTATGCTTTGCAGTATATGAATAGGACCTATCATCTCCGTCAAGATTCGAATTTCCGAATGTACCTTTGCCTTCAAATACTGAAGTTAAAGGGGAAAGTCCTAGCATTGCCTACTTACCTCCTCCTTTTGCCAATAAATATCCTGCAATTTGATTTTGTTTGTGTTCAGACGTCTTCTGAGAGCCGAGTCGACTCTTGCAGCATAGGCTTGTGCTGTTATTGAGAGATGTACCCGGGCCCCTCGCACCTGTTGAGTAAAACTCTAATGGACTTCTGAAAAAAACTACCTAACATATAGTAAACGTTCAATTGGTAAAGCAAGTGCCATATGGTGGAACGGAAGGAAATGAAGGAATCGTGAAGCTTGGACTCTTATTTCATAAGAAAACTTCAAAGTTCTTAATGGTCTGAAAAGTACTCTCACTCGGCGACCTCTTGGTGTCTTTGTACTTACTAACATCCGATTGGGCGTACTTGGTGAAGTGTCTTTGCCACTACCTACTATCGTCAGAGATTGCTGAGAATAGCGTTGTAAATAACCAGAACATGCTCTATCTGCTAGGTTGACCACAGTACCCGTTCACATTTGATAACTTAGGGAACGCCCCTGATGCCGAAATTAACGTGGCCACTGGGCCCAATTAATAATAATAACACGAAAAGAAAAATAGATTGCTACAGATCTGCTTGTGTTAGGTATTGATTTAAAAGCTTACTTTGGAAGAAGGTACCGGTATTACCTGTTGTCTGGTGATAATTGCGTTACTGAGTGCACGAAGACCAGCTGTCTTTAATGCTATACACCGGTTCTCCCAGCGGGTAACTGGCGATGCCCTGGATAACACAATAATGAATGTTTTGTTAAAGTATCCAACTTATGACATCTATCTCTCCAGATATAAGATGTCATAAATATTATGGCCATGTTGGCGAGTGGATAATTACTTTTTTTTCTTTTTTCTCCGTCCACAATCTCCTCTGGACGTCGTCCCCGATGTGATTTTCGCACAAGCTTCTTCAACAGAAAGTGCTTGATCTTTGTGGAAAATGTCTGTAGCGATTTTCTTCTTCGTCTTCTCGATGGCAACCGCTTGGTTCTCGAGAAGAATTACCAGCTTTTCAAATTTCTTTTTTTGATCTCGTAAAAATTCATATTCCTGTAATATTTAAAAATTGTTGATTTTGTGTCTAAATACGGGCACAATAATGCCCCAATCTGATTAGTATGCAGTACGACTTAGGTAGGGAGTGGCTCAATAAAGTCTTTGGTGTTAGTGGACTGGAGACGTATCTATTAGTTATAACAATAAGACACAATTCTAAATGGCTTAAAGAGAAAAGTCATTGTGAACATCTCTGCTATATGTTTTAACTGGCTTTAAGCAAGTTCCCTACGTTACATTAAAGTAGGTATACAGGCTTGGTCAAACTAATTGATATAAAAATTACTTAAATGATAAATCAACGAAAAAAATTCTGTATTTTTTATGACCTGCAAGATGGCGTCCTCCACGCTATCAGACAGTGGACTCAGCACTCCTGGTCTACTTCCTTCGCGCGAATGCCCGTCTAACTCGTTCTGAAGCCTGGTGATAACCACGCGAAGAGCGTTGTGCTCGTAATTAAGTGCTCCCGACGCTTCCGTGAGCCGCTTGGTTAGGTCTTCCAACACCCAGCGCCAGGAGGCTATGTCTGACATCCTGAGAAGTCAGGTATTAAGACGATGTGATTGTTGTTTGTACCACGCAGGTACCAAGCTGGATTGTACTTGAACTAAATTCCATAATTCTAAACTAAATTTTGCAAGACCATACTTAGTTCCCTGTTTCTTCATAAAATGTAAAGATAAACAACCAATAGAAGTCGATACAAACTTCACTTATGAAGCTCAAAACGTAGCATCTTACTTGTCGTGGGGAAAAAATGTAGGAAGGAACCCACGCCTCATAAAACTGCAGTTTGAAAATCACTTCTAAACAAAAATTATTTTTACAATTTTCATTTTATGTGGCATAAATCAGGCATACTTAGGATGGTTCTTCAAGTTTAAGACAAGAATACAGTACAGTAGTAAACTGTTTGGCAGTATAGGACCTACCTTGGACAAATCATTCTAACCCACTACCGCACTAAAGGCCAAAGCTCAAACTTATACTTTCCTTCGTCGAATTAGTACTAAAATTTGACACATGGAAGCGTAAGTTCAAAGCTTAGATCCATCTCTAAATCAGCTTATGACTGGTTATAAACAAATCCTACAACAAAATCACCTGTCCTGCAAGCATTTCTTGTACTGGTACTCATTGCTTTCGTGCGCGAAGTTGTTCAGCATCACCAGTTCTTGGGTGTCGTTCACCTGCTCCACTACCTTCGCGTTCAGTCTGTCATTCTGAACCCTCAGATCGTCCAGCCCGCAGGCGCCCAGGTAGCAGGGCTCGGCGAACATTGTTTAAATGTTGGTTGCCGTTGATATTTTAAAGGTATGGTTAGGTTATGTCGAGTGTCAATGAATGTCAGTTTTGGCGTAGGTAAGTTTTTTTTCATTATTGTATTTTTTTTATAATTCAGCCTTTTTTTGTTCGGCTAAACCACTTAACTTACCTTACCTTTTTGCTAGAGCGGTCATAAATGCAGTCATTCTTGTTACCGGTGTTACAATATTATGCATGCTTTTACTCCTAATACAGTAATTATATTTTTGAGGTCAGCTACTGGTTGGCCATAATAAATAAATAAATAAATTCTTGGAGTTATGCATAGCAAGTCCGCACGCTCACCATTCATAGTTTAATTCTTAACTGTCTGTTCGTTACCTTTTCACGCCTAAACCGCTAAAACTTGAGATTTCGATGAAGATAGACGGATTCCTAAGGAAGGACCTAGGCTATCTTTTGTCTCAAAACGACCGTTGGAAACCAAATGAGACTCCGCGGGCAACTGATAAAGTGACAGTATTTTTTCTATTTAGTCCTACCTACTTACTCTATTATTCTGATTCTTCACATTACATATGACTTGTTTATTATCTTTAAAAGCTTTAACTGTATCGCAATAGCAATGAATTTATAATGATACAATTACGAAACAAGTAGATAATTGCAAGCGCTCCGTGGGGATTGCGCCGGAACTTAATCTCTGCCGGAAATGATCAAGAAGGCTGAGCATTAAGGTAAAGTTATTTTTTTTCTCACCAATCTTTATCATAAATTTTGGACTGCCTCGCTTTTACTTTGCGTCAGGGATGTTCGCGGAAAGAGGTGTACCAGACTTTTATGCGCTGATGCGGTCCATTTATAGATATCTAATAGCGGTCTCTAATTTTATAAGTCTATAAGTTTGAGGCCCTTTTTCACCACTTCCGGATAGCCGCCAACTGTCGGATAAATTAAAAAATGGAACAACATTTATAAGAAATTATCTGCCAAGTAATTTAACGGGAACTTATTAGGAGGTGGTGGAATTATAGATAATTTGTTTTATAGGTTTACGTCTTTACTTTTATATGGACTACAGTCTGACAATAAAGTTATTTAATTTGATAAATTCTCTATTTATCCTATTGGAGATGTAAGCAAGCATTGTCATCTCATACTGTCATCGTCAGATGAAATTAATATCTAAGCTATATGTAGTTTTTTAAGTAATGAAGTAAAGAGAAACGTGGCTTTAAAAATATTTATTGTTACGTTATAGAAGCTTCTCATAGCAAGTGATTTAATGAAATCATGTTGTTACTTCATAATAATTATGTTCAATCATGCATAAATTCATCTCAGGTAGCGTTGAAACCTAAGGAAGGAAAGGGCTAAGCTACCCAGACTGCCAGTGATGTCGAATTTCTCTCTCGCATATAAGCATTGTATCCATTGTATCCATTGTCTAGTACCAATAGTTCTAGCTCTGCTTAGTTTAGGACTAGATCGTGCTGTGTAAAATGTCCAAAGATATTATTTATTTGTACTACGTGTTCAATGTGTCATTCCAATGTTCCTGACATCACGTTAACGTGGAATGCATGTAATAAAACGTACGGCGTACGTTTACTGGAAAGACGCATGTTCGAACCCTGCCCGTATTTTCTTTCATTACAATTAATATTTTTAATGCTCTTAAGAAATTCAAAGAACAACAAACACTTTGCTCGACTGGGAATTGAACCCAGGACCTCTAGCGTAACAGCCAAAACCACCACTGCTAATGAGGCAGTCACTAGTGCATTATTAGTGTTGATAAGTGTCAACTAAGACAACGTAAGCAGGTTTTAGCAGCACGAAGTAGATCAGTTCCGCGACGCTGATGATGCTGAAGCCAAGGAATAGGCTCAGGAGACCACCGATGGCACCTGAAGAAGAAAATATTAAAGTTTAGGCAGAGGTGCAGGTACTAATATGCGAAAATTGTTTTAAAATTATGTATTGTACAGTCAGCATCGGATATAACTAAGAAAATTAAACAATATCTCAATGGCGTAATGAATATTTCAGAACGAACACACTACACGGTAACTGTAATTTTGAAATCTTTATCACATTGAGATATTTAAACATACTGATTTCTGACACTTACGCGAATATTAGAAATTGAAATAAAACTACTTTTTACGGAATTTATCGCGTTATATTGATATTATTTTAATCCCGACGTTTCGGACCCTTTACAGCAAAACGTCGGGATTAAAATAATATCAATATAACGCGATAAAATCCGTAAAAAGTAGTTTTATTTCAACATTGAGATAAAGTTTAATTTTCTTAGTTGTTCCGATAATTTTGAACACTTTTTTGTATAATCGTATGTCCCGATATATCTGATGCTGAACAGGGTATATCGATATATGCTGGGCAATAAGGCCCATATCAAAATTTATGATAGGTACAGACTAGAGGTGTGCGCCGATTTAATTTTCGTCGGCGGCGGCGTCATGGCAAAATTTTGCCGGCGGCGGCGGCGTAACCGGCGTGAAATCGGCGTCAGTACTTTTGAGTTAGATTTCAAAGAGAAGAAAGACAATTCAGGTTTTATTACCTTCTAGTTTTAGAAAAATCATCATCATATCAGCCAAAAAGGTTCACTGCTGAACAAAGACCTCCCCCATTGACTTTCACAGGGACCGGTCGTATGTAGTCTGCATCCAACGACTCCCAGCGACCTTTACTAGGTCTCCGGTCTATCTTGTTGGAGGAAAAGCCGGAAAGCGCAACATGGGACGGCCATGTTGCGCTTTCCGGCGCGTAGTCTCCATTCCAGAACCATTCTGCCCCAGCAGCCATCAGTTCTACGAGCTATTTGCCCCACCCACTTCAACTTGCTAATCCTTTCGGCTTTATCGGTCATTTGGTTCTTCTACGGATCTCCTCATTGCTGATTTCGTAGCGTAGAGAAATACCAAGCATAGCTCGCTGAGTGACCTTGAGCTTTGGCCCATAGTGAGTGACCACGTCTCTGTGCCATATGTCATCACTGGTAACAGGCACTGGTTGAAGACTTTTGTTTTATGCATTGTGGTATAGTTGACGAAAAGACGTTGCGAAGTTTCGCGAACGCTGCCCAGCCGAGTCGGACTAGAAGAGTGACCTCTTTCTTGAAATTGGACCTGCCTAGCTGGATGGTTTGTCCTAGATAGACATACTCGTCAAGACATGAGCGTTTGACATAACTTTCGTTTTGCCCATGTTCTTTTAAGACCCACCTACTAGGAAACTGTTGAGGTCATTGAGCATTGTGCTGAGCTCGTGAAGCGATTTTGCGATATCAATATCGTCGGTAAATTGAAGATGAGTGATATACTCGCCATTGATGTTGACGCCAAATCCTTTCCACTTCAGTAACTTGAAGGCATCTTCCATTGCGGTGGTGAATTGTTTCGGGGATATGACATCTTCCTGGCTAGCACCCTTTTGCGATAAAATTGCCCCCGTACACTGTTCGTGTACTCGGACTGACATAATAGAAGTCACCAAACCGACTCCGAACCTAAGTGGGGAGGTGTAATTCAAATTTGGTGAAGTGGGGACGTGACGATGACGACTTTTCGTCAACTATACCTAAAGACAAAAGTCTTTAACCAGTGTGTATTACCAGTGATGACATATGGCACAGAGACGTGGTCGCTTACTATGGGCCTCATAAGAAAGCTCAAGGTCACTCAGCAAGCTATGAAAAGAGCTATGCTTGGTATTTCTCTACGCGATCGAATCAGAAATGAGGAGATCCGTAGAAAAACCAAAGTTGCCGACTTAGCTCAAAGGATAAGCAAACTAAAGTGGCAGTGGGCGGGGCACATAGCTTGTAGAACTGATGGTCGCTAGGGCAGAAACGTTCTCGAGTGAAGACCACGCACCGGAAAGCGCAGCGTAGGACGGCCTCCAACGAGATGGATGGATGACCTGAAAGGTCGCTGCAAGTCGTTGGATGCAGGTGGCATATAACCGGTCCTTGTCAAAGTCTATGGGGGAGGCCTTTGTTCAGCAGTGGACCTCTGTAGGCTGATATGATGATGATGATGATGATGAAGTGGGGCTATCTCGATGAAACGGCTGCAGGGTGTGGTTGTGGAACTGTGCCGCAAACAATGGAGCACATCCTATCCTGTCCTTTGTGCCCCACAACATGCAATCAAAGGCACCTCTGCGCAGCAACTGACGATAGTGTGGAATTAGCGAAGTTTTGGGCACACCAAATTTAATTTTAAAACGTCGTACCTTCGACACGAAGAAGAAGAACGCTTCGATATACCGATAGTCAATGTGGCACCGCTGCAGAGATTGCAGCATCGCCCGTTTCAATCGAAGGCTTTCTCATAGTCTACAAACGCTTTAAGCAAAGAGGCTAATTACACTCCGCGGTCTTCTGTAAATATGCCGAAGCGTATGGAAGTGGTCTATGGTACTAAAACCTTTTCGGAAACCGGCTTGTTCCGAAGGGGAGAAGTCATCAAACCTGCGCTCGAGACGATTCGTGATGACCCTTGTAGACATGACTTAGAAGCGAGATAGGTTCCTCAATAAGGTGTTATCGCCTTTTTTGAAGAAAAGCACCACCACGCGTCTGTTCTATGCCTCCGGCGTTGTGCCCTCGAGTATGAAAGAGTTAAATAGCTTCTCAAGGACTTGATTAGGCGTTTATTTGCAATTAAATAAACTTAAAAAGACACGCCGATTTCACGCCGGTCTCACGACCGGCGGCGGCGGCGTGCTTCAGGTCCGCCGGCGGCGGCGGCGTGGCGGCGCGGCGCACACCTCTAGTACAGACCTACTTATTATGAATTTTGATATGGGCCTTATTGCCTGAAATAAATGGAAATAGAAAACTGCTTACCAACAAAATAATAGTCATCATATTGCGCATGCCTGTGCTGCCCCAGAAACATGTCATCATAAAAATGTACGTTGATCTGCGTCACTTCACCCCTGTGTACAAATAATCTATAAGTAGGTATCTAAGTAGGTATTTAAAATTAAAAAGATTTGATTGATTGTTTGAATTGAATAGGCTCCGAAACTACTGGAGCGATTTGAAAAATTCTTTCACCATTGGAAAGCTACCGTGGTGGACTACAGCCTAATCCCTATCATACTGAGAGGAGACCTGTGCCCAGCAGTGGGTCAGTGTATGGGTTGAATATTAGAAAGCTACATCTTTACCGGGTAAAGCGGGCGAAGCCACTGGCGGAAAGCTAGTACGAAATATAAGACAAACTCTCTCGTAAGCGCGACTGCTATGCTAGAGGTTTTGAGTTCGATTCTCGGGTCATGCAGTTATAGAGATTTTTTATGAAATTCTCTACGAAGTTTGGATTTGGACCGGTTAATAGCAACATAAAGGCAAACTGTGGCCGTAGAAGGTTAGAATTGCACCTCTGCCTAATCCATACAAGCGTGATGGTAAGTTTAGGGGGCGAGCGTATTCCCATTAACCAGGCCATTGCCAGCCAGGCACAAATCCAATCTTCGAGCTGCTACTGAATGTATCATACAAAAACCCAATAACAATTTGCTCGACCTAGGATTCAAACCCAGGACCTCGCGGACAGCAGCCGCACTTGCAACCAAAGCACAGTATAAAGTAGCATTATGCAGTAATACTCACAGCCCTAAATGTCCCCATTTATGGGAACTATTCTCCATGTCCTTGGTAAGGTCTGAGTAGAATACTTGGCTGGCGTAGATGACGTCATTGCAGGATGGGTGACAAGACTTGGACTCCTGCTGAGTCCCGCCCTCATCTTCACTTTCAGCGTAATACGCGTAGATAAGCTGTTCTTCCACTTTTGCTGAAGATAAAAAAAATATGGTTTATGGTTTAACTAGCTTTCCGCCAGCGGCTTCACCCACGTGATCTGGGTATTTCTTACAACTTTCATCCCCTATTTCAACCCCTTACATCCCTTTATTTGCATTAAAAAGTAGCCTATGTCCTTTCTCAGGCTCTAGACCATCTGTGTCCCAAATTTCATTTAAATCGGTTCACTAGTTTTGGCGTGAAAGCACGACAGACAGACAGATAGAGTTACTTTCACATTTATAATATTAGTAAGGATGTAAAATCATAATTGTTCAGAATATGAACCCACAGTTCACTGGTATATTTAAGTTTCATGTAATTGGGGGCAAGTCAAATAAAATCTACCAGTAGCAGCACTACTGAGAATTTCATTGAAAAACACTGCTCGACCTAGGAATCGAACACACAACCTCGAGCGTGACAATCACTCTTATTACCACTAGACTAACGAGCCAGTTAAAGTAACAATTAGTTATAAGATAACTTCGAACTAGAGTTCAAAGTAAAGTCAAAAGTTACAAAGCTGTCTAAAGGCAGTAAAATCCTTCTCTCAACTTAGAGTTCGAAAAAACAATTATTTCAACTCTATGCAAATTATCATTGGCAACGATTTCGAAGATTTAAGATAACAGAAAATTTATTATTTATGCACATAATATCTTAAGGTGTTCATCAGGTATTCAGAGAGTTAATCTAAAAGGTCCCTTGTTTAAACATACCTTCTACACTGCTAATGCACTTAAAGTCAGACTTCGTAGTGCAGACAGGCTCCCAGATGAATTTTCCTGAAATAATAAAAAGTTTTTAATTTTCTGAGTCAAGTGTACATTTTATCTTTTGTTTTTTTACAGGGATCATTGAACTCAGATTAATGCTAGTGGCCTTCTTGGTCCTCGTTAAAAAAGCGTCGAGATTCTCTACACACCACTAGACAAGTTGTTCAGCATATAAGAATTATATCAGTAAAAATAAATTATTATTAAACAAAAAACAAACCGCTTCCAAAACCACGTAGGAACTGTTTTGTGCCTATTATATTATATGGGGAAGCCAACAAAACGCAGTGCCCTATTATGATAGCGAGGTTTCGGGACCATAATACCCTCTATATATACAATTTTTTTATTTTTTTTTTTATATGGGACCACCTCGGGGGTATACTCTTTCAAACAAAAAAACAAATAAATTTTAAAATCAGTCCACAATTGACTGATAATTCGCGTAACATACATACAAAAAAACATACAGTCAAATTGAGAACCTCCTCCTTTTTTGAAGTCGGTTAAAAATGCATTGATATGTGTAGCCAGTGAAGTTACTTGGTATACGAGACTTAATAATGAAATAGTGTTTCCCTAAAGTATTCAAAAAACATATCTGATCACTAACTCGGCCAGTTAAACAGCACACAGTCACACATCTTCCGAGCCTCCTGAACCAGAAGATCGTGTTTACAGTTACTATCAGTGTAGAACTCGTAGTACTGCAGACTCTTCTCGCTCTGGAAGAAGCACTGTCTCCTGTATGGAGAGAGAGACCGAAGAGAGGAGTCAGTTTTATAGGTCAGGGGAGTCACTTCGATGGTCGTCATCCTGTCCATCGGAAGCCGGAGCACTGTGCTCGTATAAACGTGGTCAGTTGGAGAGCTGATGAGGATCTGGAAATATAAATGAACAGATATATTAAGGTACTAACCTGTTCATTATTAAGGTACGTAAGCAAATATTACGTCCTATAGATGACGATAAGTAAGAGTAAATATTACTCAAATTCAAATTCAAAATATTTTTATTTCAATTAGACCATATAAATAGGTACTTTTGAAACGTTAAACTAGTTGCATGGTTCCAAAATAAGTAGGTCTTATGGAGAAGAGCCGGCGAGAAACTCCATAGATACTCTTTAAAAAAAAAAAATGTGTGGTAACAGTAACACCTGTTGTGAATAGTAATGAGGATGATGCAGCTTGATGTGTAGATTCAGAGATTAAAGAGTACGTAGGTATTAGAATTGAAATTAGTGCCATAGCAGTTAGAGCCGACCAGTCCCGACAGACAGCACTCGTTCACGAGCATGACGTGTGTATCGGCGCCGTTTGACTCAATCATGTTGTAGGGAATAAAACGACCCGACACACAACGCCACCATCAGCAGGACATTTAAGTGAGAATGACAAACTCAGAGTGCGGGGCTAGTTATATTTATGTGACATGTAAGCCTGCAGAATACTCATACTTTAAGTTCATAATTATTATACTGATTTCTGACACTTACGCGAATACTAGACATTGAAATAAAACTACTTTTTACGGATTTTATCGCGTTATATTGATATTATTTTAATCCCGACGTTTCGGACCCTTTACAGCGTCCATGGTCACGGGTGACTAAGGTGGTAGGCGTCTTGACGTTTCAATTACTAACAGCTACCCTACATTTTTGTTAATTGTTGGCAATCCGATTCACGCAGAACGAGCTCACCGTATCCTTCGGTCTTGCATTTTTAGGCTTGGATTTAGATTTAATCGAATCTATAATAGGGTTCCAAGCAGGTGGTAAGACCCAGCCATCTTCTCTATTGAAATTTGGATGTTTTTTAATTTCAATGGCCTCACGAATCATCCTGGGTAGGAATCGGTTTTCTTTTGCGAGGACTTGTGGTTGATCAAATCTGATGTAATGGCGGGCCTTGTCAAGGGTGTGTTCACAAATTGCAGACTTTCCGGAACGGCGGTGTTTGACATCACCGATATGTTCTTTTACGCGATATGCACCAAAATTGTATGGGCTACCTAAGATACACAAACCCAATGCTCCGCTGCGACCAATAGTAAGCCAAATCGACTCCCCAACCTACAGATTGGCACAATGTCTAGGTAAAGTACTCTCACCACTAAGAGGAAATACAGCAGCATATGTGAAGGACTCATACCATTTTGTCAGTGAAATTAAACACCTACAACTCACTGATGATGAAACTATGGTCAGTTTTGATGTTCAGTCATTATTTACATGCTTACCTGTGGAAGACTGCATCAGAATTGTGTCTAAGAAATTATTAGAGAACAACATGCCTATTGAGTATGCTGAACTACTAAAACATTGCCTAACATCGGGCTATCTGTTGTGGAACAATCAATTCTACACGCAAGTAGATGGAGTAGCAATGGGCTCTCCTGTATCTCCCATAATTGCTGATATCTTCATGGAAGATTTTGAGGAGATGGCCCTACAATCTGCTCCTGTAACACCAAAGTTCTACAAGCGGTACGTAGATGATACTTTCACTATACTACCATCTAACAAAGTGACAGCATTCCTAGACCATCTCAACTCCTTACATTCTAAAATTCAATTTACTATGGAGTCGGAGGCAAATAACTCTTTAGCTTTCTTAGATGTTTTGGTTATTCGTAATCATAATAACACCTTGAGTCACACTGTGTATCGAAAGAAAACCCATACAGACAAATACCTAAATGGTGAATCACACCACCACCCAACACAGTTATCTACCGTCGGTAAATCATTGTTTCAGAGAGCACGTGGGATCTGTGACGAGCAACACCTGGCTGCAGAGCTTCAACATGTCAAGCAAGTACTGCACGACAACAAGCTCCGAATACCGCGCCTTCGTCACAGAAACCGCGTGAAACGTGCCACAGTCGAGCGCTTACCTGCAGTACTACCATATGTGAGAGGAGTCACTGACAAGATTGGCTACATCTTGAAGCGGGCTTCAATTAAAACTTACTTCAAGCCGCTGAAGAAGATCAGTCAGTTTTTACCACCTGTAAAGTGTCATATACCTCTACAAGATGCGGGAGTATACAAGCTTGATTGTGACTGTGGTCTCTCTTACATAGGCCAAACTAAACGAAGCATAGGGACCCGCGTAAAAGAACATATCGGTGATGTCAAACACCGCCGTTCCGGAAAGTCTGCAATTTGTGAACACACCCTTGACAAGGCCCGCCATTACATCAGATTTGATCAACCACAAGTCCTCGCAAAAGAAAACCGATTCCTACCCAGGATGATTCGTGAGGCCATTGAAATTAAAAAACATCCAAATTTCAATAGAGAAGATGGCTGGGTCTTACCACCTGCTTGGAACCCTATTATAGATTCGATTAAATCTAAATCCAAGCCTAAAAATGCAAGACCGAAGGATACGGTGAGCTCGTTCTGCGTGAATCGGATTGCCAACAATTAACAAAAATGTAGGGTAGCTGTTAGTAATTGAAACGTCAAGACGCCTACCACCTTAGTCACCCGTGACCATGGACGCTGTAAAGGGTCCGAAACGTCGGGATTAAAATAATATCAATATAACGCGATAAAATCCGTAAAAAGTAGTTTTATTTCATAATTATTGTTAATTTAAATAATAAAAGAAAAAAAAAAATCAATAATAAAAGATTTATGGTAAAAATATATCTCAATTTGAAAGTCCGCAGGTAAAAAATCAAATGTTACAATATAAGATAAAATTAATTGGCTAACTAGCAATAAATACCATAATCAGTTTTAAGGGTGAAAGAAAACGTAATTTTTCTTTTACTCTTATATAATCATAAAAGCTACGCCTAAGATAACTTAACTTTAAGGTGCACCAAAAAGTAGAAACAAACTTACAGTAAACCCCAAGCTGTTCCCGTCGCAAGCGAACTGGTGTTCGGTATTATTGAGGAACAGTTCTACGCCTAAGCCGTTTGCTTCTCCAGACGCCATGACCCTGAGCGGCTTCATAGTCAGGTCAGGGGGGAACACCTTCGGGTACCCGATGTCTAGTCCCCACTGTAAGGCAGCTGGCTTCGCGTCCACGTTGAAGGTTTTATGCCAAGCTATGGTGTCATTGGTCCTGAGATCAGTTGATAAATTAAACTCATTAAAAAAAGCCCTAAGCCTCATTATAGTAGGAAGGGGTGGGGTGGGGGGGGGGGGGGAGCGTTAAACTATAGTGCATATAAAAGAGATTTCTCTAAATTTTCCAGCAGTTGAACAGTAAATTTATTGGTCTATTAGGTTTAAAAATGTACTTTTCGGCTATATTAGGCCAAATAAGAGGGCTAAATAGATAGGCTAAATAAGGACAAAAACTGAAAAGATTGAGAGTAATGGCGGCTGCTGTACACTAAAAAGAAGTCCTTACATCGAATTGGAAGAATATTTTATCAGCTTGAGTAGCAAAAGGTAATCAGTGCTGATACGTCTGAAGAAGTTCTTACATAGCATTCAGTGGTAGACTGTTGAAAGCGTAACACAATCCGTAGTTCGTGAAGATAGGCTGGAAGAGCTCACAGCACTTGTCCATCTCCCACCTGGTGTCATGCAAGCCTGGCCAGTTGCAGGCCTTTACCACTTCAGGACATGTTGGAGCTCCCTGGATAACACAAAAATATTAAAAAAATGGGTATTATTTGGTTTAGGGCCTGTTTCACCATGTCCTGATAAGTTCCCGGTAAATTACCTGGCAGATAGTCATACAAATTTTGTTCCATTTTTAAATATTTTTTTAATATGTAAAGCATGTAAAGCTTCTACAACTATGTTACGAAGGATATGTAGTGACATCTATTGCGCTACATACGAAACGTGTACGAAGTGTAGGGGTTATAAATGATAAGGTTAACTAAATCCGGAATCCCATGATGAAATGAGGATGGAGGGGCACACCTCGTCCTTCCACAGATATTTTGCAAAATCTGCATCTCTTCTCAAAAACATCAGCTAGTTACATCTACGTAGTAACTATATCCAGTACCTCAACCATGAGTTCTACCGAATTGTTTCGATAGGTTTTTTACGCATCGAAACGCTGTAATCTCATAGCCGATTTTAGTTCCTTACGTAACCGCTAGAGGCGCTGCGAGGGTTTTCCATACAAATATTTTACCGCGTCGATAGCGAGTCTAGTGAGAAAAACTCATGGTCGAGGCACTGACCTGATGCGACATAGGTCTTTACCTGAATAACAAAAGTCTGAAGCATGTGGAACTGTACGTCATCTAGTCTCTTCTCTATAAACTTGCTCTTGCTGGTCATCCTCGGGCACACCATAGCCGCGAAGAATTCCTGCAAACTGATGATTATCATTTCATTAATAAGAAAAATCTACTGATATATTTTGTTACAGTAATGACTCGTTTTTATTTTTTTAATGTTGTTTACGTTATAATACTTGCATTGTATTTTAAATTCCACCAAGAGTGATTAAAAAAAACTAAAAAGCATTTATTAAAAAAACACTTCAACATATTTCATCATCACCACTCACCCATCAAGTTCAGAAACATTTGCATATGACATCTTCACGTGCAAATGTGGGCAGATAACCACTGTTGGAAAAGGCACAGCCCAGATGGGGGTAGGCACGGAGTCAATGACGTTGACGAAGGGAGTCGAGGTCCACTTGCAGAACAGCTGGATGATGATGACGGCACACATAAAAATGCTGATGAGCATGATCACCACCCAGGTCGCTTTTTCCTTGCTACCGAAAGTAGGCTCGAAGATGTATCTGTTGAAAAAGGAGATGGTGGTTTTAGTTGGTCCTCTTTCTTATGGTGATACGAAAATGCTTTAGGAAACTAAACAGATTAGATAGTCTTGCAATTTATAACTTCATCAATGCGGTTTAAATGCAGTAACACCTAAACTGCTAACAGAAAACAATATTCTTAAGTTGGATGGAGTTGGTTTAGAGTTTCACCGTCGCATTATCTCTAATCATATATGATATAGGTACATGTCTTTAGGTTGTCTGCTTTGGTGCTGAATGAATCACAGTCACAGTACACTTAAGTTGAATTTCACTTACTTGACTCCATGCAGGGACCCCTGGTAGAAGAACTGCTTTAATCCTTTCATGACTTCTTTGAACCACCTCTCCAAAAGCGACTTGGGATCCGACTCCTCATTGATAACAGGTTTCTCAACATCCTTGTCAACAATATTATTCTTTTTAACATTAATCACATCTGGGCTTATATACTTAAAATCTTTCAGATAAAAATCTCTAAAATAAAGATTATCTTCTACGGACAAATTATTCGGGATACTGTTGATATCGTGAATTCTGTTCTTGTGATATTCAAACATTTTTTAATTAATAATAAATTAGTGGAATTAATTTAGTTTACATAATATATGTCTTTACTGATCAAATGTAAGCAAAGGATAGCGGAAATTGAGTCTCTCCAATGCTAGTGGTATTATTGTATCTACCTGTATTAATTGGAGTAATTGCTGTAAATGTGTATTGAAGAAATAGCAGCGTACAGTCATGTGGTCTGTTTGTTCGTTTTTTATCATCATTTTATCTGACTATTTTGAATTTGGCTTTTGATCTAACTAAGTACTTAGATGCGACTGAATATTAGTATTTTACTTCCATGAAGAGAAGGCCATCCTATCTTCGAAATTCGATTTCTGGGCCAATTCTAAGAATAAACGGATTGTCAGGCTTTATCGGCTTCTGCTATCTGGTGTTCGTGTGATGTCGTAGGTAAAAATGGTCAGCCATCCATATCCTGACCGCGGCAAATACCGTTTAGCACTGGAGTTCGGTGTAGATAATAGGCTTCCTAGACACGAGCAAATCTTGCAACGGTCATTTATCTTTATAAGTAACTGCCCGCCAGCGGCTTCGCCCGCGTGGTCTTGATAACCTTTTTCACTCGTTTTTGCAACATTTTTCATTGCTACTCCGCTCCTATTAGTCGTAGCGATAAATGGGCTAGCTAACATAGAATATTTTTTTAAATCAATCCAGTAGTTTCGGAGCCTATTCAATACAAACAAACAATCAAATCTTTCCTCTTTATAATATTATAGTATACCTAGGTGAAAAAAGTTACAAACCAACCCACAGCACTAGCTAGTGCGTTTGGCGGTGAACCATCAATATCTCGTCGCATTACCATAGTTGGATGCACTTAGCTGTATTGATGACATTTCAACGCCCGCCCCCACTTGATTGGTGTTACCATCAATTAACACAAAAACATTTGTGGCGTTCCGCTTAAATGCTTCAATTAATTTTATATAGGGTCGATTTTGCCATCGCCTGATAGTTATCTGGCGATGGCAAAATCGACCTTATATGAATAAATTCGAATATTTGTCAATTTTTCATACAAAGTTTGGCAAAAGTCAATTTTATTCCTCAAAAATATCTAACGATTGAAAAATCCTTTCATAATATACTTACTTTTTTATTTTATTGCGAAGACTGCCTCGTTGATTTAGTGGTCCCAATGATACGCTAGAGGTTCTCGGTTCGATTCCCGGGTTGAGCAAAGTGTTTTTCTGTGAAATTCCCAGTAGGAGCTCGGAGTGTGGATGTGCGCCGGGTTGATAGGAATAGGCTCGCCCCATAATATATTATGACTGTGGGTGTACATTAGTACACACCTCTGAATATGATATTCATCACCATCAGCAGTCGCGTTACCTGTACTCGTAGAAAATTATTATTATTATTCCATTTATTTATTTCTTTACACATTTTCTTATTCGTATTTTTAGTTCTGCTTACAATATTATTCTTTAGTTTTTTGCAGTAAGTACTAAATGAGTTCTTACTCATTTCAAATTAATATGTAAAGATTGTCTTTTTTTATTTTTTTAGTTTTTACCACCTATAAGAATAGCAAGCATGCGGTGCTTACTTGTAAGTAATTGTGACACTTGTCTTTTTTATATTTTAGCATGTATTTTTCTAATGATATGTGTGTCAACTATTGTTGGTTAGCGAAATAAATAAATATATTTTTTTTTAAAAAAGACTTATCGACGCTACTCGTGACCAGAGGGCTGGATTATTTTTGGCCCAAAGAATCAGCATTGCCATTCAACGTTACAATGCTGCCAGTCTTCTGGGCACGTTACCACGATGACAGCGATGAGGAGTACTTTGACGCCTAGGTGCGGAAATTTTGGTTTTTATTTTTATCTATTATTTTGTTAATATTACCTTATACATATAAAATATTCACTATTAATATAAGCTGTTACGATTAAACTTTCATTACATATAAATCTATTTTTTTAATACTTATTTTAAAAAATACAAAAAAGAAACATTTAAAAATATAAAAAAGTTGTTATTATTGTCTGTGTGAATACACAGCTTAGCGCCATAAATCCTTGTCAGTGAAGCTTATCACATCAAAGAGTAGGCAAATAAGATCTATTTAGAATGAAAATATCAAAGGATTTAACACTTCTGTCATGTTGTTAATACTTCAAACCGACCTTCTAATTCAGCTCCAGGGGCTTAATTCACCATGACTGAAACACAAACCTTCATTAAAATAATTAAAAATGTAACTGATAGATGTTACAGGAGTACACAATATTTACAATAATAAAACATACGGTTATATTATGATATCTATACAATTGTATATACTTATATATGAGTTATGTAGGTAATTAAATTAATTTAATTTAATAAATATCCTGGGACATTTTTACACAGCACCATCTAGTCCCAAACTAAGCATAGTTTGTACTATGGGTACTAGACAATGGATATAATACTTAAATACTTTTTTTTGTAAATAAGTACATACTTATAATACATAAGAAACACCCAGACAAACACAAACACTTAAGTTCATCACAATAAATGTTTGTGTCGGGATCAGCAGTCCGTTACTCGAACCACTACACCACAGACGTCGTCATAAATTAAAGTTAATAGTCTTGAAACATACCATCACGCCTGTTTTCCCTGAAGGGGTAGGCAGAGGTGTGCTAATGACCAGGCACAAATGCAAGCTCCGAGCTGCTACTAAGTATTTCAAGTAGAAAAACCTAATAACACTCTGCTCGGCCTGGGAATCGACCCCACGACCCAGAGCGTAGCAGTCGTGTTTAGTACCACTAGGCTAACGAGGCAGTAATGTTGTACTTATACATATATTTTTGTAGAAGAAGGTCACAGTTGCCTTATTTTAAAGTACAATGTACGAGTAGATGCAGACAACGACAATATACTTTAGGTAAAATCAAATATTCATGATACCTTATGAAATAATAAAGTAGTGATGAAATTTTAACGACTTTGGTTTCAAAATTAACAAAATGGGAGCACTTTTTCCTACTATGCGCTCTCCTGAAGAGCTGCTAGCTGTTTTAGCTCGTAACTTTGCACCCGTCGATTCAATATGGAGTACAATGTAAAATAGGTATATATATATATATGTAGATAAGTATTCTTCGATCAATCATACACTGTTATTCCATGGCATTATGGAAAAAGTTAAAGAAAGCCTCCATGTTATCTTTAGTTGTTAAAAACTTGGAATTGAAATGTCTGGATTGCCTACGGCGAATTCGAAATTCACGCGACATTGTGTTTTACATATATGTATATTTTTATATCAAACTTTTATGAGAAGTTATTATTTCATGTCTGGGGGCTTAAGCAGCAAGTAATGTACATGTTGTAGTATCCAGGGAAGGCGAACCATTTCAATGTCATGCATGACATTTGTGTACCTAATTCATCATTTATAATTTTTACTAACTTAATTTATTTATTTACTTATATTTAAAATTTAAAATACTCAAAACGATTATTCAATTTTACCAATTATCAATTTGCATAACTTTTCGTATGATCTCAGGATTTTAGTATATTATGTTTTAATTTCACTGTTTTAAATTTTAATTTATTTTCAATTATATAAATTTAAGTTTTAATTTAAAATTTGTGCATGCCTATAAGTAACTTATTTGCACAGGACAACCTGAAATTATGTAATACCTACCTACACATATTTTGTAAATAAGTTGTTGGTGTGCCTTATAAATAAATAAATAAATAAATCATATCAGCCAAAAGAGGTCCACTGCTGAACATAGGTTCCCCTATTGACTGCCACCGGGACCGGTCGTATGCCACCTGCATCCGATGGCTCCCAGCGACCGTTACCAGGTCGTCGGTCCATCTCGTTGGAGGCCGTCCGGTGCGTGGTCGCCGCTCAAGAACCTTTCTGCCCCAGTGGCCATCAGTTCTACGAGCTATGTACCTAATTACTTTTATGTTAAACATTGTTACTAAATTATTAAATGTAATAATTTAAGTAACAATGTGCATAATCCCATTGAGCCAAAGATACTAATGAGTATTGGTGCGCTTATTGTTAAATTACTCAGCAGATAATTTCAGTTTTTTTTTCTTTTTTAGTTTATCTGGTTGTAATTTGAGATTCGAATTGAGAAACTAATTGTATGGAAATGACATTAGTGACAGCCCGATTTGTCGAAAGTTTGTTACACACATTTTGTTACTATTCGTTTATCAATTTGAATGTCAAAGGATTCGTTTCTTTTTTAATTGAAATTAGTCGATTCACAATCTAGAATGGTGTCGTATGCAATTATTTGCAATCCCGAGAGACTATTTGACCTTATCGATTCTTACGCTCTTGGGCGTCGCGTGATGGTAATTAGGCTACAGCCGTACACGGTACTATAACTTGTTACCTGTTAACCTAACGAAACGGTGTTAACTTATAGTGTTGGACAAACATTACACAACATACTATCATGTCTGTATTCCCCGAAAAAAAATCCCGTAGAAACTTATTTATTTTAGGTTAAAGGATTAGTAGGTATTTGTCAAAAATGAGTAACAAAAATATAGCACTTTAGGCATATCTTTGTTCCATGGTCCAAGATTTGATAAAATTATTTAACGGATTGACTCTCCCACGTTGATCCTTAGTGCCACTGCTACCCTAGAGGTCCGGGATTCGATTCCCGGGAAAAGTTGTGCTATTGGATTTTGCTGAGAAATTCTAGCAGTTAGGAGTCTGGACTTGTGCCCGAGTTTATGCAATAGGCTTGCCCCACGTGGGAAAAACATACCGGCGAACAGTCGGTGTACCTACATTAGTACACCTCTGCCTAACCCTTCGTGGAATACAGGCGTGATAATATGATATATTATATATCACAATTCTCTATGATCGAAGTAGCATTAGACAAAGTTTAACCACAGAACGTAGGTATAGCAACAACTTTAAGAAAAAGTTATCCTCATCGTTGAAATTAAAAGCAGAGTAAAGCCGTTTCAACCGAGCCGAAAATATACCGGAAGGGACTTAAAAATCTGCTAGCGTTTCTCCGGCCATTTTTAATTAAGCTGTCGTTTAAAAGAACTCTGACTTCAAAGAAACGTCGATTGAATACAGAACTGATTCAATTATTGCGTTTGATGGAACCATCTGTCAAATGTTATGATAAAAAAAATAGGATTGACAGGTCGCCTCAGTGCGCGTCTCCCTGACAGAAAATGGTGCAATGTATTTTTTTTAAATGACTGAATTGTATGTTTACGTACTTCGTTTTACAGAATAGTGGTAAAGTATCTCTTTATTGATAAACTATCTTCCCGCCAGCGGCTTCGCCCGCGTGGTCTTATAAATTTTTCCCCCGTTTTTGCAAAATGTTTCATTGCTACTCCGCTCCTATTAGCCGTAGCGTGATGGCCTATAGCCGATAGCCTATAGCCTTCCCCGATAAATGGGCTATCTAACACTGAAATAATTTTTCAAATCGGTCCATTAGTTTCGGAGCCTATTCAATACAAACAAACGAACAATCAAATGTTTCCTCTTTATAACATTAGTAGGTATAGATAACAAAGCAAGTTTAGTAAAAGCATGTGATAAGTAAGCATGATTATTACAATAATTCTTACGCCATAATTAGTTTTCTTTCTTAAAAACAAACGCTATTTAGTTTATAATGTAGATATAATATGAAAAACGTTTAAGTAATTATTGATTGATAAAACTTTAAAATATTGCAAGTAATATGAGCTTGAATCTAAAGGTCGCTGGGAGCCGTTGGATGCAGGTGGCATACGACTGGTCCAGGTAGAAGTCTATGGGGAGGTCTATGTTCAACAGTGGACCTCTTTTGACTGATATGAACGATGGATGATGAATCTTACCAGAGAACACTTTGAAAAGAGGAAAGGGAGGTTTAAGTGTTGAACGAAACGTAAAGGACGAACTGGGCTAGAAAAGTATCAAGAGCACTTTAAAATTGCACTATTGTCATTAACTGGGCTATAATAAAATAATTTCGATATTAAATTATTTCAAGTATCAAGACTATGTACAGTAAAACGGTGCATAAGTCCTGAAACCCTGCAAGGTTCAGGATCGTGTTTCAAGACTAAAGGATTGTAACTATATATACATTTTCTGGCTAAGTAAGAAGTAAATACATATAAACGAGATAGCTTCCCGCCAGCGGCGTCGCCTGCGTGGTCTTAATAACTTATTTCCCCCGTTTTTGCAAGATTTTTAATTGCTACTCCGCGCCTATTAGTTGTAGCGTGATGGTATATAGCCTATAGCCTTTCCCGATAAATGGGCATCTATCACCGAAAGAATTTTTCAAATCAGTCCAGTAGTTTTGGAGTTTATTCAATAGAAACAAACAATCAAATCTTTCCTCTTTATAATATTAGTAGAGATATACCAACCTGGCAACCTATCATTAACTCAGGTGCATCTATACTTTTATTTTGCACTCTTCCCTAAATTATTGTACTGTTATTTTTTTTTTATCTTATCTTAGGACGTTTTTATACAGCACCAATGCACCATCTAGTCCCAAACTAAGCATAGCTTGTACTATGGGTACTAGACAATGGATATAATACTTATATACTTTTTTTTTTGTAAATACATACTTATAATATATAAGAAACACCCAGACAAACACAAATACATTCATCACATAAATATTTGTGTCCTGTGGGAATCGAACCCACGACCTCGTGATCAGCAGTCCGGTACTCGAACCACTTGACCACAGACGTCGTCATCCCATAACAATTATGTGTTACAGTTAAAATGTTAATAAATTGTCATCATAGCTGTACGTTGGACCGTATGGCGTGATGGTTCACGCCTGTGTTCCTCAAAGGGGTAGGCAGGGGTGTACTAATATACACTCACTGTTCGCCCGGTATGATTAGATCCTATGTACCTAATAGGCGGTGAGCTAATTGCCATTAAACCGGGCACAAATTCAAACTCAATAACAGAAAACCCAATAACACTGCTTGGCCTGGGAATTGAACATAGGAACATGAGTGAAGCAGTCACGCTTACGACCTCTAGACTACGAGGTATCTTTTTATAAAACAACATATATTTTTATATAATCATATTCAGCGCACTGCGCCAAAATGCTTGTTTAATCCTATAAATTGAGTGAATATTCAATTCCACGCGTTTATATAGGTGAAGATAAATACATTTAAATTCACTTACATTCCGATACCACATGTCAGAGGTTACAAACATAGATAAACTCATTCAACGGACTCACGATTCGACAAACGATTGTTGACATCTTTTTTTAATAGAAGTTAGATAGTAAGAAGTTTTAATTTGATCCGTTAAGTTTAATAAAACAAAATTGTTTTTTCCATTCGTTAATGCTGTCGTTAGAGTTTTATTACTGTGTTACCCTCGATTATCACATTTTTCCCACTCCAGTAGGAATTTCCCAAAATCACACTTCGGTGATCATGCAGTTATAGAAGAAACGCCTGTGCAAAACTTCATGTTTCAAAGGCCACGAACTTATACTCCCCTATGCCACGAACATAGGCTCACCACCTATCTAAAACTATCAATGAACTGTGGGTGTACAGTCACGAGCATAAGTATATGTATCCTCCTAAAGTACTGTTAGAACTTTTGGGATATTACGAATACAGTATTCACGAACCAATACATAGTGACAATGGTGTTATCTCAAAGTTGCAATCGTTCATTCATGAAAAAATCGCCTTGGCACTTTTGTAATGTGTTTATATAAATATCTTACCTCGTGACTGTACATAAGTACACCTTTGCCAAACCTTTCAGGAAATACAGGCGTAATGGTATGTTAGCTCATCTGAGCTTCTCTATACTCATTATTGATTAAAAACAATGTTATTAAGGCTAATCAGAGACGATGCTAAGCGTAAAGTAGTGCTTCCGTATGTCTTTGTATGCTTAGCATCGTCTCTGAATATTAGCCTAAGTCTCAAGACTAATAGGTCGGACTACACATACAATAGACATCTATCTATACATATTATGATGTAATAGTAATATATATGTTTTAATAGTCACCGCTCAGTTATTATCGGTACTAATAGGAGTGTGGTCGATGTAGTGTAATATTGTAGTGACCCAAAACGAGACGATAAAATTTTGTTTAATCAATCAAAGACACTGGATTTTAAATAATTTGTAAGTATGTATAATGTTTATTTAATTTTAACTTATCAAGGAACAAATGTGAAAAAAGAATATTTTGACTCTACGAAGGGTTTTAGTTTATTTTATGAATAATTCCTATTTGTATCTTGACAGGAAATAATCATTTTTGTTTCTAGAAAATTATTAATATCAATAACGTTATTATGAATACCGTGAATACCCCATAAAAACTTAATAAAAGCACCTTATTGTATTTTTTTTATATTTTTATGACGTAGGTAATGTTTAAGAAAAAAAGGTATCAATTTTATTATGAATACTCCATACATAAAGACCAAAAAGAACAATTTCAATAAGTAATATTTTTTGGATTAATCTTTTTTTAACTTAATGTATGCCATTAACGTGTTTGAGAAAAAAGGCGTGATGCAGTGGCGGACTGATTCGCGCCTTTAGAAAAAAATTGTCTGTTCTATTTTCAAATTATTAGTCCATTGTTACCAAAAGTAACGTCCGACCTTCTTTGCAAATAAAATGGAAGCTAAAAGGGTGGATGATTTTCACTTCTGACGTCATAATGTATATTTTTATATTCTAAGAAGGCAATTAGAGGCTATAACCGTACTCCTTAGCTTTGAGAAATGCCTCGGGTGGGTTGCTAGAAAACATACTACCTACTCAAAGTCTATTTTATATGTACAAGAGCTGTTCCTGAAATGCGTTTCAAGTTGCAACACTTACTTTTTTCATACCATCGCGCCTGTGATCCCCGAAGCGTTAGGCAGAGGTGTATTGCTGTACATCTACATTTTGCTAGTGTGTTTAGGTCCTATGTAATAGGGGGCGAGCCTGTTGCTATTAACCGGGCTCAAATCCGAACTTCGAGCAGAGAATTTCATAAAAATCCCAATATCAGTTTGCTCGACCTGGGAATTGAATCCAGAATCTCAAATATAGCAGTCGCGTTTACTATCACTAAGCTAGTGAGGTAGTACAAACGAGTGATAATATTTTTTTAATACGTAACGTCACCGGTGCCTACAATTCGAACTCAATTTGAGACCTATGACTTACCGGTCAACATTCTAGGCTATTCTCTATTGCAAGTAAATGTCAAATGTTAAATTATAATAGTACATTGTTGTTTTCAGATAAAATGTCTCCAAACAAAACAATGCTGTTGATTACAATATTGCTATCATTGGTGTACAAATGTAAGTAAAAAAAAAGTTAAGTCAGCATTTTTTTATCAAGGGACAACCTTCTAGCGTTCTCCTGAGGAACTATAACAGATCGCCATACAAAAATTTATTTGTTTCTGTCGTTGCATTTAACGTCATAGAATGACCAAATCATCTGTAATACAGGTTGTGCATAGCACAAACCTAAATCAGGCACCACACAAAGTCCCTCACAAACTTAGCTTTAAAATGGCTATTATTACTTATGGCATGTAAGGTAACTGTTGTGATGGGAAAATAAAATAAATACAAAATATTATTATTATCAAATATTATTATTTTATTTTAAATTTAATTATTTATATATATTTTTTATTAGCCCACTGTCCCAGATAAGACATCTTGCCAGATCCGATTTTGGCCCCCGTAAAGCCATCAACGCCTCACCACCAACTTTCATCGAAATCGTTAGAGCCGTTTTTGAGAACGTAATCTATACTATAATATTATCTATACTAATATTATAAAGAGGAAAGATTTGTTTGTTTGTTTGTTTGTTTGTAATGAATAGGCTCCGAAACTACTGGACTGATTTCAAAAATTCTTTCACCTTTGGAAAGCTACATTATTCCCGAGTAACATAGGCTATATATATCATCACGCTACGACTAATAGGAGCGGAGTAGTAATGAAAAATGTAGCAAAAACGGGGAAAAAATTATAAGACCACGCGGGCGAAGCCGCTGGCGGGAAGCTAGTATATCTATACTAATATTATAAAGAGGAAAGATTTGTTTGTTTGTTTGTTTGTTTGTAATGAATAGGCTCCGAAACTACTGGACCGATTTCAAAAATTCTTTCACCTTTGGAAAGCTACATTATCCCCGAGTAACATAGGCTATATATCATCACGCTACGACTAATAGGAGCGGAGTAGTAATGATGTAGCAAAAACGGGGAAAAAATTATAAGACCACGCGGGCGAAGCCGCTGGCGGGAAGCTAGTTACAAATATATATAAAAATGTTAGTATAGCAGTCGGTGGGGGCCTAAGGTGTCCGACATTAGGGAGGGGTGGACAGTGGCTATTTTGTAGGTACATAGTACTATTATTACTTAAGCATATAGTATATGTATAATAATAATAATAATAATAACAAGGCTATGGAAACCCATTAAAAATGGAGACACGTTCAAAGAAAAAACGATTAGGACCGCTGCCCGGGGGCGATCGCCGGGGCACACCTGGAGCTGACGCTGGGTGTCTCAGCATGCGAACCGTCAGCGGTGAGGAGTTGAGCAGGCGGGCTCCCACCGAACAAGATGCTACAGCCGAAATTAGTGACGAAAATGACAGACTGACAGACAGAAATAATAGCCCAGTAGAGCCATATAGCCCTAGCACCATATCATACACACCCTCCATAGCATCATCACGTTCTTCACCAGTAC
Source organism: Acronicta psi (assembly GCA_946251955.1). Lineage (NCBI taxonomy): Eukaryota > Metazoa > Arthropoda > Insecta > Lepidoptera > Noctuidae > Acronicta > Acronicta psi. The sequence goes on from OX276487.1 coordinate 7,286,745, forward strand.
CGACTTTGAATGTTGCGCGGGAGGTGAATGCCTTCTTACCCGCGTCCACCAAAGCCGGAAAGCCAAGAGTTCGCATGAGATGGAGTCAAGATGTGAACAAATTTATCATGCGAACTTACTACTACATTACTAATTTAGAGACCGACATGACCACGTATAGGCAAAAGTTGCATGAACTTTTTCGACAACAATACCCAGACATTAATGTTACAGAACAAAGAATTTCAGATCAAAGAAGAACAATTGTAAGAAATAAACTTCTTTCTCAAGATGTCTTGGACCAACTAAAAGAAGAAGTACGGGTTCAACTGCAAGAATGCACAGATAATAGTACTGACACCACTCATACAACACTAACACAAGAACCAGATGAAAATATGACTCAAACACACTTTGACACTCATACTCAATCATGCACACAATCCCTACATTACACACAAAACACACACACATCGCACACGTCCACACAAACCGAATCGATAACACTAATGCTAGAAAATGAAATAGAGACTCTAACAAATCAAAATCCGTTAACAGAAGCGTATATCCTAGAAATAGAAGATAAATTTAGAACAGCACTAACACAGTATTCAGGCATGGATCCCGGTTCTAGACCTAAACTACTCAAACTTAAATATAGTCCTAAATTGACGCGTCTCGTTAATATATTCAACCTAAACATACTGATACGATTTATATCCGATGACACACAACTGATAGATTTACACACTCTTATATACTGCACAGCTGTTGTTATATCTGAAGAATTAGACTTTAAAATCACAGGATACACAGGAAACACTAAACAAAAACAAAATATTAAGCCACCGTGGCAACAGAGATTAGAAAAAGATATTGAAAAAATTAGAGCGGATTGTGGCAGACTTACACAATATATCAATAACAACAGATCAAATAAAGTAGTAAAAAGAGTTGAAGCAATATTCAAAAATAGCAGTGTTCACACAAGACATGAAAATAACAATAGAAGACCTGAAGAGTTTCTAGATACATTAAAACAAAAACTAGCACTTAAAGTCCATAGACTCAGGAGATATAAGAAGGCTCAACAGCGTAGAAATGATAACACAATATTTGCTACGAATGAAAAATGTTTTTATAGAAATTTACAGAAACAACACATAAACACACCTCCCGAAGACAATACAAACTTACCAACAAAAGAAGAGCTGGAAACATTCTGGTCTGGTATTTGGGAAGACCAAGTACAACATAATGAACAAGCAAACTGGATAACAGAAGAAAAGGAAAAATGGAGCGCAATAGAAGAAATGGAATTTATAGAGATAACAGAACTAGATATAGCAAACATTACCGCTAGACTTCATAACTGGAAATCTCCCGGTGTAGATAAAATACATAATTATTGGTACAAAAAACTTACTTCACTACATAAATCATTGGCTAAAAACTTATCTAACATAATATTAGAACAACAGAATACACCCGACTTTTTAACAACTGGAATTACTTACATGCTACCAAAATCAAAATACTCACCACAAGCTTCTCAATACAGGCCAATAACATGTTTACCCACAATATATAAAATACTAACATCAGCAATCACAAGAAAAATAACTACACACCTTGAACAACACAACCTTTTAGCAGAAGAACAAAAAGGATGCAGGCGGGGCCACATGGGATGCAAGGAACAATTGGTGATAGACTCCACTATCCATAAACATGCCACCACAAAAAATAGAAACCTTCATTGCACTTATATAGACTACAAAAAAGCTTTTGATAGTATTCCACATTCCTGGCTGATAGAAATATTGCAAATTTATAAAATTAATTCAAAAATTATTAACTTTCTGCGTAACATAATGAATAATTGGAAAACCACCCTTCACCTATATAACCATCAAAATAATATTATTACTCGACAGATATTTATAAGGAAAGGAATTTACCAAGGTGACTCCTTGAGTCCCCTGTGGTTCTGTCTCGCCTTGAACCCCTTATCACACCTACTGCATAGTGTCCAGGCCGGATATTGTTTCAAACAAAGTAGTGTAGAAATTAGAATATCTCATTTAATATACATGGATGATATTAAATTATATGCAAGAACAGAAAAGGATATGAAAAAATTAGTAGAGACAGTATCAGTATTCAGTAAAGATATAAATATGCAATTTGGTTTAGACAAATGTAAAACACTTCATATAATACGAGGCAAGATACGGCCGGGAGACTATGCAGTAAACAATAGCGATACCATAACCGCAATGGAATCGACCGATTTATATAAATATTTAGGGTATGTGCAACTGAAAGGAATAGATCACGTAAAAATCAAACAGACACTTACCAACGAGTACAATAAGAGATTAAATGCCATATGTAACACTCAACTCGCCGGGAAACATCTTATTAAAGCCATCAATACCTACGCCATTCCAATACTAACATATTCATTCGGAGTAATTAAATGGACCAAAACCGACATAGATAAATTAGAACGAACCACACGCACTACACTAACAAAACACAACAACTTACATCCCAAATCAGCAGTAGAAAGGCTTACCATCAAAAGGCAAAATGGAGGGAGAGGCCTTATAGATATATATCATCTTTGGCAGAAGCAAATAAATAATCTAAAAACATTCTTTCACACAAAATCTAGCACAAGTCACATACACAGAGCCATTACTCAACATGATTTCAACTACACCCCACTTAACTTAGTACACGAACAGACAAACACACAAATTGCGAATAATAATGATCCACAGAAACAAAAAATTGAAGATTGGAAGAAGAAAGTGCTCCATGGCCGACACCCCCATGACTTGGAACAGTCACATATTAATTCTATAGCATCGAATAAATGGCTTAAGATTGGTAATTTGTTCCCAGAAACAGAAGGGTTTATAATGGCGATACAAGACCAGATCATTAACACAAAAAATTACAGGAAATATATAATTAAAGATACTTCCGTCACAAACGATAAATGCCGCAAATGTCACACTCAACCAGAAACCATCCAACACATAACAGGAGCATGCACTACACTCACACAGACAGACTACACTCACAGACATAACCAAGTTGCAAATGTAATTCACCAAAAACTAGCACTCAAACATAAACTCATACAAAACACAAACACACCTTACTATAAATACACACCGCAAAAAGTCCTAGAAAATTCCACACACAAATTATACTACGACCGTGCTATTCTTACAGACAGGACCATACACTACAATAGACCGGATATAACCCTTCAGGATAAAGTAAATAACATCACTTACCTTATAGACATAGCTGTCCCCAACACCCATAACTTACAGAAAACCATAGCCGAAAAAATTAGCAAATACGCCGAGCTGAAAGAGGAAGTAACTAAAATCTGGAGGCAAAGCAAAGTATACATAGTACCCATAGTTCTCTCCACCACAGGGGTAATTCCCAATCACCTTATCCATAGCCTTAAACTAATAGACTTCAAAGAAACAGTTTACATTACGATACAAAAAGCCGCTATTTTAAACACTTGCCGAATAGTCCGAAAGTTCATGCAACTGGACGAAAACCAAAACACACCTCACGAATAATTACCATTCACTACATTTACTTGGCTAGTCCCGTAAATGTAGTTAAAAACTAGCCAATGAGGCTAAGAAAAAAAAAGAACTCACCCAATAATAATAATAATAAGTTTATTTATTTTCTGTCAAAAAGTACACTTTTACAAATTATCATATTAAGTTTAGCATAAGTATTAACTTTTTGAGAGCTGGAGTCCGTACTAGGTTCGAAGCCTGTATGACGGATCTCCAGGCTCTCTTTACTCCTTATAACATTTAAATTTAAAACTGCTAACGTGGTAGTGTTACATAAATTGTACAACAAACGAAAAAAGGAAAATGTTTGGTAGATGTAAAATACTAACATTAGATACGTGTTTCATGTGTGTGTCAATGTCCATGTGCGTGCGCGCGCGCGCGCGTGTGGGAGTGTGTGTGTGAGTGTGTGTGTGTGTGTGTGTGTGTGTGTGTGTGTGTGTGTGTGTGTGTGTGTGTGTGTGTGTGTGTGTGTGTGTGTGTGTGTGTATTAATCAGCTGTGGGGTCTATAGTAGTGGGGCGATTATTTTTTCGGTCTCTTCATAGTCTAGTTTAATTAGCCAATCTGTTACAATTTTTTTGCAATCTGACAAGCAATTGGGATATATGTTTAAGATTTTATTAATTTTGTTATAAACATAGCCGCTGAGGAAACAAAAGCTGCGCTGAGCTAAGCTGGAGTTTACCAACGTTGGAGGGCAGGCATTATGATACTGCCCTCATATTTCACGGGCCGTCTTGGGAATCTGTATTTGATTCTGCTCAAGCAGGTCTAAATATGGTCACCCGTTGGCTTACTGATCATCTGCTCACTCTTAATATCGACAAAACAAAGTATTTAACGTTCTCATTATCAAGCTCTGGTAAGCTTGCCTCAATCCCGTATTCTCTGTCAGTTCACTCTTGCAATATCCCTCTCAGTAATACCTGTAACTGTCCTCTCCTCAGTCGCTGTAACTATATCAAATATCTAGGAGTAGTTATAGATGACTTGCTTTCTTTTCACAATCACATTGACATACTGACCTCTAGATTGCGCAAATTAATATTTATCTTCAAGAGGCTCCGACACGTTGCGGATGTAAAGGTCCTTAGGTTGGTTTACTTAGCTCTTGCCCAATCTCTTATACAGTACTGTATAGTCTCATGGGGTGGATCCACAAAAACGCATCTTATGAAACTGGAACGTGCCCAGAGAGCTGTCTTGAAAGTAGGATGGAAGCTGCCTCGCATGTATCCAACAATAAGACTATACGCAACTTGCAATGTGCTCTCGGTTCGAAAAATATTCCTACTAAACCTGATCCTTGTTACTCATTCCTTAACTCCCTACAATCTCAACAAATTAAAAAATTCACGACAAAAATATAATGCCTGCCCTCCAACGTTGGTAAACTCCAGCTTAGCTCAGCGCAGCTTTTGTTTCCTCAGCGGCTATGTTTATAACAAAATTAATAAAATCTTAAACATATATCCCAATTGCTTGTCAGATTGCAAAAAAATTGTAACAGATTGGCTAATTAAACTAGACTATGAAGAGACCGAAAAAATAATCGCCCCACTACTATAGACCCCACAGCTGATTAATACACACACACACACACACACACACACACACACACACACACACACACACACACACACACACACACACACACACACACACACACACACTCACACACACACACACTCCCACACGCGCGCGCGCGCGCACGCACATGGACATTGACACACACATGAAACACGTATCTAATGTTAGTATTTTACATCTACCAAACATTTTCCTTTTTTCGTTTGTTGTACAATTTATGTAACACTACCACGTTAGCAGTTTTAAATTTAAATGTTATAAGGAGTAAAGAGAGCCTGGAGATCCGTCATACAGGCTTCGAACCTAGTACGGACTCCAGCTCTCAAAAAGTTAATACTTATGCTAAACTTAATATGATAATTTGTAAAAGTGTACTTTTTGAGAGAAAATAAATAAAACTTATTATTATTATTATTATTACTTATTATTATTATTATTATATTTTTGTCGTGAATTTTTTAATTTGTTGAGATTGTAGGGAGTTAAGGAATGAGTAACAAGGATCAGGTTTAGTAGGAATATTTTTCGAACCGAGAGCACATTGCAAGTTGCGTATAGTCTTATTGTTGGATACATGCGAGGCAGCTTCCATCCTACTTTCAAGACAGCTCTCTGGGCACGTTCCAGTTTCATAAGATGCGTTTTTGTGGATCCACCCCATGAGACTATACAGTACTGTATAAGAGATTGGGCAAGAGCTAAGTAAACCAACCTAAGGACCTTTACATCCGCAACGTGTCGGAGCCTCTTGAAGATAAATATTAATTTGCGCAATCTAGAGGTCAGTATGTCAATGTGATTGTGAAAAGAAAGCAAGTCATCTATAACTACTCCTAGATATTTGATATAGTTACAGCGACTGAGGAGAGGACAGTTACAGGTATTACTGAGAGGGATATTGCAAGAGTGAACTGACAGAGAATACGGGATTGAGGCAAGCTTACCAGAGCTTGATAATGAGAACGTCAAATACTTTGTTTTGTCGATATTAAGAGTGAGCAGATGATCAGTAAGCCAACGGGTGACCATATTTAGACCTGCTTGAGCAGAATCAAATACAGATTCCCAAGACGGCCCGTGAAATATGAGGGCAGTATCATCAGCATAGGTGAAAATAGACCCATTTAATAGGTTTAATTGACACAGATCATTTATATAAATGAGGAATAAGGTGGGGCCAATAATACTGCCCTGGGGCACGCCGTAAGAAATGGGTAGCTCATCGCTAGTCCATTCGCCTATTCTGAGGCACTGCCGTCTACCAGTTAGGTAGCTGTGAAAAAGGGAGAGCTGGGTACCTCTAATGCCGATTTTTTCGAGCTTTGCTATAAGTGTGGGGACAGAAATCGTGTCGAAGGCCTTTGCCAAATCTAAGAAGATTCCGAGTACTTTTAGTTTTTTGTCTAATTTTGTTACCACTTCATTAGTCAAATCTAAAACGGCGTTATTTGTTGAAATTCCGGATCGAAAACCATACTGACTAGCTGATAGAAGTTGATTTTTCTCTAAGTATTTTACTAATCTGTTATTTATCAATTTCTCTAGTAATTTAGATAAAGTTGGCAAAATAGAAATTGGTCTGTAGTTAGTCGCACGATCTCTATCTCCACCCTTATGAATAGGTTGAACTATCGCCAGTTTGAATGCATCTGGGAAGGTCCCAGTAGAAAAAGCTAGATTACACAGATATATAAGCGGGGGTATTAAAATATGTTTGAACTTTTTAAGGAAAGACCCAGGTAGATTATCCGACCCTACAGCGCAATCGCTTCTTAAGTTCATGATTAGATGATCCATTTCAGATTCATCGGTCTCATATATGACAAAAGTTTTATGATGTGAGGGAATATTTACTACTGGATCACGGGAAAGGGATGTAAGGGCTACCTTTTCAGCTAAGGTACGTCCAATATTTACAAAATATGAGTTAGCTTCGTTCACTGAACGCTCAGGGTCATTAGATGATAATAGTTCAGAAGCTTGGATTTTTTGCTTAGCCGTATATGTAATAGTTTTTACGGTCTCCCACAGTTTTTTGCTGTTATTTTGTGCCTTATTTAATTGAGACTTATCAAAGTTTATTTTAGCCTTTTTAACTAGCATTGTACAGAAATTTCTGTATCTTTTAAAGGTTATTATTAATATTTCATCATTGGGTGATTTTTTAAGTTTTAAATGCAGATTGTCTCGGTTTCGCAGACACTTGAGCAGGCCAGGTGTCATCCACGGTTTCCTAATTCTTTTCCGGTAAGGTACTAATTTTAATATAGAATTTGAGACAATAATTGAGTTTAAGGTGTTAATGAAAAAGTTAGTGGCTTTGTTAACGTCATCAGTACTATAAATTCGACTAAAATCTGTCTGGACTAGTACAGATTCAATTTTATCGTAGTCTAAGATGTTTTTTGTTTTTTTGGCAACACTGGACGAGTTGTTTGCACGTTCCAGGAATAGTAGAACCGTGTCGTGATCGGTAATGGATGTGTTTGCCACATAACAAGAAGCAGGTAGTTTAGTCTTTAAGACTACGTGGTCAATACAGGAATTGTTTTGACGCGTCGGAAGTATGTGTCCTGGTAGCATACCATGAGAGGCAACTAGGTTTAGGTAATCTTCTGAGCGCGAGTCACTGTTGTTATCTGAAATATCAATGTTGATATCGCCTGTCAGAATAATATTTTTATAGGACGACACTGTCTTAAGAAGTTCGTTTAAGGAGTCCAGAAACCCAGACACATCACGGGTGGCAGGTGGTCGGTATATTGCGATCACAGCTGTCTCTTTATTGATAATTAATAGTAGACAGTTCGCGTCGTGTATGGGGGGCTCTGTTACGGTTATTTCATGATGACTGCGGCAATAAACAGTTACGCCTTCATTCTGGGTTCTATGCCGTGTGGTAGATGACGAAGTATAGCCTTGAATTGTAGGTAAGTGATAAGAGGTACGCAGCCAGCACTCGGTTAGAATAATTAAATCCCAAGAAGTACCACTACGTGCAAGCAGTGTGGTTAAGTTATCAAAATTTTTATTTATACTTCTGATATTTTGACAGACTAGTGTGAGTGCTTGTTTGTGAGATTTGTAAATTTGAGTACAATCCTCAATCTGGCAAATAGCCGAATCTGCCACCGAGACACGGTCAATGTCTTTTTGAAGATCATCTACATTACCGAATTGTACGAATATTTATTTAACGTTAAGATAAAAGTTAACAAGATAATGTAGTCGCTATAGTGCGGCCTCTTTAACGTAGCAATTGCAGGTTTATTGAACCATTTATAGCATTTTAATGTTTTACAGACTACATAATAATGTGATACTTTAATAATTGCAAGGGGGGAAGAGAGAGATTTAATAAGAAAGCAGCTGATTGGAGGTGTTTTGTGTGTTGAATGGTATGTGTTAATTTGTTCAAATGTATATGATTGTGTGTGGTATGTTACGAATCCGTTAATCATGGTTTGTATATTAAAAGTTTTATTTTTATAAGTATATAAACCTAAAAGATGATATAGTCATTTTATAGAGGCCAAAATGTTATGTAAATCATTTTCCGTATTAATGCACTGCGGAGTTGAGTCGGAGGTTTTCTTTATATAATTTTTTCCGTAATTTGTCCAGCAACTCTCACACTTGCCCTCTTTTTGAAGTTTTCGAGCCTGATAGAAAAGATGTTTGTCATATGTGGTAAGAGATTCAGCAATATATAGAGGCGTGAGTGGACAAGACATCTTAATGCTGTCTGTGGATAATTTAGAGTTTGGATTTTGCTTGTTATGAAGTCTTACGGCTTTTAGAAATTGTTCCTTTTGCGTGACTGAGTTAAGCTCCGCCACCACGGTACTGGGAGACTTGGAATTCTTCTTGGATTTCATTCTGAAAATGTTCTTAACGTCGGTACGTTGGATAGGTTGGTTAATTACCACACCAATTTCGCACAGCGTCTCCGTTAAGGTGTCTTTGTTTTCAGAAGTGTTGGTGGGTAGATTACCAACTTCAATCAGGGCAGCGCGAGAATTTCGTTCTAAATGATTGATTTTAGCTTCCAAATAATTTATTTGTTTCCTAAAAACGGAGTTTTCTCGTTCAGACGACTGCAGGCGGTTCAAAACTTCGTCGTATTTTTCTGAGATAAAGGTAATGGAGTCCTGAATCTTCAAGTTCTGTTCTATAATACCAGTAATTTTGGAGTTTAGACTGTCAAACTTTATGTTTTGTTTCTGTTCAAAATTAGTAAACAATTTGGTAATTTCTGACAAGATAGTATTGCTGTCTGTGTCCGTTAATTCATACATGTCATCATCGAGTTTGCGGCGAGTGTTACGGCTCGCATTTACAAAAATATTCGTTAAATTTTCTTGCACAGACGTATGCTGATTTAATGCCGGTTCAGATAAGGTGGTATGAAGATTTGAGGTGAGTGGTGACTTCTTTGTATCCATATTAGCTGTGCCCATGTGTAACTAGGAATTTACAGTTCCTCCTTATAGACATTAGGCTTACCTTCCGTAAGGATACATCCGGACGCCGTTCCTTTGAGCGGCTTAAGGCAGGTCTGACGGGCCAAGGCTGAGAGGCCCCTTGAGACTTTGATCTTATATGGAACGAGGCACTATCTCTACTACTTAACGCCTTTTCATCACTCTTAACCGACTTAAAAAAGGAGGTGTTTCTGAATCGCCATATTTTTTCTGCCTGTCAACCATTTAAAAAAATTAATAAATATTTTTTGGATAAATTACACAGCACCATTCTAGCCTCAAACTAAGCAGAGCTTGTCCTATGGGTACTAGACAATGGATATAATACTTTTTTTGTAAATACATAATATTTCTGCCAGCGGCTTTGCCCGCATGGTCTTATAATTTCCCCCCGTTTTTGCAAAATTTTTCGTTACTACTCCGCTTCTATTAGTCTTAGCGTGATGATATATAGCCTATAGCCTTCTCCGATAAATGGGCTATCTATCACTGAAAGATTTTTTGAAATCGGTCCAGTAGTTTCGGAGCCTATTCAATATAAACAAACATCAATCACATCTTTCCTCTTTATAATATTAGTATAGATAATAAACACCTTGAGAGTCAAACACAATATGGTTATCACAAAAATATTTGTGTCTTGTGGGAAACGAACCGGACCTCAAAATGTATTATTTTTTTGACTTGTTCAGCGACAGCGATCTACTGTTTCTACTGCAACAGCGCTAACAATTCGGCGTGCATCGATCCGTCGCAGTTCGAGGCCGAGGTGCGCCAACGCATCATACCAATCATCGACTGCGACATATCAGTGCCCGGAGGCAATGCGTACGCATTCTTCTGCAGGAAGATTGTGCAGACCAGTGAGTATTCCTCTGTGATATGCTTTTTACATACCATACCATCACGCTTGCATTCCCCGAAGGGGTAGGCAGAGGCGTACTAATTTACACCCACCATTTCGCCCAGGTCCCATGTCATAGGGGGCGAGCCTATTGCCATCAACCGGGCCCAAATCCAGACTCCGAGCTGCTACTGGGAATTTCACAGAAAAACCCAACAACACTGCTTGACCCGGGATTCGAACCCAAGACCTCTAGCTTAGCAGTCGCGGTTGAGACCTCTACAGTGTCGCTAGAGGTCCTGGGTTCGATCTCCGGGTCAAGCAAAGTGTTGTTGGGTTTTCTGTGTAGGCTCACCCCCTATTACATGGGACCTAAACATACCGGCGAAATGTGGGTGTAACATCAGTACGCCTCTGCCTACTCCTTTAGGGAATATAGGTCTGTACGCCTGGTATGTTATGATGATGATGAATAAATGGTATTTTTGAAATAAAACTACTTTTTACGGATTTTATCGCGTTATATTGATATTATTTTAATCCCGACGTTTCGGACCCTTTACAGCGTCCATGGTCACGGGTGACTAAGGTGGTAGGCGTCTTGACGTTTCAATTATTAACACATTTAGTGCCACCGACTCGCCTTGCGAGTTCACGTAAATCTCGCAAGGCGAGTCGGTGGCACTGAATGTGTTAACAGCTACCCTACATTTTTGTTAATTGTTGGCAATCCGATTCACGCAGAACGAGCTCACCGTATCCTTCGGTCTTGCATTTTTAGGCTTGGATTTAGATTTAATTGAATCTATAATAGGGTTCCAAGCAGGGGGTAAGACCCAGCCATCTTCTCTATTGAAATTTGGATGTTTTTTTATTTCAATGGCCTCACGAATCATCCTGGGTAGGAATCAGTTTTCTTTTGCGAGGACTTGTGGTTGATCAAATTTGATGTAATGGCGGGCCTTGTCAAGGGTGTGTTCACAAATTGCAGACTTTCGAAATGGTATTTTTTTTCAAAAATTATTATATAATGATGGTTACCTTCTTCTTCTGCAGTATACCATCCTCACAAGGACTCAGATCTGCGCGTCACCCGCGGCTGCGGCTGGGTCCGGCACGAAAAGGACTGTTACAAAGCTGACAACAATGACCACCAGGAGACCGCCTGTCAGTGCTTTACCGACTACTGCAACAACGCAGACTCCGTGGACGCTTCCCTTGTGACCACATTATTCCTCGCCTTTGCTATGTGCTTATACTTCTATCGTTTAAATTAGAATAAATGTTTTTAGTAATTAGGGGATATTTTTCTATATTATATAAGGATGCGTCATTGATCTATGGTCGTAAACTCGTAAGCGTGACAACTATGTGTTAGTTATATTAATGAAGAAAAAATCTAATGGCAGGATTCGAACCTGCGTCTTCTGTTAAATACACCAGACACTAGTCGATTTTTTCCTTCATTGAAATAACTATCTTGCAAGTAAATTGATGTTTATCAAGGAACGCGCGCGAACCATATTGCTTAGAATTTAACGCATTATTTTATGGTTCTGGATGGATTCTTTGGTCACAGTTCTTACCAAATGTACCATACAAAGATTTATATGTGTAAGTATAGTTTAATTCACAATTTAGCGATAGTTTACAATCTCTAGATTATAACCTGACTGTGTTCACTATGTACACACATTACAGTTCTCGCCAAACTTATTGTCCGGCTTGAAGTTGGCACGAGCTAACTTCAACCCGGCCGTAAAAATCGGAGAAAGAAAAATATTGGGTAGTAATAAATAAAAACGAAAGCTCAAGTCGTGCGCTGTCGTTTTAAATAATTTTAATCCAATATTTTTCTTTCTCCGATTTTTACGGCCGGGTTGAAGTTAGCTCGTGCCAACTTCATTTTAAAACATTCCATTCATTGCCAAAAGTTGATAATCAAAGAAACACATACCATCATATCTCTCTACCACGTGTCCAGTAGGACACGTGGTACAGTGGACAGTAGTCCGTGGACAGCCAATGACCACAATACAGAAATAGGCCGCCGCCACAGGACACGGCTGGTAATGCAAACAGGTCGCAAAAGCCCTCGTTTTGCACGGCGCACACGGCCCTATGTTTGATTGTTACTTATTTAGTAAAACTCGGTGTAGGGTGCCAGTGTTGGCGGGTTTGGATGTCGTCATAATGCAAGTATGGATTATCTTACTAAAGTAATTATTAATAGCGCTATATATATATTTGTAAGAAGCAGAAATTAGGTACTAAAAAACAAGATAACACAGAAAACATTTTTTATTAGCTAATGGTTTACAATTAAATAAAAAAAAATACACAAAAGGAGTAATAACGATTGCACACTCGATAAATCACCATCAATCCAACGAATTTAAAAAAATAGTGCTCACCTGGCCTTATAGCGACTGACATAAATTCTTGCAGACGTCTGCACGCCACGGACGCCAGAAGCAAAAAGGGCTAATTAGTCCAGTCACTCGGTTTTTATAGATAACGCAGGGTAGTTACGTGACGTAATTTATAATGTGGAGGGGAGATTATGGAGAGACTAAAGAAAAATGGATGATTTGAATGGAAAAAAATGCAAGAAAAGGACGTGCTGTGCCCAAATAAATTGGGAAAATGGCAGGATGGTGTAGATATATTCCTGTAGCGACATCTATCGCGCTAAACACGAAACTCAACGCAACAAATCCTGAATTGCGCAAGTAATATTTACCGTGCAACTTGTATTAATGCGCCAATGTGCAACCGACGTCAACCGTCGAGGCAAACACCCGAGGTAAACTGGTCGGAGGATCACCTTTTGGTGTCCCCCACACTCGGCACTCGTATGTTAAAGTTAAATAAAATTGGTAATTGATACCGACCGTAGTCAGCTGATGTAATTTGCTGTATAATAAATAATTTGTGGAAAAGAAATAAATGAAATTATTATTATAAAAAAAAATCTACTGTGATCGCTCGCTTCGATTGACATCCATAGTAAAGGTAGAATAAAGATAGAATTATAATCATAAAATAATTTTCCAAATACCTTCATACAAACATAAAAAAAAATACCCAATAAATACTGCAAGCTAATTGGAAGCCCCGTACTGACTTAAAGACATATATACACACGCCTTTTTCTTTTAGGGGTAGGGATGTAAGGCGGGCTAACGTCAAAAACTAAAACTGTAAGTACGTGTCGCTGTCAGTGGGGCTCCACAATTATAGACGGCGGATGATCCATCGCGGAGGAAGCAAATAGAGAATATTGTGGGAATTATACAATGTGTATTAGTTAAATACTTTAAATTTAGATTACATACACGTACATACAATAGGTACTTACATATGTTACTATTTTATAAACAAACATAATATGACGCCTGCATCACCCGAAGGGTTGTTTAGAGATGTATAATACGCCCACTCTACACCCACAGTTAACTCGTATTTTAGATCGTGTTGTAACACGTAGCAGCTACTGTCGTAGCACGTAGCGTTTGTTGTAACACGTAGCAGCTAGTGTCGTAGCACGTAGCGTTTGTTGTAACACGTAGCAGCTAGTGTCGTAGCACGTAGCGTTTGTTGTAACACGTAGCAGCTAGTGTCGTAGCACGTAGCGTTTGTTGTAACACGTAGCAGCTAGTGTCGTAGCACGTAGCGTTTGTTGTAACACGTAGCAGCTACTGTCGTAGCACGTAGCGTTAGCGTAGCGTCAGCGTAGCGTTTCAACTCTTAGGTTAAGTAGATTTAGGCTATAGGTCACCGTCTAATGCGGGTTGGCAGACCTTACACGCCTGCGCCCTCGAGTTAATCTGTCAGGGATGCGGGTTTTGTAAGTATTTATTATTATAATTAATAATTAATTATCAATAAATGAATGGTGGTTTTAAGTCGGATCCTCAGTGGTGAATTGGTCATATAGTCGGGGTGGCGTTTGCCAGCCGAGCTTTAGCTTACACGGGCCTGGTGTACAGAGCTTTCCGCAAGCTGTGTTCCGGGTCCCAGTGTAATGCAATTCCGTACAGAGAAAAACCCAGGGTAGAACAACGTTTTTTATAAGACAAAAACAATTGACCGCCTCGTTGTTCTAGTGGTCCCAAGCGCGACTGCTACGCTAGAGGTCCTGGGTCCGATCCCTGGGTCGAGCAAAGTGTGGTTTCTGTGAAATTCCCAATAGCAGCTCGGAGTCAGCATTTGTGCCCGGGTGATGGCAATCGGCTCGCCCCTTATTACTTGGGACCTAAACATACCGGCGAAATGTGGGTGCACATTAGTATGCCTCTGCCTACCCCTTCAGGGAATACAGGCCTGATATTATGTGACAAATTAGGTTCTAATTTTTTTTTCTGATTACAATCTCGTACGTATTTTGAGAAAGTTTCATTCAAACAAACCATTTTTTGAATCCTATACAAGTAGTGTTATATTTTTAATTTGCCGTCCACAGCTCGGGGCGGGATGATCCCTTGTCATCTCGTTACGTTGTTTAAATAGAACAATATTAAATAAGTGAAAGAATTAAAGATGGCCGCCATTGTACTCTGTGTCAATCTGTTCTGTAAATAATGCGAAAGAATTGTCTACGTTTCTGTTGGTTTGTTGATCAAGCATTGTGAAATTAAAACTGGAATTTAAAGCCCGCTATGATATATTTATTTTTCAATGAAATGGTTCTGTCTCTGTTACTAAAACATTATATTTCAATTCAAATTTGTAGCTACTAAAAGTTATGCTGAATAAAAGTGGTTGTAGATTAATAGCTCTGTGTTATAAAGCTTTATTTTACAGGTTTTCCTGGTTTCTAGCCAGATAACTTTACACTTTTGTCGAGAGTACATACAGAATTGTATTGGGTAAAACATTATTTTTGTTTATTTAATTTTTAGGGTCAAACCAGTGTTAAAAATTCATCTTTTATAAACAAAACAAACATTCAATGGACTGATCTTTATTTCAATAAATTAGAACGTCATAAACAATCTCATATATAATATATATTTGTAATAATAATAAATTGCCAAAAATATTTCACGGATTTATATATTTAACGGAATAACAAAACCCGCCCAGCCTAAGAAATAAATTTGGCAATGCTTACTTAATTCTATAAACATTTTAAACTTCTTAAATACACTTACACTAACTATGGATACTTACAGTAAAGACGGTCGATTTACAAGTACATACAATTTATAATTGATGCAATAATAAAACAATAATTAGACTGCGTAGGCGATTCGGCGGTGTAACAATATGTCTTGTCTTATTTAAAATAATCTTTGGTTAAGAGACGGCGCATCATGCAGACTGTATTCAACTATTGTTTTACCTGCACAATGTTTTATTAAAACAATAACATTTTAACGAGTGTATCAAAGTTCCCTAAGTAATAAACGCAAGTCTGAGTCAACGATGAAGTAGTTAGAGTGTATTGCATCGACGTCTAGTCGCTGGACAGTCGTACGGTGTGCGCCGTGCCTTAGCGTGTCGTCAGGGGTTCGTGGCTGTGTTTTGAGGATTTAGTTGTGGGTATTCCTCTTCCTCCGTTCCTCGTGTAAGGGATCCGTCTGTTCGGGGTCGCTGTGGTCGTTGACTTCATTCTGGATTGTGATTTCTAAAGGAGAAATGGAATTATGTTACATTACTGAAGAAGACAAAATTGAATACTAGTGTTAAAAATGTTGTTTAATTTAGCAAAAATTAAACAAAATATTTATTAATGAACTTGTAGATTTTGTAAGTCCCTGAACTGAAATTTACAGTGAACAGTTTAGACAGAAGTTTAGAGAAATACAGGGGAACCAAATACCGATAGCTTGAAACTAGTTGGTGGTGCGTAAAATGTTAAGACATTTTTTATTAATATGGTTAATAAAAAAAATGTCTTTATTGTACACCAAAACATTAAACACGGGCAGAACAACATAACCTTAAAACATACAACCAAAAAAAAAACTCTTCCAGGCTACCTTAGGATGGATTGAACAGAATTGAACGACAAAATGCAAGGGTTCATGGTGTTTAGACATATTGTTAGCATCATGTTCTTACCATCATCATCGTTCTTGAAGGACCTGCCGAGGCGGGGCCCGAACCACATGCCGGGGCTCTCGGTGCGGCGCACTGCCATCGGCTGGTACTCGTGCGCATCGCGCGACAGTGACAACTCGCTGCGGCCGACGCGCGGGAACGCGTACAACTGTCGCTTCTCCATTGATGGCTCATATTCTATGGAGAACATTTAGAATTCATTAATAAATACTAATTTCTGACACTTACGCGAATACTAGACATTGAAATAAAACTACTTTTTACGGTTTTTATCGCGTTATATTGATATTATTTTTATAATTAACAAAAATGTTGGGTAGCTGTTAGTAATTAAAACGTAAAGACGCCTACCACCTTAGTCACCCGTGACCATGGGCGCTGTAAAGGGTCCGAAACTTCGGGATTAAAATAATACCAATATAACTCGATAAAATCCGTAAAAAGTAGTTTTATTTCAATGTTAATTGATAAATATTGATAAGGAAGCCAGTATAATTCGAGTTCACGTAGACTCGGCCTTCTAACCTGCTTTGTTATTTTTTTATCCCAAAACTTATCTGAGACAGGCGGCAGACATGTATAATGAACAAAATAATTATACTTTTTACCACCTAACTACTTACATTGTGGAATGCAATAAATATTGGGTATTGAGTATTGAGTATCGAGTAACGAGTATCGAGTATCGAGTATCGAGAATCGAGTATCGAGTATCGAGTATCGAGTATCGAGTATCGAGTATCGAGTATCGAGTATCGAGTATCGAGTATCGAGTATCGAGTATCGAGTATCGAGTATCGAGTATCGAGTATCGAGTATCGAGTATCGAGTATCGAGTATCGAGTATCGAGTATCGAGTATCGAGTATCGCGTATCGAGTATCGAGTATCGAGTATCGAGTATCGAGTATCGAGGATCGAGGATCGAGTATCGAGTATCGAGTATCGAGTATCGAGTATTGAGAATTGAGTATTCACAGCTTACAGATAAGTTCCCGTTAAAAAACTTGGCACATTCGAGTTTTTCGGGTGGCGAACAGGCCATAATTATATTATCTTTAAAAAAAAGATCTACGATATCAGGCAGGATTCGAACCTGTATCCCTCCGGTTAAGTACACCGGACGCATTGGCCAACTAAGCTAGAGAGACCACAGCGTGTGATATCGATTTTTTCTTTCAGACACATTTTTATTTTTGAATTTCGAAAAGTCTGTTTTCGAAATTCAAAAATAAAAATGTGTCTTTCATTTATTTCATATTTTTGTCTTTATATCTTTAATTATATTTAGCACTGACCCAGCAAATTTCGTATCGCCAATAAACGTTTTCTTACCGTTTAAACCTTCCCTGGACTTCCATGAATATTTCAAGACTAAAATTATCCAAATCGGTTCAACATAATACAAGAACATAAACTAGTAAAAATATTATTTGCCATACTCTGAACTGCATCTTTCCGAAAGGTATTCCCAAACGTACCGAGATACAGGTCGTTGAGGGGCAGTTGCCAGGTGTTGCGGGACGCGCGGCCCACCCTCGGGAACGGGTACAGGTTCAGCACGCCATCCCGCCGGAGCTTCGCGCTACTGTCTGTTGAAATAAGTACAATGTAATACGTGGTAATACTAACTTTTGCCCGACGTGCCACTCTCATCCCATTTTGACAAAAAAAATAGACTTTGTGAACTATGACTACACAAAAAGTGTTGTGTCAAAAAGTCCTGCATTACTTTCATCTAAAGGATCCAATGCCAAATTTCATTGAAATCTTCTTAGTGGTTTATGCGTGTGAAGGTAACAAATAAACAAACAGATAAAGTTACTTTTGCATTTATAACAGTAGCCCAATATAGGTAGGTAAATAAAAACTAAAATAATACAAGGTATTTATGTGGTAGGAGCTAGTAGCTAACAAATAACTACGCTTATCCGTCTAATCTGCAAGGTTTAGTTGCGCATACCGCGGTCAGCGTTTGGATGGTTGACCTTTCTTTACACATCGAACACTCTAGAACACTGAAAAGCCTGACAGACAGTTTATCCTTAAGATATTGCCCACAGGGCTGGAGGATACAAAGCAGTCTCTATGTGTAAATCTGATATTCAGCCGCATTTGATTCGACTGCAGTGTAATTATTATTGAGCCATAAATCCCTCAGAAGCGGTGAGCTCAAGAACTTAGTGTATGTAAACTTCATAAGTGCCATAATTAAGTTTGCATAGCCTTTGAGATAGTTCCTTTGTCGTAGTTATAATGCCCATGGCTGTCCCCTGATAAAGGCTTTCACAACGTGCTAAATAAAATGTATATTTACAAGAAATTGAATTGCAGTTTGGTTAAGTGCACTGCGGCCGAGAGGAATCCTTGGAAAACACGGCCCAGTAGCCATAGAAAATGCCTTTAAACATCATCAGACGCTCGAAAAAAAATCATCATAGTTATATAGATTATCAGAATATTAGTTGATATCGCATAACATACTGGTATTTAGTCGCATCTGGGGGGCTAGACAAGTTGCATTTTGCCATTCGAATCGACAATCAAAATGTATGGAAATGACACAAGCTTTCGACAAACCGGGCTGTCACTAATGTCATTTACATACATTTTGTTTGTCTAGCCTAGTTAGACTGGACGCTAACCCCAACCAATAGCTATGAAAAACATACCATCACGCCTGAATTCCTTGAAGTATGAGGCAGAAGTGTATATATACACCCATAGTTTGCCGGTATATTTAGGTCCCATGTAATAGGGAGGGGGGCGAGCCTATTGCCATTAAGTAGGCACAA
Source organism: Acronicta psi (assembly GCA_946251955.1). NCBI lineage: Eukaryota > Metazoa > Arthropoda > Insecta > Lepidoptera > Noctuidae > Acronicta > Acronicta psi. The sequence goes on from OX276487.1 coordinate 7,306,133, forward strand.
ATCTAAACTCTGAGCTACTATTGAGAATTTCACAGAAAAACCCAATAACACTTTACCCGACCCGGGAATCAAACCCAGGAACTCAAGCATAGCAGTCGCGCTTGGGATCTCTAGGCCAATGTATGATGAGCTTGAAATATTTAACTTTTTCATCTATGATCGTCATCCAATCGTTTATGAATTTATGAATGAAATTATTTTGTTCATCTGAAAAGTTTGTTATGACGTTTTGTACGTAAAAAATGTGCATAGGCAGTTTAACACATTGTTTGTTACGTATGCAGATGAAATGCATAAAATTTTAATGTCTAGCCATTTAAATGAAATGTCAGTTTAGTTTTGTATCACTTTAGTTTTCGTACAAACATGTTTGATATAAAAAAATACAGAATAAACTTTAAGATGCCTTTATTCTCCGAGGAGACCATCTGTTCGTTCTGATGTTCATACATATTTATTATTAATGTAATGTGTAATGCCTTCTACAGTGTTATGACTTGAATTTTACTACCGACCTACTCAGAAAGAACTTCGCATCAAAATAACCATACATAGGAAACATGGGAGCCCTTAGAAACGAAAAAACTAAAGTCGTACGTCGATCTCGCAAATTGGCTGATGGATAGCCTGCACTCCGAGGATTCTACAAATAGATGGAAGCACCCCATCGTAGATCACAATCAAAGATTTAGATCTTCTTAACACACACACACACACCTGTGTCGATCGATGAATGCCCTAGAATGCTCATATATAATATTTATTTCAGCAAATGGATCTTTTAAAGTTACTTTTTACTGGGAACATAGAATGACAGTATTTTTTTTATTTGATTGAGTCAGAATTAAGGGAACTATGTCTGAAGTTATCTTTTGCATTTTCGAGTTGTTGGTGAATGGTTAAGTAATCATGTAGCTCTATGGACTCGACTATAGTTAACTAACTCAAAAAATGCAGAGAGAAGTAGGTATTGTTAAGTCAACAAATCAACTACTAATATCGCCAAAGCTTATATTCTCAAGTAATTAACCAAAAATAGTTTAATAATTCAAGTTCTACTAAGCGTAGGTACGAATTAAATTATCTAACTTTACAGTTAAAATTATATTGATTAGAGAGTTCTGTGATATTGACAACATTATTACGGATTCCATGTGGTTTAATGTTGTTATACTGTGTGTAGTTTTAATTAAGTTTTCGTATTACCCACATGACGAAATTGATGTAATGTTAACTCAGATTTTTATTATACAACCCAAATACAAACATTTGTTTGAAACGCATGTGACTAAAAGAGTGATGACATTGAATGTAGAAGGACGGAGGGATAGAGGAAGGCCAAAGAAAAGATGGATGGATTGTGTTAAGATCGATATGATGGAAAAGGGAGTGAATGAGCAGGTGACGGCTAACAGGGATGAATGGAGGAAAAAGATAGGCTGCGCCGACCCCAAATAAATTGGGACAAGGGCAGGAAGATGATGAACCCAAATTGCAAACGTTTCCTAAGTAAACACTCCAACTTCTTTATACCTACTTATTTTTTTATGATTTTGTTTAAAATTTGGTAAAGAATCGAACACTATTGCTTTTATCTCATGAAAAAATAAATTGACCATCATTCATTCATATTATGACTACGTAAGGACTGGGCGTACCGCATGTCACAATGACAACCCCGAACTTAGTCCCAAAATGATCTTCTCTAACCGAAGTGAACTAGTCTGCGATCGGCATAAAAACAAATGCTATGCGTTACTAACAAAGGACTCGATACCTAAGCGGCCCGTTACATTTTTCCTTTAATTTAGCATGTCGAAAAAACGGGGGAGCAGTTTTTCGATGTTCTCTTCGATCGACCATCTTTTAACACACAGTAAGCTCTTGAATGCGAACCGTATAAGTAGGTACTATTACAACGTTTATTGGAGAGGCAGCTAATGTGTAGGAGCCATGCTTCCGTCCTGTTTGTAAATGAAATTTCACTTCCAAATAGATACTTAATATGGAATAACGCCAACACTCCAACGATACCTTTGAAGTAACACGCAAAGTTGTTGTCATATACGCCTACGTTTCTACTGTTTCTGCTACTGCTAATTTTATAGAAAATCTCGGTAACAGTGTCAAGTATATACTTGACACTAAGCAGCCACGCCGGAGACCGATGAGAGACCTAGAGACCTGGGCGACCGAGTTATGCTTGAAATAGAGAAATTTAGTTTTTCCCCTCGTAAACCTACATTTTGCAACTTTCATCAAAATCATTAGAGCTGTTTTCGAGAACGTGCAAATATTGCTCCTTTAACCCACAACCCACATATAAACATACCAAACCTTAACAATTAAGTTAATACCATCCATCAAGATCACATTAAATATTCGCAGCGCGTTCAGAACAAATGTTCGCACAATAATCTCTTAAACCGCTTTACATATTTCGCTATGTTGTACGCATAATCTTAGGATTTTATCCGCCTTCCGATATTGACATGTTGCAATTATCGGATTTATTGAAAACTTGTATTTGCAAACTAAGTATACAACAAGATGGAAGCGACATCGACGCACAAACGTCGTGACAAGGTTTTACTCAAGGTCAAAAATGATCATGATGACATGTAGAAAATGATCGGTTGTTACTGATATTAATATTTTTAAGCGCGCAGTGAATTACTAAAAACGCGATCATAACGCTCCGCGGTGAATGTTATCGTGCGCGCGATCCTTAATAAATATAATAATGATTTTTTAATTATAAATCTAATTTGAGTAGATAGAAATAATGTTTTTTTACAAGTTCAAGTAAAAAAATCTGGAAAAAAATGAAAAATTGATAAAACATGTTACGGAAAATTTCAACGCAGGGGGGTCCAGAATCATGTACTGAACTTATGGTATTCTGATGTGCGTGGATACCCCTTCCACCTTGTATTTGTAATATCATTTCCCCGTTCCAATCCCATCCATTTTATAAGTTAGATAATCACATTTAGATAAAATAATGTAACAACATGGCTAATCAAAAGGTCAAATTTATGTTGATACAAACAAAATCTAAAAGCTACAAACTATAAAGCACATTTTAAAACCAATAATGGTATTTTAACCCGTACCTAACCTACATCATAACGCAACCTCACTGCTATTAGTATCCAAATAAGCCATTTCCTTCACTTAATTGCTATTAGAGCAGGATAGCAGCAGTATAAAAGCTATGAGCTAACTTTAACTTGTGTTATATGTAGGTGGGTCGAGTCTAGTAGAATAAGAAAATTGAAATGATATCATTCAGCTTCATTTAGGTTGTTTAATGTTTTTAGTTGGTCTTTGGTTAGTCTACTGACGCAATTGAAACAAAAATGTACATAAATGATTTTTAATAACATTTTTTTAATGTTTATTTAAAGGGCTTTGTCGCTAATGCGAATATGTCGCCCTAAGGAAAACCATACAAAATTCTACGAACGTATTTCAGAACATTAATTCAGTTAATTCTAAACACCTAACAAAATACTAAGTTTATTATGTAAACATATGGTAGCTCATAGGCTGTTCTACTGACCTATTATGTAAAACCATACCGCGAGAGTATGTGGTCGACCGGAACTAACACATCTAGTCAAGTCCTTCTTAGCATAACAGTTTAAGCTCTAAATAGGTTCGGGTATCATTGGATTTCAGTTATTAATTAAGGCTATTTTTGGGACAACTATACCACATGTCTGTAATCTGTATTCCCCAAAGGGTTACGTAGAGTTGTACAGTTCATAGAAAGTGAACCTATTACCAGCAACCGGGCACAAATCCAAACTCCGGGCTGCTATTGGAAATTTCACAGAAAGACCCAACAACACATTGCTCGGCCTGAACCCAGGACGTCTAGCGTAGCTGTCGCACTTACAGCTACTATGCCAATGGGCAATGAGGTAGTTTTATAAACGACCGATTTGTCAATACGATTAATTACTACTGGAATCTAAAATTTGAGTATATCGCTTTACCAATTGAACCAATTGCTTAGATCTTTGGTGTGGCCAGCAATTAAGCTTATTGTTCTTTATCCAAGAGTGGCTGATAATGATCATCATCATCATACTGATAATGATAGTTCACCCAAAAATTTAATGAAACAAAAACCCGACTGCGTAAAAAGTACCTACGAACTAAAAATCTAAAAACAAGCACTGTGATGTTTAAAAATGTATTGCAGGCGGGACAAGTTGTTCGTTCATAAAAAAAAATATTTCTTCGCTTGTCCCGCCTGTAATACATTTATATATATATACAACTTGTTTTTAGATTTTTAGTTAGTACTTTTTACGCAGTCGGGTTTTTTGTTTCATTTAATAACTGATTTTATTTCCTACTTTCTAGTTTATAAATCATCATAGAATCACTAAATAGATCCTAAATGATAATTCAAAATGAATATTGATACAACTAAAGATCCTTTTTAAAACAGTTCGCACAGAAAACCACCATTTTTTTCTTTAATTTAATTTCATGTACTCATTGACACTCGTGCCATCAAGACGAATCTAATCAGGTGTCATTTATCTAAATCGGTTGAGCCGTTGAGTAGTTACGACCGGACATAGGAACGGATTTACATACATACATACCTGCTTTGGCAGTCGGGTAATAATTTAAAAAAATAGTGGTACTTACGGTAAGCGCTTGCAAGGGCAGACGCCAATAAAGCCATTGAAACGATGATCCTCACTGTGGGCTGCATTGTTGATTCCTGCTTGACAAAAAAAAAACAAGTTAAATGTGCAAGATGTTGTGGAATATTAAAAATGTAGACATTATAGAAAGATATAATGTTCAGTTTAGAGTAATATAGAAAAGATATCGCTACATAATGATTTCTGCTCTAGTTCGATAAGCTCAGTTTTAAAACCATTCGCTGAACTGACACTGATTACGAAAACCAAGTCTGGCAAAGGCAAAATAAAAAAAAAACGTGCCCTCGACAAGAAGAAGAAAGCTTGGCAAAACGTATGGATCAGCTGTTTTTTTTCGATTTCAGAGTAGGTCCCATACTAAAAGTTTGGCTGTTTAAAATCAAAACATAGTAAGAGAGATAGCAGATGATGCAAAATGATATTAGATGAGAGAATGCAATGAAGAGAGAGAGAGAGATGCAAAAAATAAGTAAAGCTATGCGTAGTTAGTAAAAAAATTTTAGTTACTGGGTTTTGACCACAGCCGAGTTGTTCATAATGATTGGTAAAATTACTGCCAATTTTTTTAACGGTAAGTATAAATTATGTCTATGGGTATCTATCACTATCTATTATCATATCGTAAAAATAGGTAGTGTTATTCTAAAACCCTTTTCCAGACCCTTTGGGTTTTCTTAAAAAATATTTTGTTATAGGCATCAGTTTAAACGTCAAAGGCGAATAATAAACCACAATATATATAAACCTTCGTTAAAATCCGTCTCGAACGTTCCGCTGGCATTTAACTTAACTTATCGTGCCAAGGCGGCTTATCTCCATTTGATCTCAATCTAACGTGTTTAAACTTTCAACAGGTTAATATGTGCGCCTTGTTTTATCTTTTATCTTCATTTTAACTTACCGAGTTAAGCCAGAAAGTTAATCTAAGTTATATATAGATACTAGCTGTACCTTGCGATGGTTGCCACACTGATCTCTTTATTCCCAATCCTGTAGGAATTTCCTTTCTTAGCGTATGTCTAGTAACCTATAACCTATCTGTATCTGTCCAAAACCCAAATTACCGGTGTGGCTCAAAAGACTGCTAAACTTAAATGGGACTGGGCTGGCCATGTCTGCCGCATGCCGGATGAACTGTGGGCACAATTGCACAGAATTGGAGCCCTAAGGCAGTTAACCGGAATCGCGGCAGACCACGGAGGAGATGGCGAGACGACTTGCATGCCTTCCTGGATAAATGGACACAAATAGCCCAACAAATGGATAAGTGGAAGAAATGGGTGGGGGGAGTTCTTTGCTCAGAATTGGGACAATACCAAACCAACCTATCTGTCAGATATCTATATTAATAATACCTTTCAGAGAGTATCGGAAATGTAGGGACATAAAATGTATGACGCAGGATTAGTAAGCAAAATATAATTATGACTCGCGGCTGCGTCCGCGGACCCTTGGATCATTCGTATTATATTTTATTACCCAAAACGTAAAACCTTCAAAGTAGCAAGTTAAGGTACACATATACTTGTACCCCAAAAAAATAATATATATATTGGGACATTTTTACACAGCACCATCTAGTCCCAAACTAAGCAGAGCTTGTACTATGGGTACTAGACAATGGATAAAATACTTATATACTTTTTTTTGTAAATACATACTTATGATATATATGAAACACACAGACAAACACAAACACCTAAGTTCATCACATAAATGTTTGTGTCTTGTGGGTATCGAACCCACGACCTCGTGATCACCAGTCCGGTACTCGAACCACTAGACCACAGACGTCGTCGAGTGGTTGGAGTACCGGAATAATATTGAATTCGTCTATTGAGTTCGAACTCTTTTAACAGTTTAATCTGTAAAACACGGTGTAGATCGGCAACTATTTTAAGGGGTTTAACTCTTGAATTAAGTAGTTGAAAAGAGTACATATCTAATATATAAAATTCTCGTGTCACAGTTTTAGTTGCCATACTCCTTCGAAACGGCTGGACCGATTTGTATGAAATTTTGTGTGCATATCGGGTAGGTCTGAGAATCGGCCAACATCTATTTTTCATACCCCTAAATGATAAAGGTGACCCACAGACCCACCCCTATATGGCAAAACAACGTTTGCTGGGTTAGCTAGTTATAGATATATCTGTGAATGAAAAGGTTTACATGTGACGTCATCAAGGTACGTAACTAATGCCGGCAATGACGTCACGATCCGTTAAGGCTATCAACGATTTATGCATATTAGTTTCGTTGAAGACTTTAAGAGGCAATTGATTTAAAACGGTTGTAATGAAAAGAAAAATCGATAAATGCTTTTTTTAATAAAACGTTGTTACTAAGATTTTCTTATGTATCGATAATAACACAATTAACTTATATGGAATAACACTCAGACTCGAAACAAGACTATGCAATTAGTTTGACTTTAAAAAGTACCTACTTATTTATGTTCTAATTAAAATAAAATATTTGAATTGAATTGATGTAGATATTTGTTCCGTGCGGGAACCGAACGCTGCGCAAAACGCACGTGCGTTTGGCAGAGCGTCGTTCGGAGCGAATTGCGCCAATCGAGCCATCACTATATTCCCCAAAGGATAGGTAAGGCCAAAGTGGGATTTTTTTCCACGTAACAGGACACAAATCTAAACTTTGAACTGCTACTAAGAATTTAATAGAAAAACCCAACAACACTGCTCAACCTGGGCATCGAACCGCTCTAGCAGACATTTACTTGACTTGACCTTTTCCCCCACTGCTTAAAATGTAATTAGTGCCGTCAAACTGATATAATTTATTCTCTCATTTTACCTCGCATACTTTTTACACCGAATATGAGTTATTATTGAAGAATTAACCACACAAGCCCCCATGAAATATTCGCCAATTAAAGCCAATACCACAACCGCTGACATAAAATTTTGGTTTGTCACATAATTACACGAAAATATTTTCTGTGGTTTGGCAAAATTAAAAGCACAGATTCAATCATTTGATAACAAAATGACTGCTTGTAAAACAAATCAAAATAATCGACTACTTAATATATTATACTTATTATTTATCGGTCTTATGACCGTTTTTATGTTACGACATCATACAGGCCCCCACGATACAGGCCTTGCCTAGTGTGGGGACCATGGCAAATACACCTAGTGACTAAAGTCGATGTACAAATTTAATACTTATCTTAATCTCACTTTAGAGCTTTTTAATTGACTGATTATTGTATGTTTAAATAAATGTTTATTAATTTTCTTTTATTTTTTAAATTAGCGCATTGCCATAGATTAGTAAATAATTACTATGTAATAAAATTACCAAATATTTTTTTGTTTGAGAGACTTAAGGCCTATTTCATCGCCTCTCGATAGCTGCTAACTACCGGATAAATTAAAAAATAGAACAAAATTTTTATGAAATTATCTGCCAGCTAATTTAACGGCAACTTATCAGGAAGCTGTGAAACAGGCCCTTAACAACAAAGGTCTCAAGATGATCAACGCACTAGCGATACTATTGGTATTGCTGACGAACAATAAACGCAGACTTGGAGAACAGTTTCCAACTAACTCATAGACTTTCTTTAAAATCTACTATATAGTCTACTAGCGACCCGCCCCGGCTTTGCATGGGTTTAAATTTCTTGTATTTTCTGTACCATAATATGGATGTATTATACATATAAACCTTCCTCTTTAATCACTCTATCTATTAAAAAAAACCGAATCAAAATCCGTTGCGTAGTTTTAAAGATAGGGATATAGGGACAGAGAAAGTGACTTTGTTTTATACGATGTAGTGATAATTTGATCTCAATAACATGACGATACAATTTTAAACTTTCTGCAAAATAACTTTAGTGCGAAGCGAATAGTTTATTTAACCCTATTTAACTTAACTGTCGGACAGTTCACGGTTAAAACATTTTACACAGTAGACGTTTTACTTGAATTACTTGAATTATTATCATGTATTTCACACATAATAACTATCTACGTAGATTAAATGTGTGATCTTACAATTTAACTACCCGACTCATAATTAGTTGCCGACAAGCAAGTCCTTTGAACTAAGTTATGAGCCACCCTCGAATAATGTGAAGGCAAGGTAAAGTATTGTATGGACAAATTGTAAAATGTCATAATTGTTTTATTATCATTATCAAGAAGTAACCCTTATTTAGTTGGTTTGTTGGGGGTTGGCAAAATTCACACTGGCGCCGTCGAGAAAACCTTTCAGGCATATAGGATTTACTTTCAAAGTTTTCCTTCGCCGTGATAATTATTGATACGCACATAAATATAATTTACAATACATGAAATGAAGTACTTATAAGTAGGTGAGGCGTATCAGGGGCACGAAGCTGGCAGTGAGATCTGCTAGCCTCGTGTTCAATAGTGGGCAGGGCACAATTACAAATTTATTTCAGTTATTTTTAGCACAGAAGTTAATTTCGTGAGGTCGAAAATTGGAATCACAATTGGAAGACCTATTTATAAATTAATTACCTATTTAATAATTTAATTGTAACACCTACACTTAAGATTTATAATTAAGAGCTTTCCTGTATGGTTTAAATGTCACAAACAAAACGCACACTTAAAATTAAGGACACTTGGACACTATGAACAGTGGGATACAGAAAAACAAAAATAGAATAAAGAATATCTACCTATTTTTGTCTATGAAATGATCTTTTTGATGCATACAGAAATTGGCATTTGTTATAAAAACAATTTCAATGCAGTTTTATGTAATAGTGATGTGATAAATAATAATTTCCCAAGTTATATTAGTGATGCATATATTTGGCAAAATAGTTTTATTATGAAGTAAGTTTATGGTTGCAATTTAATCACTAAATACTGTTATTATTGATGCCTTTTTTTTAAACGATGCAGACATTTTTAAAACAAATAATAAGGATTTTGTTTAATTCTTTGTTATTTTTGTTTTTAAACAACATTAATGAGATTTAAAAATGTATCCGTTCCCAGCAGGAGGACAGTAAATGCGCTAGTAAACTTTTCACTACACAAACTTACGACTGAAAATAAATTTAAATTGAATAACGATTCAATGAAAAAACTGTAGTTGTATTAAAATTTAAATCGAACACTTTTCCGAATATTTTTTACTAAGTAACTCAAAAGTCGCAGAAAATTATTCTATATAAGCAGTTTTAATATTCTGTAAGTCCGTAAAAAATCTACAAAAAATTTTTTTTTATCTATTTCGAATCCTATCCTTTATGTCAAAAAAAGGAAAAAGTTTTTTTCAGTGAGGCACATGTATCCACTTACCTCGTCCACCTGTTGCACGTCGAATGCTGTCCCGTGATCCGTATCCCAGTTTATATAGGCCCCGGCACCGGAGTTGTAGCGATGCTCAAACTTTGACACGTGTTACTGTATTTATTAAATTCGAAACTGTATGACGTAGTCAATGTAACAAAAAATATTCACTTTGATGTAAATTGGTAATATTATTTTAAATATGTACTTACGTGAATATTATAATATGTATAAGTATTAGGTAAATGTTGAAATTAACTCAACTTCGCGGATTTTTTCGTAGTAATGATATTATTAAATTCAACATGTCTGCCCACATGTAGAGAATATTAGACGTCGGGATTAAATAAAATTGTATAATATAAAGTTTGATTTCAAGTTAATAAAACTAGTAGTAAATACTGGAATTAAAATGAATAAATATTAGTTTAAGGAAATGATGCGTAAGATCATTCAAAAAAATTCAATTCAATTTAAAATGAAAATGAAATAAGATAATGCAATGTAACTAGACTAGACTACTCGCACGTTTGTACTCGAATCAAACTGTAAAATGACATCTGTGTAATGTTAAAATTATACAAATCAGCAAATTTTGCGCACGTGATGTTAACCTAATATTTTTGCTTATATTGCAACCTTGATGTTTAAAGTAGGTGACTGTGAACTTCGACTCGCCAACAAAAAAGCAATCATTAAAAGATTATTACCAGGTTTTTAATATATTTATCAACCCAGTAAGCAGGCCATATCTGCCTGTGTTTTTTTTAATTTTAATTCCACTGGTACTCACTAGGAAACACAGTCGACATTTAAAACCAACATTTATATAATTTTTGTTCATCATCAACTGTTGGTATTTTAAATATTAAATAAATAAATCAAACATGTTTGGGACCTATTAATCACTTAAAATTAAATAAACGTATTTTTTAGTTCAATAACGTGATAAACTGGTTTTCCTTGTTTTCCTTCGGACTCATTTCTACTACTAAAGCAATGTTTGACAGAAGTAAGTGATATTTATCCGAAAAATGGAATAGAATAGAATATACTTTATTGTACACCAAGATACAATACAAAGTAAAAATAAAGAAATAATGATACAAGAGTACAATTGGCGGTCTTATCGCTAAAAGCAATTTCTTTCAGACAACCACTGGATGGATAAAGGTCGAAAAAGAAAACAGATAACGGGCAGTTGAAGGTGTACTCAATAATACGATATATACATAGATAGACTAGAAAATCTAAAAATATGTATTCAATATATAAATATATATGTATATATACATAATATATACATAAACTATATTAATATAAGATATGAAATAATACGTAGAAGTAACAATTTATACGGAAGGAGCCAAGTAGTGTTCTTTCACCAGTTTTTTAAAAGAGGCCAACGCCCAACATTCATTAATATAATATTATAAATAATCAACCCATTATAGTATACTGTCTCACTGCTGGGCATGGGTCTCCTCTCAGTATGAGAGGGATTAGGCTATAGTCCACCTCGCTGGCCTAGTGCGAGTTAGCAAACTTCACATGCCGTCGAGAAAATCTCTTAGGCATGCAGGTTTCCTCACGATGTTTTCCTTCACCGTTAAAGCCGCCGCTATCACCGCTAGTGATAAATACGCACATGATTTCGAAAAATCAGAGGTGCCTTGGATTCGAACTTGAGACCTTTGACTTGGTAGTACAGTGGTTATAACCCCAGGCTATCACTGCTTTAAAAAAATATTCATTAGTATCCAAAACTAGTTATTTAAAAAACTTTGAGGGCAGCTGGCGGTGGTGGTAGCGGAATCACGTCCGCAGTGTTTAAAGATAATTCATTTACATTTCGCCCCGTAGCGTGGCCCGGCGGACGCCCTCGCCTTTATACCTCCTATACACTTTACTCCTGTCATATCAACAGGAAATGTTGTGTTATAATTAGGTAAGCTGATGATCAGCTTATAGATATTGAAAATAATTACACACTTATCTTTAAAGTTATATTAATCTAGCTATTCGTTGTTTACTCGCGTTCATCTAATTTTCCCCGTGGGATTTTCCCAAAATCATTTTGCCTACATCATAATAACTATGTGTGTCAAATTTCGGTCCAATCCCTTCAATGGTTTGAGCTGTGCTTCGATAGATCATTCAGTCAGTTAATAACAATTTACTTTTATGTATGCAGATTTCGGTGTACGTGTGTTCGTATTTCTTGTCTGCCTAAACGTCTTGACCAATTTTAATAAGATTTTTTAGGTACCTATTAAGTCCCCTCATTTGGATTGTTTAACCAAAGTTGACTGCGTAGTTAAAACTGTTGTCGAACAATACGAGTAAAACACCGGGTTGTTTTTATAAATAAAGTGTTGAAAATTCTCAATTTATAACTTTGTATGCAGTTATAAATTGAGGGGGATGTAGGGGATAATAATTGTAAGGGGAAATGGGGATGAATGTAGGGTATAATATCCAAAACTAATGATCCGATTTTGAAAATTATTTTATCGATTTATAACTACATTTTTCCTGTTATTCTATTAGCTATGTTTTAATTGTGCGTAAAGTTGCGGTCGAAGGCTAGTTATTTATATACATATAATTAATACATATATTAATAACATCACGCCTGTATTCCTTGAAGGTTAGGCAGAGGTGTACGCAAGTAAGCCCACGGTTCCGGTATTTTGGGTACTAACGGAGGCGAGAATAGGAAATTCAATTTGTAAGAATATGACGAATTTGTATCTTCGAAAGGTTATGCAGAGGTGTTGGCCGATATGTTTTAGGTTCTGTTAAGTCGGTACTTATTTAATATAGGGACCCTTGAAACCACTAGGTAACGATCACTATGACAGAACACAATAAAACACGAGCGTTTCTGCAAGCTTATATTTCAGACTGGGGAATGGCGGTATTGCGGTCACTTGATACAAAAAATATATGCACCTACTGCCACAATACATATATCACAGGTTCTATATAATGAATAGGCAAGCACAAAGCCTAGCTCCGGCAATACTTGTATTATCTACCTATACTTATTTTGTCGATGCCTTTTATTTTTAAACAAGGTTGGGAAAAGGCTAGGAGGATGACTGACTAATATTTTCGCCGATGTTTGGATTCATTCCCGGTTGCAGACTGGGAATTTCGAAAATGTTTTTTTTGTGAAAATTATATTCATAATTTATAAGTATGATTATATAACCATACTTATCTAAACTAATATTATCAAGAGGAAAGATTTGGCGGAAAAATGATCTAATACTACTACTACTTCTAGTCTGTAGTAGCCTAAATTACTCCTTATAGAATTAGCTATCTGCGAGTGAAAGTCTTGTCAAAACCAGCTAGCCGTTTCAGAGATTAGCTGGAACAAACAAACAGAGGTCTCAGGGGTCGTCAGCTAGGAAATGCCGGCCAAAAAATGTAAAACATTGACTTGTGTCTTTGAGGCTAATATTCAGAAACAACTCTAAGCATAAACTTACGCTTCCGTATGTCAAATTGCAATATAAATTTGACATACGGAAGCGTTACTTTACGCTTAGCGTCGTCTCTGAATATTAACCTAAAAGATCCTACTTATTTACAGAAATAAATATAATTTGTTTTCAGCCAGAAATTTAAAAAAAATAATGTAACTAAGTACCGTATAAATATACTTTCATAAGCATTTAGTGAAAACAAACACTTCAATTTCATTTATTTGTATAGATGTAATTTTATATCAAAGAATGCAGCCTATGTGTGGGTTGATGGTAACAATATCTGACGTCATTGCCGAATTTCTATAAACTGTGAGCAACGCCAACGCTCTACGTATTTCTATAGTTTAAAGTTCAAGTATTGTTTGAAGATAAAGGGTACTCGATAACTTATAGGTATTATTATAATTAAATAGAAGTTTCGGCTTGTGGCTTTCATATATAAACGGCTTTTAATTAGATACACCTGCGCACCAGTATCCGTCAAGATATAGTTTTTTTTAATATTTAGCCTATATTGTGCCACTATTGAGCAAAGGCCTTCCCCATTCCTCCTAGAGTATCAGATCTGTTAAAAAAACTAAAACAAAGACATGTAAGTATATCTGCTTTTCAAAGAAAAAAAAATCCAAACTGCTGCTGAGAATTTTATAGAAAAATCCTGTAACACTGCTCGATTTGGGAATCGACCCCGGGACATCACGCTCAGCAATCATGTTGCGATCTTTAGGCAAATGGACTAGACTATTCTAAGAATTTTCTTTACTATATTCAATAGTCTAAACTAGTTTGGTGATAGCTTTGTTTAAGTACATCGATTTCAGTGATCTGTCTACCCACAAATATACTCGTAATTGAGGGAAATAATACCCAAGGCCCGTATTGTTCTGATATGTAAACGGTCTTGATTTCAGTGTAAGCAACATTGAAAGAGAGGCTGTGACGAAAGGTAGGGCTGCCCCTCTTATTTCTAACAAAAATATAGTAAATTAATTAATTGAAATTAATATTTATAATTAAAACGATTTCAATAATTAAACTTTCATATTTCATCAAGTACTGGCATTTAGAATTCTAGCGTAGTTATATTTAATTAGAATTTCAAATCCACTCAAGCCCTATTATTTTAATTTAATGTATAAGTACATGTTTTATTAATAAAATACGAATATGAAAAGAAAAAATCACAGTAGTTATAGTTTTCGGTTACTGCAACTACAAATGAATCTGTTACTACGGCGTAGCTGTAGCGTGTAGTGCTACGCGGCTACGCAACCGTAGCAGGTAACTGATCCAAGCTAATTAATTTCTATAGGCACCACTTTATGCACAAGTATTCAGAGGCAGATTTACCTGTGACCTTTTTTACATCATCATATCAGGCAAAAGAGGTCCACTGCTAAACAAAGGTCTTCCCCAAAAACTTCCACTAGAACCGGTCACATGCCACCTGCGTCTCGACTCCTGGCAACCTTTACCAGGTCGTCTGTCTATCTCATTGGGGGCCGTCCTACAAGTCGTTTTCCGGTGAGCATTTTCTACATATAAATCAGATATTTTGAAATCGGACATTTTTTAAAAGCATTCAGCCATTGTTATTTTTTGCTGTTAGACAACTGTACCAACTACCCGCTGGATAAATCAAAAATATATGTACCTATGTACAAAATGTGTGTGCAATTATTTGTCATGTAATTTAACAGGAACTTACTAAGAGGTAGTGAAACAGTATACTCTATCAAGATTTTCATCATCACCATATCAGCCAGAAAAGGTCCAATGCTGGACAAAGGCCTCCCCTTGAGACTACCCCAAGGAACGGTTATATGCCGCCTGCATCCAACGACTCCTAGTGACCTAATCAAGACTTCGTGAACAGAACGCTAAAATTACTTACCAACTTCCCATCAGGTGGGTAACCTGCTCGCCTGCCACAAAAAAAAATTGAGCTAAAATATCGTGTTTTATACACATACGAAGCAGTGATAGCCTAGGGGTATGACCACTGGACTGCCAAATCAAAAGTCTCGACTTCGAATCCAAGGCAATTCTCCCTCTGATTTTTAGAAATCATGTGCGTAATTATCACTCACTTCAACGGTGAAGGAAAACATCGTGAGGAAACCTGCATGCTTGAGAGATTTCCTTGATGGTATGTGAAGTCTTCCAACCCACATTAGGCTTACGTGGTGGACTATAACCTAATCCCCCTCATGCTGAGAGGAGACCCTTGCCCAGCAGTGGGACAGTATATGGGTTGATTATTATTATACATATACATAGATATACGGAGTCCGAATTTATACCCGAGCGAGCGAGCTATCTCTCTTGCCCCCTATTTATAAATGGGACTTAACCCTTTGACCGCCACGGTCGGCTATACTCGACAAATCAGAATGTGCTCACGACGCTTTCGTTGGCAAATGTCGACAAAAATATAACTATTATCATAAGCATGGCGCAGGGAGCATTTTTTTTCTTTATTGACGTGGCGGTCAAAGGGTTAAACATACCATCTAACTGTTGGTGTACATTTGTACTCCTCTGCCTAACCCTTCGGTAAATATAGGCGTGATGGTATGATGGTATGATGGTATGTTTGGTAGTGCCAGCCCTAGTAATGCCGTAGATGATTTAATTACACTCAAAGTAATTGATACATTTACGCATCGCCGGCCAGCGGGTCCGCTTTTGATGTCAAACGATGACGATACTTTGTAATCGATTTTCAAATAAAGTTACTACTTTTTAGTTGGTAAATAGAGATTTATTAACGAATTAATTTGGATCAATGTTGCTTGTTTTCGATAAGCATGTAATTTACTTGTGTTTAATGGTTTTTGCATAGTGATGTTTAAGTACTTGTAGTATTATAGTACCATCTTTTCAAGTGCATCTACTGTGTTTTTAGTTTCCGTACATCGCCCTAAGGTTGTCTGGTAGAAAATGCCTAATGGCATGAAGACGACCTTTGTACCAATTGCGCATAAAATATTTAAATAAATAAATGTTTAATAAATTGATGTTTGGTATGTACTTGATAGAATTTTTCTATTTATATCTTTCAGAACCAGTTTTCCAAAACATTTGTAACACACCAGTTCGCCGGTGTGTTTAGCTAACATGTTTTTTTTTATTCACTCTTTAGGTACTCTTTACGTGACCTGGGAATCGAATCCAACACCTGTAGAGTAGCAGTCGCGCACACGACTATTGAGGCAGTTTATTATTTGTATTCGTTCTTAAAAACATGAGCAAAATGCCATCTATGTTGTTTACGCAAAAGTTAGACTATTATTTTAAGCACATAGTAGGTGGCCAAACCACCATATATCTGTCACCGAGGGAAGTAAGAAATGAGCCTACTTACACCACGCAGTCGTAATGAATCTTAATTCTTTATTCAAAACTCAGATAAACAAAATGACTGTCGAAGGCTTTTATAGTTGGACTCGACCGTTTTGATCGTTTTGGCCGTTTTATTGTTCACAACAAGCATACGCGGCAATCAAAGTCTATATACGATAGAAACACTTGTGGTATAAATCGTGGGTAGTCACCTTGAGAGCTCGGTCGTAAAGCATTATATGGTCAATAATTTTAACGTGCATTACTTACACTTCAAACCGAAACACTATAATTATTAGTGCACAATCAATTAAATAGAGTATAGGTAAACACATTTTTTTTAAGTAAGGCTGTCCAGAGGAGTTTATGGCAAAAAAATTACAACTACTTATTACTACACTAATCAATCAATCTGCAATCTTAAGCTGCCTTTTTTGTGGTCATTCTCCATACATCGAGAGCACGTAAAACCGTCGGCATGACAACCATACGAACACATAATTATGACACGCGCCAAGAGTTGCTGGTAGTCGGAGGCCTAGCAGTAGTTTATTCCATCATTATATTGTCCCAAAAGTGGCCTGCAAAGTTCAGATGGTAGTCAGCTTTGTGTAAATACTGGAAGCCGCAGCAGCTTAGAATAGAACGATCGCAAAATAATCGCAAAAATGATAGGGGTATTTTTTTCAAGTATCAAGATTGTATTTAAATGCAACATATTCGGAGTTAATATGATCACGTATCGCATCCGGCACTCAGTCTCAATTTGCTCGGCGCGTGGTAAGCGACCATCTAAATAATTCATAGCATGCCGTTGTAATGTAACCTCAGAGTGATTTGGATGACACTTACTTTTGTGGTCGCCATTTACATACACACGGTAAAAAGAATTACTTAAGGCAATTTTTACTAAGTAAGTCGCAAGTTCAAGGTTCGCAATTTTAGGAATCATGTGCTTATTAATAATAAACTTTCATTCGCTTTAGACAGTGAAGGAAAGCTGACGAAACCTGCAATTTTGATACCTAATAGCATATAACAGGTAATTTGTACATACACTACACATAAAACTATAAATAATAAATAAAACTACAGGTACAATGGTGTTCTTATATATTTCCATTACGCATGTATTGTATGGAAATGGAAAGTAGGGGTGAGCGTCGGATAACAGTCATAATAAATAAATAATAATAATAATAAATATCCTGGGACATTTTACACAGCACCATCTAGTCCCAAACTAAGCAGAGCTTGTACTATGGGTACTAGACAATGGATATAATACTTATATACTTTTTTTTGTAAATACTTACTTATAATATATAAACCATAGTCATTAATAGTCATAAACCGAAAGTTTAGATTGACTGAGATTGATCGCCTGACAAACTGATAATTTCTAAGCAAAAATAACAACACATTGTGCGACCTCGGAATCGAATCTAGTTCAATGTGGCAGTTTAAAAGCTAGCTTGTATCAATATTGACAAGAAATCGTGTATATAGTAACCATATGAAAAATGAATTTGATTTTATCGAATTATAATATACCGTCACGCCTATATTCCCCGAAGGGGTAGGCAGAGGCGTACTAATATACACACATTTCGCCGGTATGTTTAGGTCCCATGTAATAGGGAGTAGATTTTAGCCCGGTTGATCCAGATCGGAGATTCCGAGCTGCTACTGGGAATGTCACAGAAAACCCAACAATACTTTTCTCGACCCGGGGATCGAACCCAGGACCTCTAGCGTAGCAGTCGCGGATGTGACCACTAGACCAACGAGGCAGCCGAATTTATCGAATTATTTCATAAATATTCAACAGACGTTAAAAAAGTA
The DNA here is from genome assembly GCA_946251955.1 of Acronicta psi. NCBI lineage: Eukaryota > Metazoa > Arthropoda > Insecta > Lepidoptera > Noctuidae > Acronicta > Acronicta psi. The sequence continues at coordinate 7,324,820 of OX276487.1, forward strand.
AATGTCCTAATTAAATATAGTAACTTAAAATTCTGTCCAGCAACTTACCCACCTTTAAAACTTTGTTGATCGTGAATGGAATCCTTTTAGATTGTTTCGGAGAAAATTCAAAGAAAAAAGAATGCGAAGTCTGTCTCTTTAAAAAACAAAAAAAGGTTAACATCAGACGAGTTAAGGGGTGAGTGTACTTCATAAACTGAGCTTAGTACAAAAATCTGCCTCGAATAAGCGTGAAGATAAAGATATTATTTACACATACATACATACGACGACGTCTGTGGTCTAGTGGTTCGAGTACCGGACTGCTGATCACGAGGTCGTGGGTTCGATTCCCACAGGACACAAACATTTATGTGATGAACTTAGGTGTTTGTGTTTGTCTGGGTGTCTCTTATATATTATAAGTATATATTTACAAAAAAAGTATATAATTATTGTATCCACTGTCTAGTACCCATAGTACAAGCTCTGCTTAATTTGGGACTAGATGGTGCTGTGTTAAAATGTCCCGAAAATATTTATTTATTTATTATTTATTATACATACATACATACCATCACGCTTGTATTCCCTAAAGGGTTACGCAGAGGTATACTATGTACATCCACAGTAACGTAAGTAAGTGTCAAGCCTATTGCCATCAACCGGGCACAATTCCAGACTCCGAGTTACTACTGGAAAGTTCACAGAAAATTTCAACACTGCTCGACCCGGGAATAAGGAAATCAAACCCAGGGTCTCGGGCGTAACAGTCACGCGCTTAAGACTACTAGGCCAACGAGGCAGTATTTAATTAAATAAATAATAAATATCTTTGGACATTTTACACAGCACCATCTAGTCCCAAACTAAGCAGAGCTTGTACTATGAGTACTAGACAATGGTTATAATACTTATATACTTTTTTTTTGTAAATACATACTTATTATACATAGGAAACACCCAGACAAACACAAATACTTATATTCATCACATAAATATTTGTGTCCTGTGGGAATCGAACCCACGACCTCGTGATCAGCAGTCCGGTACTCGAACCATAGACCACAGACTTATTAATTTAGTCATACTGTTGTACGAGTATGTTCAATTGTACTGTGTTCAATTTGTACGGTGTACCTACTAATATTCACCCAGAGCTAATAGCCGGGTACAAAATCCATACTCAGAGCTTCTACTGAGAATTTCATAGTAAAACCCAATAGCGCTAAATATTAGCTCAACTTAGGAATCGAACCAAAGACCTCGGGCATAGCAGTCGTGCTTAGGACCACTAAGCTAATTAGGACTTAACGTTAAGGATACTACTAGTTTTTATCATATACTAGCTTCCCGCCAGCGGCTTCGCCCGCGTGGTCTTATAATTTTTTCCCCCGTTTTTGCAACATTTTTCATTACTACTCCGCTCCTATTAGTCGTAGCGTGATGATATATAGCCTATAGCCTTCCCCGATAAATGGGCTATCTAACATGGAAAGAATTTTTCAAATCGGTCCAGTACTTTTTTAATTTATTCGTTCCATACAAAAATACTAAAATACAAATCTTTCCTCTTTATAATATTAGTGTACATGTAGATTGAGACTAGCAGATTTATGGAAACCTGCTACTCTCAATAAACAGGAAACTTAGTTAGCAAGGCACGAAGCTGCAAAGTACACAGGTAAAATACAGGTACACAATATAGGTAGGTACCGATGCGAGGTACGCTAAAAGCGGCCGGATATTCCCATTAATTAGGTTTCGCTTCTGATCTAGTAAATTTATTTTTAGAGTGCAGTATATTCATAGTGGATATTGCTTGTACTTTACAGGACTGAGGGGATTTTACACATCGATATTATTAATACTGCTGAAGAAAGGCCTCCCCGACGACTTCAAATGTCACTTTGAACAAAGCTATTGACATTTTGATCACATCACAAAGTCTATACTTAGATCTGTCGAGGAGAAATTAAAATTGTGTAGGTATATTTAGCCCCATATAACCGTTTTCACGGTTTGCCTGTCGGAACAGAAAAACAACTTACGCTCTAATGATAAAAACTGAATAATTAACTTATTGCACTAAATTAAATCAGTAACTTATTTCACCTTAGTAGGCAGTGATGTCGGCTGATTAGTTGGCTTAATCATTCAGTGTACCAAGGACGCTCTAGGTTAGGTTAGAATCCCGTCTTGAATTGGTATCACCGACGAAAGAAAAACCAAAAAGAACAATCGAAATTGATTTACAATCCGTGAAGATATCGGGTAGCATACACATAGAAACGTTATCCTTTTTGAAGTCGGTTCATCCTTATTTTTACCGTTTTTAATAAGGATGAACCCACAGTGGATTCATCCTTATTAACAACGGTTAAATGGTTAAAAAATAGTCCTACATTTACAACAATTTACAACTGAATGTGCTAATATGCTGCACCTTACAGTACTGAGGTATAACTAATACGTACGAGCTAAATTAACAACTTTCTATCCCAGCAGGGCGCCAACTAATGAAAACGATTAATTAAAGACAACGATGTCACATGTTTTCTTTCATCATTTATGAACCAATACTATAGTGACATTGGTGTTATTTCAAAGTTGCAATCGTTCTTTCATGAAAAAATTGCTTTAGCACAAAGTGCTAAAGCAATTTTGGCTGTGCTCGTGACTCACATTTCGCAGACTCCGAGCTGCTACTGGGAATTTTACAGAAAAACTAAACATCACTTTGCTCGACCCGGGATTCGAACCCAAGACCTCTAGCAAAGCAGTCGCACTTGGGACCACTAGACAACCGAGAGAGCACTCTGGTAAAAATATTAACAGAATTCATTTCAATCAAAGGTGCGTGATCTAGATTTGAGCCAAGTAACTACTTGGATAACCATGTTCAACATACAAGTACAACGCCATCTATTGAGGGGTAAAGTAACTACAATAAGTGTAAGGAAGAAAACGTTTGGAGCTAACAAAACATTTTACAGTGACATCTTTTTACCAAGGGTTGATTTATTTCATTACGCGCTTGACCTAAACTGCCATCTATTGAGGGGTTGTAGAACTAATATTTACATAAAGTTACCCATAGATGGCGGAACTGTGCTTGAATGATGTTCACCCATCGCTTTGAGGAAACCAACAGATAGCACTACTTTGTCGTTCATCGACATCCGCAGTCATACAATCCATTTATAAATATTGGTGGTAGTATTTTAAGAAAACATCCGAAACTGTTTTTTTTTTATAAATCTCTATGTTTGAGTAGCTCCAAACAAACAATCAACGAACATTATTATTAGGTCTAGTGGTTCGAGTTCAGGCCGCGGCCGGCTGATTACGAGGTTGTGGGTTCGATTCCCACAAGATACAAATATTTATGTGATGAATATAACTGTTTGTGTTTGTCTGGATATTTCTTATTTTATAAGTATGTCTTTTTTTAAAGTATATAAGTATTATATCCATTGTCTAGTAGGTATCCAGATCCACACAAGCTCTTCCTAGTTTGGTGCTAGATGGTGCTGTGTAAAATGTCAAAAAAAAAGATAATAAAACTAAATGCAGTTTAATTATTTTTTGGTTTTCCTAATTTAAATGCTGTAATTTTTTCCTCAGTTTAATTGTTTTTTTTTGTGGTTGATATCTACTTACTCACCTAGCTTAGTTTAATTTAACTAAGTACAGCCATTAAAATAAATAAAATAAACCCAAACACTATTTATAGTAGCTGCTGCAAACCAATAAAGGGTTCCTTCGACTGCTATCCGTCAACCGTCTCTATCATCAGATCACCTAATTTTATCACAATCAATTTACCGATTATTTATTAGATGAAAAATCAATCAAACCTATGTTCAGAGTCAGAGCCGTAGACTTTCACAAAAAAGTTAAAAATGTAAATAATTACAACACTGAGGGGCTCGTGGCTAAGTTATAGCAACGCTGATCAACCGATCTGCAAAGTTAAGCTACGCTTGCCGAGGTCAGTCTGTGGATGGGTGACAATTCTTAACACACTGAGACCCCTCCGTGCCTCGGAGAGCACGTAAAGCCGTCGGTCCCGGCTGTCATACGAACACCTATGACAATCGTTAGTGGTAGTCAGAAGTCCAAAAAGTCTGACATCCAGTCTATCCTTCGAATATCGGCATTGCCTAGAAATTGGGTTGCGGAGGTCTGATGGCAGTCGCTTCGTGTAAAATACTGATATTCAACCGCATCTGGTTAGACTGGAAGCCGACCCCAACATGGTTGGGAAAAGGCTAGGAAGATGACTGAGGGTCTGTTGTCTTAAAGTTCCCTTTAAATGACTTGGCAGATAATTTCATAGAAATTTTGTTCCATTTTTTTACTTATCTAGCGGTTAGCGGCTATCCAGAGGTGGTGAAACAGGTCCTAATATGGATTATCTCTTAACGAATATGGATTTATAAGTAAGTATATAAACATACACCGATCTGTTACTTCTATTTACATAATTAGCACATTATCTAGTAGCTATCGCAGCATGGGAGTTACATGAGAATGCATAACTAGAATGCCTGTATGTGTAAATTAGGTACCGTATGTAGATAACATGCATTCTGATGCACAGATAGGTACGACTATGTATTTATAATAAGGTTGGAAGTAACTATAGCTCTGATATAATAATTACAATTTAATTTGTTAATGGTGATTATTAATAGGATTATTAATAATCATCATTAACAAAAAAGGAATCTCGAAATTCAAAATGTTTTTATTTCAAATAAGCTTTTACAAGCATTTATGATTTTTTTTATTTACCTTTGAAACTGTTTAGCGTGCTAACCTAATAAAATAAAATGCGTCAGGATAGATCAACTAAAAGCTACTGTGGATCTTTGCTCAAAAAGCCATTGCATGTCCTACATCGTGACACTTACATATTTTGTTACTAAAATTACTACACTGGACTTTAAAAGAGACCATGACCCTCTGAGTTTGTTTCTGCGTTTCTTCTCAGAGGTCGTCAGTTAAGAAATGCCGACAGCATCTAGTACAAAACCGTAAAAACATTGACTTGTAAAATTGTCATAGAGAGATCTATTTTGCAGAAATAAATATAATTATATTCTTATGGTATACGGTAGCAGTAATTGATAAGACAGTCGGAGGTTATTTTCCCGTTATTACAAAAAAAAACTTCAGCTACTAAATATATTGTCCATTCAGTAGTTTCTTTTAACAAAAAAAGACGGGGCAAGGTAAAACCATATGGATTTTTTGGAATAAATATCGGCTTCATTGGTGCAGTGGTCAAGCAAGCTGCTGCTACGAAATAAATATTTGTAACTAGATTAAGCCCACAGATACTGGCTTATTAATTATATGTGTGATACCCACGTCATGCGAAAAATACTACATTTTTTTAAACAAGGGAGCCTGTTTCGTTCTTCTTATTTCATTTAACTTGTTGTACGAAATGTAATTAACAGGCGGGCCCGGGTGTTTAGTCATACGTCGGTATTTGCATAATAATTGCATGCGTCGGCGCCGTGTACAGGAAGTGAGCTCGATGCCTGCAATGGCGGCCATGGAATATTTAGATGCATTGTGCAGCCATTGTTTCGGCACATACTTGCATTGTAGTATTCTAACTAGTATAATGTGTATAATTGATGGGAGCTTTGAAATATTTATGTTGCGTAGTAATAACTAGTTTTTTGCCTCGTTAATCTAGTAGTTCTCAACGCGACTGTGATGCTTGAGGTTCTGGGTTTGATTCCCAGCTCAAGCAAAGTGATATTGGGTGGTTCGGGTTGCTCGTAGTTTGGATTTGTGCCTGATTAGTTGCAATAGTTATAACTCCTGAACGTTGTAGCCTGCAAGACTGAGGGGCAACTGATGGAGCATTTATGTAGAATACACTTATTTCTACCAAACGCTTGCTCCAAACCCTAACTTTTTAATGTATAAATTTACAATCTAACATAGTTCTTAAGTTACTACTAACGAAAATATGGGTACTAGTTTTGCCTGAATTAAAGTAATTATTATTATTATAGGCTCGCCCTCTTTTACATGGGACTTAAACATACCGGTGAACTGCCGGCCATAGATATTAGTACATCTCTGCCTAACCCTTCGTTCGACTACCAGGTCTTTTGTTTGAGGCCGTCCCACGCTGCGCTTTCTGCTGCGTGGTCTCCACTCGAGAACCTTTCTGCACCAGCAGCCTTTAGTTTCGCGAGCTATATACAGGGTGGGCCCGGCCCAATGCCGAATGACCACTTAGGTCTATATATTAAATCCAAGACCTTACGCCTAACAGCTGACAGAGGCAGTTCATTTTGACCTTTAAAAATCAGCTGACCTCCAATTCAGTGTTCCACATAGCCACGATTGCAAGGCGGTCGCGTACGGATCGCAGTGTAACCGCGACGCGTCGACTCGAGTCGGCATTGGTGGGCAATTGCGTACACGCTGCGTTGAACCGCGTCTCGCATTGTATGGAAGAAGACTTGACTTGAGCTACCTGAGATACTATTACATTTATTCAATGGTTTTTTTTCTTATACCACTGAGGTGGCAAACAAGCATACGGATCGCGTGATGGTAAGCGGTTACAATAACCTATGGACGCTTGCAACACCAATCACTCGCGCGTTGCCGACCCGAAATACCTCTTAGAGGTTTATGGAGGATTCACTGCGCCGACGGTTTGAGGGAATATTCCTCTTGCTGCCAGCGCAGCGCATCCTTAGAAGGAGCTCTGGCGACCTTACTCACTGCAGGAACACAACACACCATAAAGTGTGTTACTTGGCTGCAGTTGTCTGTAAGGTGGAGATACTTCCCCAGGTGGGCTGCTCCAGATTTGAGCCATAAATGGCCGTGCCCTACCTCTCTTGCGAGTATGTATTGCGTATATTTGTTGTAACTCAAAAGCTCTAAAGAAAATGGTCATCATTCATCGTCAATATCAACCCATTAACTCCCACCGCTGGGGACGGGTCTCAGAATAAAAGAGGTTAGGCTATAGACCACCACGCTGGCTCAGTGCGGGTTAACCTACTTCACACACCGCCGAGAAAATCTGTCAGGTATGCAAGAATATTTTGATTTTTATACCAGTCTTGATGACAAACACAGAATTTTATGTATCTTCACTAAACTACCTTTTTAACCAAGCTAAAACATTCTCAAACTACTTGAATTTACAAAGTAAAATCAACAAAAACGTTTTCTATACTAAGTTAGCTTTCACTTGCCTTATTGTAGGTACCACGCCAAATTGAGCATTAAAGAGGACGTGTAAGCGCCCACTTAGATGAAAACAATCTTGGCATCTCGGACGCTTACGATTAAATCGACTGTGATCGCCAAAACCAATTGAATGGTTTACCAATATTTATTTAACCTTATAGCTACAGTGTCTATAACAACTTTATCCTCGAAGACATCAAACATTTTAACATTGTAACAGTGTTAATTTATTGCGATATTTTCAAAATGGAAGCACAACCTCTTTGTCTTTAAAATAGGTTTTTTATATGAGCCACACATGATTTAAAAACATAAAGGAATAATGTAAGAGAACGGTTACATTAAAAAAGAAAAAGCAACGCGCCGCACAACAAAAAGGTTCTGTTTGAACTTCAAAAATGTACAAAACAAAATTCAAATTTGGAAGCGCGCGAAAACGAAAATTTTAAGAGCATCGATTGGCTGAAAATGGCCCGTGGTTACATGCCATTGGTCAAAGATAATGTTTGTGTGACTAACAATTTTGTGCGGGGGAGATAAACCAAAACCCGACCGCAAATGTTGACAGAAGCTTACAAGACATAACACAAACGAAAATTAACTCTAGGCCGCATTGTTACGGCATACTTTTGTTTGTATCTTCCCCTATAGTTGGACCAGAAATGACGAGTGTGCGGTGAAAAGAGACGGAAAATTTGTACGCGAAAGCCTTTTTGTCACTTGCAGTAGGGAGATCGGTTATCTATAGGAAAAGGGTTTACTTAATTACAATTATTATATTTTTTATTATATTCTAATTAAACCCTTTTCTTATTCTGATACCCTATTCTAATTCATTTTTAATATTTCCTTTTGTTTTTATTTTATAGCCTACTTTAATATACTACACCTACAATATTTTTATAAGGATAGTAATTTTATTAATGTATTTAATTTCTTAACTAGAAAAATACAAGATTATAGAGTAGACTTGTGTATGCGTGGTTTATTTGTAGCTATTATACTTATGCTCATGGCTCACTTAAGCATAGGTAAGTTTTTTAGTCCCAAACTAAGCAGAGCTTGTACTATGGATACTAGACAATGGATATAATACTTGTATACTTTTTTTTTGTAAATACATACTTATAATATATAAGAAAACACCCAGACAAACACAAACACTTAAGTTCATCACATAAATATTTGTGTCTTGTGGGAATCGAACCCACGACCTCGTGATCAGCAGTCCGGTACTCGAACCACTAGACCACAGACGTCGTCGAAACAAATATCTTTAAGTAATACTTAAAATCTTCAAGGTGTGTGTTAATAAAAATTTATTTAGTACGTACTTACCTATGTACAAGTACCTATCTAATAATATCGTCGCAGGCGCATCCGCATAAATCATACACTGTCAACTGCCCGTTTATTTTTACTTAATGATTAATGTCCATCCAACAGTTGTCTATATGAAATTGCTATCAGCGATAAAACCTCCAATTGTAAACTTGTACAATTGGAGGTTTTATATATATATAATTTATGTTGGTGTACAATCTTTACTTAATATTATAAATGTAAGTAACTCTGTCGCTCTGTCTGTCGCGTTTTCACTTAAAAACTATTGAACCTTAAATGCAATTTGGTACACAGATTTGTAGACAGAGTCTGAGAAAGGACATAGGCTACTTTTTAATGCGAAAAAAGGGCTGTAAGGGGTTGAAATAGGGGATGAAAGTTATAAGAAATAGCCAGACCACTCGGGCAAAGCCGCTGGCGGAAAGCTAGTAGACTATTGTATCTATCTGTCTATCTAACATCCTTAGTAATTCAATTAAAATCTTCCCATATAAAAAAAAATATTACCTACAGAATAATAAAAAATATGGCTTAACTAAATAGTTTTTAATATGATTTACCTAAATATCTATCTATACATAAATAACTTTATCGAAAAGTTATTTATGTATAGATAAGTATGTTTAGATGTCCTTGTCACCATGTATAACAATCATGGATTGAACAAGTTATCGTGCTACTTATGGCTTGTGAAATGCACAAAGATTTAGATATCGATATAAGTTAAACACATCATTAACGTAACCAACCCCTTATTTCGTGAAATAATTTTATTATAATAGATAATTTAAAACTGCCCAAGTTCACCCCACCACTGGGAGAGGGGGTTAAATGAGGAATGGGCGGAGCATGAATTAAAGCTACACAATATAAATCTGTGCGTCTCTTTCGCACAAATGAGCAATCCTAATAGCAGTAAGCGGCTTACAATGGGTGTTGACACTCTCACGTATTGCTGTCTCTTTTCGACCCGGGCCCATGGCAATAGAGTCGTTTCAATGGCCCTTCATAGTTATAAAGGTATAGCTGAGCATTGGAGGTCCACGTGAGATTTTGTTATCAGTGAATTGGCGCCTTTCACAAGTAGAGGCGCAATGTCCGCGCGTTTGACAGTTTGACGTCTCGTTTGGCGGGAAATATTGTGTGTTGACAGACGCGAGGAGGTGCAAAGGCATTACATTTATACAGCCATCGTTATACTGTGAACTTAAAAAAATACTTTAGTGATGTTAGAGGCGGCTAGTTGAAGATAGTTTTAGTTATTGCTCGTGCAATAACTTGGATTTTTAGTAGGAAGTATTTTAAGGTAAGATAATATTATTAATTTTGGAATAATTATGATTTATTTTTAATGTTGTTTTTAATTATGGACTCGTGATTGTAAAAATTCTTTCGATATTCCATTTAAAAACACTGGCATGAAGGTATATAAAAATAATAATTAATGGAAATAATAAATCCATAGCGATAGAGACACAAATTGCAACCTGCAAAGCTAAATATATAAGGTATCGATCAATAGTAAATTAAAAATAAATTGCATATATTCCAGGCAACAGATTTTATGTACGAAAAAATAAAATTGTAAACATTTCTTCATTGCTAATCAAACACATAACCCTCCTCCTTCGGCAGTCGGGTAAAAAGACATAATTAGTAATTCTGACCTCCCAGGAAAACATACGGCCTCTGAAAAAAACAGTTCAAAATTAAAAGAGGCTATAGAACAGTGAATTCTTATTGGAAGATTTTTCTTGTCAGTTTTAATTAACTTTTACTTCCCATTGGCAAAGACCATAAACCTGTAATTAAGATTAGGAATTTCAGTCCTAATCTAACCACTCAATCAACTAATACTAAATCTTCAATTACCATAGTAAACCCACATCATTATGATTACATTATAAATGAAGTCCCCGATGCACTTTGTGTTTCTTCGGAATAATCTCAGAAACTACTGTACAGATTTTCATAGTGGCAAGATTATATCTACACTAATATTATAAAGCTGAAGAGTTTGTTTGTTTGTTTGATTAAACGCGCTAATCTCAGGAACTACTGGTCCGATTTGAAAAAAAATGAGTGTAGCCCGTTTATTGAGTAAGGCTTATAGGCTATATATCATCACGCTACAACCAATAGGAGCGGTGTAATAATTACAAATATTGCAAAAACAGGGGGAAAAATTCAACTTCTATGGGAAAGAAGTTGCGGGCAAAAGCTAGTTATAATATTCAAATAAACCCGGCCACACTTCGCTGTAGTACTTAGCACAGTCTATCATATTTGCATAATTTTTATTGCATTATTTTTATTAGACACACATGTTAGCAACAAAAGTTACTTCAGCGAATCGTATTTATTCGTGATTTGATTAGAGTCAATATATATTTCCGGTAAACTTCATAATTTAAGTCTTCATTGTGATAAATCTATATTAAAGTGAAATACTACTCATCATCATCTGTCCCACTGCTGGGCACGGGTCTCCTTTCAAAATGAGAAAGATTAGGCTATAGTCATACTTCACACGCCGTCAATAGAATCTCCCAGGCATGCAGGTTTCCTCACGATGTTTTTCTTCACCGTTGTAACCGAGTGATACATATTACTAAGCACTTGATTCCGAAAAGTGTGTGTTAAGTGAGTTAAGGCGAACGAACTGGACACCTACTAATTACCAGTCCAGTGATCCCAAAACCTAAAACTGCTTTATTGTATAAAGCAATACCATTCATTTACCAAATCTTAGAAACTATAAATACCTGCAATCTTGAAGATTTACTGATAAAGTACATACTGACATCTTAGAAATAACGATGACGAAACTTGATTAAGTCTTAGGCTAATATTCAGAGACGATGCTAAGCGTAAAGTAATGCTTCCGTATGTCAAATTTGTATTACAATTTGACAAACGGAAGCCTAAGTTTATGCTTAGCATCGTATTTAAGCCTTAGACTTGTGTTTAGTGATCACCGTTTCAGTAAGATCAATTTGAACGTTAAGTATCGAGAAGCACATTTAAAAAACTTACTGGTAAGCGGGTCCTCACAGACGATTTAACATGTTCAGTTGTTTCTTCTTCACGACCTCCTGTTTCTGTTGTTGTTTCTTCTTCTTCCTCATGATGGGTTTCATCAGTAGTTTCTTCAACCAGTGCATCTGTTTCTGTGTTGAATGTAGTCTCCGTCTCATATTCAGTTTGTTCTTCAGTCTGTGTCGTAGTCTCAAATGTGGATTCTGTTGTAGCCAGTGTAGTTGTAATTTCTTCGGATTTAACCAAAGTTGTAGCCTCAGTGGTAACTTCAGTTACTACATTTAACTTTTGATAAGTTGTTATATTATTTATAAGCTCTGTTGTAACACTTTCACTAGCAATAGGGGTTTCATGTTTTTCAACGTATTTTGTGGGTTTCCCAGTTGAGGATTGTTGTTGTTTTTTTAAAGTAACATGACTAATAAAAATAGGATTTCCTAAGTTCCCAATATTGACTTTAGCCGAATGTTTGCTAGGTTTGATGATTTTTTTAATAGGATGAATATTTTTATATATTTTGAATTCACTCCTCTGTTTTTCTATTTGATCAACCATAGCATTTTTGAATTGTTCCACAGTCAGAAATGAGTTTGGTTGTTGGGCTTCTACTGGGTTATTTATGTATATTATTGGTGATGACTCTCTCAGTAAAGATTTCTGTTCTACTTTTAAATTGTGAGTTTTAAAACCATTTACTTCTTTTAGCTTTTGCACATGTAACATGAATTGCCCGTTATCCTTATACATTCTTCGCGTTAAGTATTTTTTGTCTGTAACAAACGTTTTTGTGTTGTATTGACTACATTATACCCATACTTGTATGATCATAACTTCAAATGATGCCCTTAATTATGAAATTAAGGATAATGTACATTATGACTTATACACAATTAGGTATTAAATAGAATCCATCAGCAAAATCTTAAAAAAAAAAAGTTACAGCCAAATATTCAAGTTAAAGTTAAATAAAACATTTTAAATAAATACCTATCTACATAGTATTAAAAAAATCCAGGAACTGGCAATTTCATAGCTTTTATATTCAGCCCCAAATACTTTTTTCGTTTTTAAACCGAGAACATATTTTTATGGATTTACACAGAGATGTTTTAACTAGAAAGGTTTTACCAGTTATAAATGCTTCTTTATATAATGAATATAACTCCGGAGCCCAAATATCTATAACACTTTTGGAGGCTTCTTCACCATACACATCACAGTACAATAATAAAGCTGTATGAAAGAAGAAAATTCTAAATATTTCACTCATTGTACGTTTAATAGGCTTAAAAAATATCGGCGAATAGTGTTTATGAGTTTCTCGTATTGAACGCTTAAATGGAAATTAATTGTCGATTAACACACTTTAGATTACAAATATTTAATGTTCTGTTGAGAAGTACCGCTGTGGTATTCTTGCTATTCCAAACGTCTAGAAGACTATATATATAGTTTTTATTTGCTACTATCTAATATGCTGTTATACGGGAGACTAGGGACTTGTTTCACCATCTCTGCATAACCGATAACCGGATAAATAAAAAATTAAACAACATTTGTATGAAGTTAACTGCCAACTACTTTAACGTTATTTATCAGGAGGTTGGGAAACGGGCTCTAAGGCCTTCAGAGAGGACAAGACGCTAAGCGTAAACTTACGCTCTCGTATGTCAAAATGTAATACAAACTAAGACCTCTGGATAACCGCTAATCTGGATAGTAGCTGACGATAAATTCAAAAATGGAAAAAAAATATCTGCCAAGTAATTTAACAGGAACTTTCTAGGAGGTAGTGGAAGCCCTTATCTACTTAGATTAATTAAAATACCTACTCAAACATTCCTCGTTCATTAAACGGTTGCTGGGTCCGGATCCATGCACCCTGGATTTATAAATGTCATATTTTATTTATTTATTTTCAGCTCTGTTGATTCCACTGCATGGCAACCTCCCTACCCTCCTTGTAAATGTAATATAAAGTATTATTTATTCTAAAATACGTTAGACTTAGCACACACTATGATAAAAAATCGTTGCGAAAAAATATCACCAGTCTGTGAATAACGGGAATACACAACAATCTACGCACTGCGAAACTAAATCGTTTGTTATTTTATTATGGTAGGTTACGATATTATTTCACACTTTAAAAATCGCAACGAATAAATTTCTCAGTGCGTGCTTAGCCTTACAAGATATTTCCCATCCTGTGGTTAATATATTACAGATAAATAACGAGTTGTTGTCTCTTAACGTTTACTAAAGTAATCCACTATTACAAGTGTTAATTTTACACGGTTATCTGGTAGATAAAAGGAAAGGGTGACTGACTGATCTATGACTGCACAGTCAAACCGCTGAACGGATTGGGCTGAATGATACACAGGTTATAAGAAAAATACAGAGTTATTATGATCTAGGCATCCGCCAAGAAAGGATTTAGATGAACTCTAGTAACACCGCGGAGAACAAGTGACAAAAGTAAATCAACAAGTAATATAATTGAAACTGGTAAAAAACTGCTCAGCCAACTGTCTTTACTTTAGTAAAATGTAAATAAAAAAAATACCTGCCGTTCTTTGAAAGTTTTGACACTGGAAGTAACACATAAAAATAATTCGGAACCCATTCTTTAAAGTGATTTAAAAAAAACAACATTTCCTATTAAGGAAAAATGTAACCAATTCATGTAACCAGTATAAACCAATTCCTCCATGTAACCAATGTAAACCAATTCCAAATGTAACCAATTCCTGCTACGGAGATTCTACTGAGATGATAGAGTAGCTATAGACAAAACGAGAGGTATTACTTGCGCGTTGTCATCGTGAGATCAAGGTTTACCCAGAAATTTCATTGCCTACTTATACTTAGATTAGCGGAAAATAATTGACAAGCTGTTTCTACCACCTCAAAATCATCAATCAGATCAGATCCCTCGTGACGTACTAATATATTGGCCCCAGGTCGTCACCATAGAAGAGTACGGCGTGTACACGATGCTGCCGGCGCAGCAGCTGGCGCCGATCAGTCCTTGGCCGCCCGACGGCAACCTGCTCGACAGGATGGACGACCTGGCGCACAAAGGTAAAGGTAATGGTGACCACCATTGCATATTACTCATAGCTTTAGTTGACAGCGATATTTAAATCCTAATATTGGCAAGGAATATGTAAAACCAAGTATTTTCAATATGTTGACTAGCTGAGATTGGCCCCATTCATTTTACGAATTAAAGTGACAAATTAAAAACCTGTGTCAATTAGGTATCGTTTTATTATAAATAACTTCGTTTTTGTTATTTAGATATTAGTTTTTGTTAGCATAGTCTATCTATCTAGTTTTGCCAATCAATCAAATCCTGAACTTCAATTTCTAATTATGAACTTCAGGCTCTGACAATATCACACAAAAAATAACTTCCTTAAAAACTAAGCAAAAAATAATAATGAATTAATGACGATATCATTAATTGACATCAACATTTTCTAATATCCTAAACTCAAAAGGAATTGACTTCACCTTATCCTTTAAAATCTTAGATTACTATAGTGACAACATAAAACGTAGCACCTTAAAATTAGAAAAAATCTTAAGGCGAACGCCTCAAAGAGCATCACGTGAATCAGAACGCGTGATTAATTGGAGTAAGCAGTGCTATGGTGCGGCAGGTCACAGCGGTGTTAACCAGCTCGGCGGGGTGTTTGTAGGAGGGCGGCCGCTGCCGGACTCCACGCGCCAGAAGATCGTGGAGCTGGCTCACTCGGGCGCGCGGCCCTGCGACATCAGCCGCATCCTGCAGGTCTCCAACGGCTGCGTCTCCAAGATACTCGGCAGGTCTGTTTTTTTATAATATTTTTCTCTATTTTCTACCATAATTATGTAGTACGTAGGTCGTAGCTCAAACCACTGATCAGCCAATCAGATATTGTATAATTCACCATTAAATATAGACAGTCTTATGAACTGCGACATTAATTAATGAAAGTTCTACAAGATTTGGAAAGCGTACGCACATTTTTAGTAATTTTAGAAACATTTTTATACAGTCGTTATCGACCCACTGCAATTTGAAGGGCGAAGGCAACCCTCCCACTTCCTTCCACTCGGTTTAGACCTCTCTGCGGCCAATACCTACTTGAAATAATCATTTAACTCGTCCCGCTATCTCCTTCTTGGCCTCCTGTAATTTGGATAGAAGCTAGGAAATGTTATAAATATACAACATGTTAAGAAAACCCTGTCCGATCCGTGAAGGTATTATTAAGTATGGATATTAGATTACATTTATGTAATCTTTTTCAGTTTACTGGTAAAAAAAATATTTCGAGTAAAACTTAATATTTTTTTATAAACAAAAGAAACTTAATAGCTGCACGGGCAATCGTCACAGGTGCTAAATATCCCACGGCCAGTGATCGTGTTGTTACATTCAAGAAAATTGCTAGATTTTGGGTAACTTTGGTAATTTTTGTACAAAAATCGTGAATTTAAAACTTCATTAATATTTAATTTATTTTATTTCATTTGGACAGGGTTTTTTTAACACATTGTATTTACTTATTATTTTTTCAAAACTGCTACGAAGTGGACCGACCGATATTTTAAAACAGATTGAATCGAATTGGCACAAAATCTGGATAGATGAAAGCTGAGCTTTTGTCCAGCAGTGGGATACACCAGACTTTTATTTTTAGTAGCCTGGGATTATCATCTCTAAAGAAAAATAGAGGGGGTACATAACTATTCTAAACTTAGGGCCTATTTCACCATCTCTGCATGAACTCAAACCACAGGAAAAATTCAAAAATGAAACAAAAATATGAAACTAGCTGACCCGGCAAACATTGTTGCCGTTATCTTTTTGTATTTTTTTAAGCATTTTCCATGCTAAGATTAAAAGGTTTTTTTTAATGAAGGAAAAAATGGGCGGGCGGGCAGGATTCGAACCTGCGCCTTCTGGTTCGGTACACAAGACGCTCTGACCACTGCTCGCCCTGCTCGCCAGTCGAAATCTTCCTCCACATTCTAATTTACGTCTTCAGGTGACGTAGCGCCATCTATTGTGAAGAATGCCTCACAACCGACACGACTAACTTTACAGCTAGTGCAATGTCGTATGATACCGCCTTACCTATTAACTATCTTTTTGTATTTTTTTAAGCATTTTCCATGCTAAGATTACAAGTTATTTTTAATGAAGGAAAAAATCGGCGGGCGGGCAGGATTCGAACCTGCGCCTTCTGGTTCGGTACACCAGACGCTCTGACCACTAAGCCACCGCTCGCCCTGCTCGCCAGTCGAATTGTTGCTGTTGTTACATTGTTTTGCCGTGTAGGGGTGGGTCACCCTTATCATTTAGCAGTATGAAAAATAGACGTTGGCCGATTCTCAGACCTACCCGATATGCCCACAAAATTTCATACAAATCGGTGCTGCCATTTCGGAGGAGTTCGGTAACAAAGACCACGATACGAGAATTTTAAATATTAGAAGACCTCTATCTTCTTCTCCTCAACGGTTACTAACGAGGTGGTGAAACGGACCCTTATTAAACAGTAAATAGTAAAAAGTGGCGAGAAGTAGACCCATCCCTCTCGTGTGCGGTGAGTCATACCTAAACCGAACGCCATGTCTGTCGCGAACTGTAGTTACATAGGGACGGGAAAAATGTAATCAATTTCTGAGCTTTGCATTTTATAATACCAACAATTTGCAACGTAAATACTGCGCGGTTTTTAATCTTTTAGCATTTTTCTATTACTAAAATACACTGTAATTAAGTCGAAAGTCAAATAGCAGGCATGCTGTTTGATTTCTAACTTATTTTTTATATAAAATAACTAGCTTTTGCCGCGGCTTTGCCCGCGTTTAGTTCGGAACTTTGAACCAGTTTCCCATAGAAACTTTGAATTTTTCGGGATTTAAATGTAGCATATGTCTTAATCCAAGGTATAAGCCATCACCATTTCAACTTTCAGCCAAATCGGTTCAGCCGTTTTGCCGTGAAACAGCAACAAACATCTAAACTTACAAACTTTCACTTTTATAATGTTAATAAGATAATATGATGAAGGTTTTCGTGGCTAAGTACCAATCTGTAACTACGCTGATCAATCAGTTAGTGACCATTATTAGCTCTCCAGGAATGTATACCTAAACACAAATTCTCACATACACAAAGATTCAGACAAGGAACTATTTAGTCCTTGCGAGAATCAAACTCGCACAGAAGCCGATTACTCAACCGTTGCGCCAAACGTGCCATGTCAAAACAATCACTGCTACCTATTTCAACAATATATTATATCAAAACTACTGTATCCAATGCAAGCTGCATATCAAACACAAAAAAAACTAAGTACATTAAATTAAAACCCGCGAGTAACCGCAAAGTATACATTCCAAAAAACTAGCCTGATATTATGGCTAGATAAAAAGATTTACTTCTCATGTTACGCCCGTCACTACGCCGACTGGCTGTCACCTTGCAGACAGCCAGTCACGGCTGAGCCATGGGGCCGGTTGGGACGGGGTATGGACAGGAAAATGGGTACCAGCGACACAAGTATATATAAACAGTAAAATTAGTATGATTGTATAGCTTCGTAACTGACCGTGGTTTCACTAAGGGCCTATCAGAAAACCAGCGCTGCGGCGTTTTACTAAATGGCGTAGCAACTAACAATATACAGAGATAGAGCTTTTCTGGTTTCGTCTAGGTTATTTTTACTGTCATATTTTTTGTTTTTGTTTTCTGCGTGTAAGACCAGACCAGAATAAATGGTTTTCTTCCTTTAAACATGTTTTGGGGACTTTTCTGCACCTCTTCTTCGTTCTAATTGTTAAAATGAGGAAGAGGTGCAGGTGCTTTTATTATTAGGAGGCAGCGAAGGGCTTAGATGTGAAACTGTTAAAAAGTACCTTTGTTATTTATTTAAATAATTTAAAAAAAGCAAGTTGAATAAAAGCTTGTAAAAAACAGTATCTTTAAAAAAAGAAACAGATTGATTCACTGAATGATCGATCAAAGCACAGCAGTTGCACAAATGTTCCTTAGTGACGCAGGTGTGCAGTAAGAAAAGATATTGGGCAATTTTCACGGTATTGGAAAAAAATTAGTTTGCATGAGAGCATAAATAATTTGTTAACATATAATTTTAAAATAACATTCATTTCCTAAAGTTACATAACTGTAAAGGTCACTGGAAGTTATTGGATGCAGGCGGCATATAATCGGTCTTTGTGGAAATCTAAGGCAGAGGCCTCTATTCAGCAGTGGCCGATGATTACGTACTTTGTCTAATGATTCACTGCCGAATTGGGTTAAAAACCTGTGTTCTAGCGCTTAGCGCCACTCCCCGCAGTAATGGTCAAACTGGTATTTTATGTTTTTAATTGCTTTAAGAAAATGTATTAGAAAATTTGCTAACATTAGGGTACATCTGCCAAATTGAAAGGCACTTTGTCGACAGACATAATATACTTATGAAAAATAAAAAAGAAATGAGTTTAGATACTAGCCTTAATAACTAACAGTCTATCTGTAATATTATTATTTCGATTGTGATTAAAGAAATGTTTCATTTTCGCACACCGAAAACTAATGTTTTATAAACCACTCTTATACAAACCATAGAACTAATTTTTTTTAACTGCATTAGAATTATTTAAAAATAAACATTATTATCGATGACGTCTGTGGTCTGGTAGTTCGAGTACTGGACTGCTGATCACGAGGTCGGGTCGTGGATTAAATTCCCACAGGACATAAACATTTATTGTGATGAATTTAAGTGTTTGTGTTTGTCTGGGTGTTTCTTATGTATTATAAGTATGTATTTACAAATAAAAAAAAAGTATTACATCCATTGCCTAGTACCCATAGTATAAGCTTTGCTTAGTTTGGGACTAGATGGTGCTGTGTAAAAATGTCCCATGATATTTATTTATTTTATCTATCCCTATCATTTAACCTATGGAGCGCGTCAGAAGTATTTCTTTCCGGCTGGTCGCTGCGGTCAAGCGGTATAAGGCGACTATGAGCTTGCGGTCACAACCAGTTGCTAGAGGTATACCTTACTGCATATCTCAAATAGTTCTGTTTGTTTGTTTGGTAGTTGTTACCGCTGCGGTCGGTTTTGGTGGCGTTGTATGACAAGCTTGGCATTTTAGAAGAGCAACAATCGTCGGGTCCGACAGTCTGATCGGGTGTCCTAGCCAAGTTGCAATCTAAAGTTCGGATCGACGAACGAATAGAAACAAAATGTATGGGAATAACCTTTCGACAAATCGAATGAGCTTTCAACAAATCTGACGTTTACCAATGTCATTATCAAACATTTAGATTCTATTCATCCTTTTCGATCTGGGGGGCTAGACAAGTTGCATTTTGACATTCGAATCGACAACACATTTTGTTTGTCGATTCGAATGTCAAAATGCAACTAGTCTAGCCCCCCTGAACGTTAAATTGCACTTGCAATCAGTGTGACTTGGCTAGGCCCGCAGGTCAGGAAGGTATCCGATACATTTGCTTATACCAAATATTTTTTTAATATTACAAGGGAAAGATGCACGGCGGTATCACGAAGATCGATAAATCGTAGTCTACTATTTGTTTTCAATATCCATCACTCGGTCGAAATGTCATAATAAAAAGTCAGCCTGACAAAGAGATAAAGCAAAGTTTTTTGTATGCGAATGTTCCAAATATCTGGTGGTAACCCTTTTAAATCTCTTAAGTACGAATACGATCGATCAGAATTAATTGGCTATTACTACAAATAGCTAATTGATTCTGATCGTGATTCTGTTCATTTATCGCGTACCTCTCCCCTTCTATATTACTAATTGGGAGGAATTTGCAAAGAATCGTTGGCAGGCCAAGATCACACTTCCACTTTCCAAAAAACAAAATTATAAAACCTTCACTACCGCAACATAAAACGTATGGCGACAGCTGGCGGGCAATGCGAATAAAAAGTGCACTTACCTGGCATCGAACCCGACACCGACCCGTCGCAACTCGACACCGACAGCGTCTGACCACCCCCCAGTAAAGGGGACTGATAGTACTGCTGGTGACAATATTAAAACAGACTTTATACCTAAAGCTTATCTGGATTGTTTTATACCACAAGAGTGGCAAGCAAGCATGCGCCCATTTTGATGGTAGACGGTTACCGCAGCGTATGTTTGTTTATAACACCGAAGCGTCACCCACGCGTTGCCGACACTGCAAAAACCTCTTAGATGTTTATGGAGGATTGGCTACGCCGACAGTTTAAGGGAATGTTCCTCTTGTTGCCAGCGCAGCACATTATTAGAAGGAGCTCTGGCAACCTTACTCACTGCAAGAACACAACACACAATAAAGTGTGTTATTTGGCTGCATTTTTCTGTGCAGACGGGCTGCTCCAGATTTGAGCGATAAATTGCTGTGCCCTACCTCTTATAAAACGATACTCTAGATACGATTAATCCAATCCAAACCATTAAATACCCCATGTTTAATATGTAATCATCAGTCTGCAAAAACACAGTATATCTGACTAAAAACTGCACTGACGTTCTCATGTCCTATAGTCTAGGAAGGACAGTAAATAGCTTGACATTGTAGATAAATAAACATTATCTAATCTTAAAGTCCATTGTTAACCCTTAATCTGCTCACAGGTACTACGAGACGGGGTCGATCAGGCCACGCGCGATTGGGGGCTCCAAACCTCGGGTGGCCACAGCCGAGGTGGTCAGCAAGATAGCCCAGTATAAGAGGGAATGTCCTTCAATCTTCGCATGGGAGATCAGGGACCGCCTGCTAAGCGAAGGAGTCTGCACTTCGGATAATATACCTAGTGTAAGTGATTTAATCATTTTTTTAACTTTAAATGCTCACTTGAGATGATTTCGGTAACAGTACTTGGTATTAAAATTAAAGAGGTTTTTGGTGACTAGGACATATTATTACGCATTGGCTACATAGAAGTTTGAAGCTTTTTTAGGTAAAAAAGCTGCCGCAAATACATCAATACTTTATCGATTATTTACATGATGAGATTATTAAATCGATTCCGATATCTCAGCTAACAGGACCCTGTTGGTCCTGTTTGGTACACGTTGTCACAGAATAAATAATACAGAATGGCCACTCTCTGCCCCTCCCTAACGTCAGATACCTCAGGTCCCCCGCATTCTGGCGGTGTTCTTGCCGGACACTTGCCAACAAACCCTACGCACTTTCACGTACACATTTGCATTTGCACACGTACAAACGTAATTTTGACAAGTTTGACATTTGGTATTGTAGTGTGCAGCGGTATCGGTAAGTTTGTATGGAGTGTCACAGGTGTGACGTTATATTGATTGAACGCACGTTGTATATTCATTACCATGAATATGAACATTGGACAATCTGAGTAAACATTTACCTTTATATGACCATTTTCACATCTCCGAAATATCGAGATCAAACAGTTACACTTTCCCGTAACGCCTTTGAGAAAGTATGAAAAATAGGAAAGGGCGCCTCGTAAAATACAATGGGGTACTGCACACCCCAGCTATACGGCTGCTATATACAGGATGCTATAACGCCTTATCTTTCCCTGGCACTATACAGGACTCCCCTTTCTCCCCCTGTCCCCACCACTTGGCGGCAAAACAATATGACGTTATAACTTTTTTTTCTTCATTTTTTCCCTTTTTTGAATACGGGGCGCTCCCTACTGGGACATCCTTTAGACGTCGATATGTCTTCCGTTATAGAGGCTGTTCTTTTCTGTTTTCATTACAAAAACTGAGCCGAGCACGAGATGAAAAATAGTGAATCTATTTTTTTATAGCAACGTACTGACATAAATGCCATCATACCTGTATTCCCCGGAGGGTTAGGCGTACTAATGTACAATGTACTCACGATACGGCATGTTTAGGTGCCATGAAATGGGAGCGAACCTATTGCCATTAAAACTGGCACCAAGAATTTTCTTTATATTTTTTCCAATAGCAAGATTTTATTTACTTTTTTAAAGTATCACTCTTAGTGCCATTATTCATTTATTTAAGGTATTTTTTAATCACTTGAATCTGCTATAGTTTTATATATTTTGACTTACAGAGCCAACTTAATGTTGATTGTTAGAAAAATGCGCTGCAATTTGTTCAAGTCTTCAACTTTACATAAAGCCATAACTTGACATGAATTCATCACTCTCCATTTTTATATCTTTTTACTTTATAGTCAAGCTTTTATCAAGTGAACGTTAAGAGCGAAACAGTCATGAATGGTACCAGCTATTTACCTAACTCTTTCATAGTTATAAAAAGCTACAAAAACATAAAGACGCTATAAAAGTTAACGTAGCGCAAAAGATACAGTAATAACAACGGGAAGGCGCAAAAATTACTTTGTCACTTTATGACTTGTAGGTACCTTGTATTAATACAACACCCTTTAGCAACAAATGTCGCCCTCCCGAATACTTAACATAAATTAATTAAGATATTCGCACAATCATCCTGTTGGTGACGGTTTTAAGAAAAAATGAAAGCACATTAAGTACTCTCAGCAAGGAATATCGAGAAAAACATAAAAACCGAAACAGAGGGAAAAATTGTGAGACGGAAATACATACTTTTAATGAGAGCGAAAGAGTTGGCAGGCTATCTCTTTTTTCCACCGTCTAAAAGGGGGAAGACGGGGCGATTTTGACACGACATGAATAAAGAAAATATGAAGGCTTTTGTTGCCGTAAAAATTCCAGTACAGGGGATAAAGTCTTTAAGTTATCAGAGGGTACCGTTAAGGATCGTAGACATACAAATGTATAGACAGGTAGGCACAGCACCGGGGTATGAGGGCGTCTGATGTCTTCGACTTTATCGAATATCGGGTTATATTGTGTTTACGTGGATTGTTTAAGAGGTGCTTAAACGTTGAATATATTAACGTCAAGAGAACGATCCAGTAGCAAACGCGCCGCATTTTATTAAGTTTGACGTTATAGGTTAACGTTGTTTTAATAATATTCTGTTTAATATAAATCTAAGTACGCCATCGATATTGAAAAATATGTTCGTATTATAGAAGCTTAAGCAAACAAAAGCTTCGAGACTATCATTAAGTCTTTGCAGTAACGACCCTCAACAAAAAATGTAACGATACTAAACCTTGTTAACTATTCATACTACTATTAATCCTACTTCACGGTTTAAAATTGCATTCTATACATGCGGTATTAAAGTCTATTTTTATTTATTGACATAAAATATGTGGTGAGAGGGTCAATTGTCGTCACAGGGTCATATCGCGTTGGAACATGCGTTCCCGTAGCAAATCACTTCCGGGCCACTAAATCCAGGCCAAATTAATGCATTTAGCACGCTCCCCGGCCCTTTAACTGGGGATGACAACTTTATTTCATTGTATCGCGATATTTTCTTGTCACTTTAACATCAGTGACGGGGACATTGTGATTTTTTGCTGTTAATGTCGACTTTTGGTTAAATGAATCATAATTTATATGAATGGCGTGCTTTTGTTATAAATTCGAAATTCAATTATTTTAACTGTCGCTACAATCCAGCTTTGCTAGATTCTACGGATATTGAATCAACTCCAAAATAAAAATAAAAATCCCTGACCTTTTTAATTACTAATATTCTATAAGTATAAGAATACCTTGTTTAAGGCCAATAGTTCTAATCTCCATTCAGTGTTCAGTTCCAACAGTAAATAGGGACGTAAATAGGGACGTAATAAAAGCTAAGTAAATAATAACTAATAATATTATCTAGATATAACTTCCAATTTCCACGCCATAACAGACCCAATAAATAGCTTGTTCAAAACACTGATTTAAAATATCATTACGGATCATATCTGAGATTTGGATCTCGGGGGTCGGGAATATATCGGCGCGGCAACAAATTGTAACAAAGGAGTCCGGCAAAGAAGATTATCGGAGATGACGCGTGCCGCGCACGTGACGTGCATGTGGCCGATGATAGTGCCATCCACCCTACACACTACGAACCAATCGAAAACATGAGCTATCATAAAGAAATAAGGTTCTATTTAACATCATAAGAGAGATTTAGGAAAGTCACAAACACTGACAAGCAGAAAAGGTTTTTATTAGCAAACTTTTCGGTAGATTTTCGCGTGAAAGGAAAACTTATAAAAGTTACTTAAAAGTAAGAAGTGTTGGAGGGAAATTAATACCACAATTCAAAGGATTTACGGCTTATATTGATGTTGAGTGTGTAATCGGAAGAGCAAATAAATATAGATGGCGGTTGTCTCTCTGTCATGTGCTGCTAATATTGTTGTCACTTGCAGGAATACCTTCGGGGTAACGAAAAACCCCAAGGGTTTGTAATATATTAATCGCTTTATTAATTAATAGTAACAATACTAAATTGGAATAAATTACGGTTCTAATAAAAAGTTTATAAAAAAAACTGTTGTTTAGATTCTTACTGGGTTGGTTTTTAATACCTACATACGTAATGTTTTTATGTATCTACCTATGTATGTATATCAAACAACAATCAATAATTATATAATAATTATCCGTGAATAACATTTTATGTAACATTTTATGTTATTTTATGTAAGACTAGCAGCACCTGCGACTTTGTCTGCGTATGTATCTCTATAAAATATATATATTACATAATTCTGATGTATAAGATATACTCTAAAGTTTTACCAAAATCCGTTCGTAGTTTTTCATCATAAACTTTCCCATTTTTATTATATTATATTAGTAGCAATTACTAGGATAGAATAGAATTTTTTTACACATACACGGAAAATCATCGGAAATCATCGGTAGAAAATGATATTTTATTATAAGTTATTTATACTTAAATAAAATACATATTTTCTTGCACTTTATAAGTCATTAATTCAACTTTTTGGTGCTTATGTCTTCACTACGATTTCCACGCATTCTTGTAAAGGTGGATCCCAACATATTAATCTCGCCCCCGACAACCCGATCGAGTTAATTACGAGGTTTGTACTCAATATAATATAATAGGTATGAGGCACCCGCGCCTCCCCGCCGCGCAACACGTGTGTGATACCAATATTTGAGATTAAGTACTACTTATCACGAATATTTTGAGTTTTGAAGTGAAGTACCTACTCAACACTTATTACTAGGTACATAGGAGTATTTAACTAAAATTAAAGTAGAAAAATATTAAAGTGAAGTGGTTTAAATAGGAGTATCTATGGAGTTTATATAACTAGGTAAAAAAGTAACATAATACCTTATACACAGTTACATTACAATTTGTTACATGGATACAACATGGAAATTAAAAATCTTATTGTACTCGTAACAATGAGGGGCTCGGGGCCAAGTTGTACCAACGCTTAATAACCGATCTGCAAGGTTAAGCTACACTTGCCGCGGTCAACCTGTGGATTGGGTGACCATTCTTAACATATCGAGACTCCTCCGTGCCTCGGAGAGCACGTAAAGCCGTCGGTCCCGATTATCATACGAACACCTATGACAATCGTTAGTGGTAGTCAGAAACCTAAACAGCATGACAACCAGTCTTTCCATCGAATATTTGTATTGCCCAGAAATTGGGTTGCGGAGGTCTGATGGCGGTCGCTCCGTGTAAAATACTGATATTCAGCCGCATCCTGGTTAGACTGGTAGCCGACGCCAACATGGTTGGGAAAAGGCTAGGAAGAAGTACTAGTAACAATAATTTTCCTAAACATATAAAACTTAATCGTGTTGCTCTTTAAGAAGAAAATACATGTATATTTTTTTAATTTCTTGTCATCACAAAAAATTACATAGCATTAAGAATATTTAGGGCCTGTTTCACCACCTCCCGGTAAGTTCCCGTTAAATTACCTAGCAGATAACTTCATACACAATTTTGCTCCATTTTTTAATTTGTGGTGGTGAAATAATATTGTATATTGTGTATTACAAAAATATGATATCCATCCATCCATCTCGTCGGTCCTTCAATGCTGAGAATCATGATACTTATAGGCCTTAGTAAATAAAACAATTAGGTCAAACTGCATAAAAAAGTACTGTTACAGTTAAAGTACAGTTCGCAAAAAAAATATTGACGTAAGCCTAGGCCGGGGTAGGGTGACAAGCGAAGCGAGATAAGTATCGCTTCGCGTCGCCCCGACATCGCCACGTGCGCGCTAAGCCGGGATATGCAATTTTTATATTATCCTCCTCTTATTATTATTGCTATGCAATTTTAGTGTTTTATTATATTTTTGATAACGCTTTAATAGGTAGGCACTTTAACCTATATTTAAGAGACAATATTATTTAACGCACGGGTACAAAAGAAAAGTAATAATTATACTTTATAAAAGAATTTATAAATAATTTTAACCTATTAAACTAAAGAATTTAGTTTAATAGGTTAAAATAACTTCTATTGTGTTGATTTGAAGTGTTAAATCTATACATATAGGTACATATCTAAATACTTAAGTTACATCAACAATAAAAAACTATCTGAAATGAATTGAGTACATGTTACATTATGATAATGATAAAGATGTGTCTGAGTGATTTCTTCTTTAAAATCTGTTGTACCTATTCGCATTCAGTGAACGCATGAATATTGAAATAAAAAAGGAGAGAATGATAAAACAATACGTCTAAATGTAAATAAAATCATGATGATAAACACATAGAATTCGTGTCTTTGTGTATGTGTGAGTAACAGATTGCGTATATTAGCACAAAATCCCACCGCTGCGGTCCGGTCCGGCCGAAATGTACCGATCCCCATCGCTGATCCCAGGGTACGGTCAGCATATATGGTCATATTCTATAGTTTGTTTCAAAATAGTATAAAAAAACAGTAATGTTCAGTTCAACAGTAATGTCAGTGTTTTAATATAATTAATTAAGCACTCGTAGTTTCTATATATTGATTAATATATCTTTGTATTTATTAATTAATACCTGTCTTAAATAATATTATAATTTATTGATAAAGTTTCTCCCAGTTAAAACCCCTCCAATTAACTTTTATATTTTTTGGCGTATTTTGATATTGTAAACCACAAATTTAAATATTTGAGACATGTAGGGAGGAAGGGTTCTTTAAATTGATACAATAAAAAGAGTTCTTTAAAAATAACTAACTACAAATTAAATTGAATCACATTTCCAAAAACAAAATATTTCTAGTTTCCTTTGCTGTCGGTATCCCAACTCCCTTGATCTGTAGCAATATTAAATAGCGATAGCATCACAGATATTAGATAAGATACCGGTACAACAACTTGTTCAGACATATTGGGGTATTTTGTAGAATTTAATTCTATGTGCTAGAGAGTTTCTCATGAATAATATCATCATAAAGATTTAATTATTGTGTTGCGACTGAGGGGTTCTAAGTAATAACTGCTCTGATTAATCAGTCAGCAAGGTTAAGCTTCGTTTACAGTGGTCAGTCTATAGATGGGTGACCATCCAAGGGATATCGAAACTGCTTCGTGCCTCGAAGAGTACGCCAAACCGACCCGATTAGCATCCGAAGACCTATGATAATCGTTAGGTAATGATAGCCTGACAATCAATTCATCCTTGGGTATAACGATAACCATACCTACTCAGTATCCAAACTTATTGTTTTCCCATGGCTTTTAAATATCAATATTTTAGTCAAAGTTGATATTATGTATCTATTAATACGATGCCTAATCATAAATAACCGTGTTTGAATTTTTGTTTGTCTGTCTGATGGATGGAAAAGACCTAAACAGAACAGAAGAAACAGCTAAACAGATTTCAATTACTGAATTAAAACAAGAATTTAAATTTTCGTGTATGCTACGTTTCGATATCTTTTAGGATTCAGAAGATATGAATATAAATATTTGTAGGATTGGAAATAAAAGGATGTACGCAGGTAACGCCGCGAGGCAGCTACTTTACAATAAAGTCAGACTACAAAACAACTATCAATGTTATAATCCACAACACCCTCAACTTTTGACAGTCTACTCTACACAAACAATGCTTATATAAATCTACATAAAATCCAAATTGTAAGTTTAAGGCAGTGAATGTTCTCGAGGCATTCTTAGGGCGCTCTCGGTTGGTCGCACATCAAACGGTTTACGCCACTCATAATCAGATGTTTAGGCTTTCTTTGATAACCGACATTAGCGTCTTAGAGGAATTTAATTTGTTTTCACTTGTCGCTACTGTTGCAAACATCTTGTGATGTTCGGTGAGAAGCAAGGTTAGTGACAGGATTAAAGACTGAGTAGTTTGTTGTTTTACAAACGTTTATTTATTGTGTATCTATTTGTCCTAAGCGCGACTACTACGGCTTCAATTCGAGTCGAATAGTGGTATTTGGTTTTTTAATGAATTTCTCAGTAGGTGCTCGAAGTTTGGGTTTGTACCTGGTTAAAGACTCGCCCCCTAATACATAGGACCTTATCATACCGGCAAACCATTAAAGCTTCGGGGAATACAGGCGTGATATCTTATATTGCAATTGCATTTGTATTATAACTGGGTATAATACAAATGCATGTTAACATATATTATAAAATAATCAATCCATATACTGTCCCACTGCTGGGCACGGGTCTCCTCTCAGTTTGAGAGGGATTAGGCTATAGTCCACCATGCTAGCCTAATGCGAGTTGGCAGACTTTCCGGGCAGGTTTCCTCGCGATGTTTCCCTTCACCGTTAAAGCGACTGATAATTACCCACATGATTTCGAAAAGTCAGAGGTGCGTGCCTCGGATTCGAACTCGAGACCTTTGAATTGGCAGTCCAGTGGTCACACCCTAGGCTATCATCATATCAGCCTATTGCCGTCCACTGCTGAACGTAGGCCTCCCCCAAAGAGCGCCAACCATCCCGGTCTTGGGCAGCTCGCATCCATCCGCTGCCAGCCACCTTCTTTAAATCGTCGGTCCATCGTGTCGCAGGGCGTCCTACACTACGCTTGCCTAAACGTGGTCTCCACTCTAGCACTTGTCTGCTCCATCGACCGTCTGTCCGTCTGCAGACATGGCCGGCCCACTTCCACTTCAGCGTGCTTATTCTTCGCGCAATGTCGGTGACTTTAGTTCTTTGGCGAATAACCTCGTTTCGAATCCTATCCACCAAAGAAACTCCAAGCATTGCTCTCTCCATTGCACGCTGAGCAACCTTGAGTTTATGGACCAGTCCCATGGTGAGTGTCCACGTTTCGGCTCCGTAAGTCATCACGGGTAGGACGCACTGGTTAAAGACCCTTGTCTTTAGGGATTGTGGAATCGACGATTCAAAGATATTTCGTAGCTTCCCGAATGCCGCCCAGCCCAAGCGTATTCTTCTGTTCGCCTCCTTCTCGAAGTTGTGCCGCCCCAGTTGTATAGTTTGGCCAAGATATATGTATTCTTGCACAACCTCGAGGGCAGCGCCATTTACGCAAACAGGTCCCGGGGTGACATGATCATTAGGCTATCACTGCTGCTTTTTATATATTTTATATAGTATACACAATATTCTTTCAACAAAAACGCAATGTCCACCGAATTCAGTTGATTAAATATCAATGTAAATTCGTACATTCGCGATCAATCAGTAAGTACAGTCGAACTCAAATGTTCGTTATCAAATAAGCGTCGATTTGTTTATCAAATTCTAGCTAAACAAGTGTAGTCGTTTAGCTAAAATCTTATTTGATCACGGTAGGGTGCGCCCCCCGGTTGCCGGCTCACACATATGTTGGGAGTTTTCCGCAGTTTTAATTTTAATCTCACTACATTGCATGTTGGGTTTGAATATTAAGTGGATGCGATTAAATACTTTTTTGTAAGTAATGTTTTGTAGATAAAACGTGCAATTAAAACTTTTTGGAAAATCATTGTCGTGATATTTAGAGGGTTTGTTGAAAATAATTATAGAAAAAGTATTTCCTTTAGTTTTCAAACTATGTACCTAGATGTGCTGACATTTTCTTTTTGATTACCTCTTAAAAGAAAAAAAAACTTTAATTAATGTAAAATCGATTTAGCAATCTAGCAATTCCTCTAAAATCAATTCATATTAAGAATTAGCGTCTTAGCAATTTTCAAATAAGACTAATAACTTAATTGATGACCAAAAAATTTGAAGAGCCCAGAGTCCATTCTCAACGTTATTTTTTTACAACTTCAACGTCTTTGTCCATTGTCAACTGCCTCATTAGTCTAGTGGTTGCAATCACGGCTGCTGAGCGTGAGACTATAGATTCAAAATTTTTAGGGAAAAATACGGTACTTTAAAAACAACTTTGACTACCTACCGCGCATTGATTTACTAATCCACAATACCGCGTAATTTCCTTACCGATACCAATTACAATCTTTAGTCAAACATCGTTAACCACCAAAAGCTGATTTAGTTAACCGCAAAGCGTTCAATACCGGCCATTGGTCGGTTATTGCGGCCGGCCGGTATTGGGAGCCAGTCGCGGTTCAGCCATTCATTAGGCAATCTAGATCAGTACCTATTCAAAACAACCATTGTGCTTAGGCTGCGGAATTACGACTGTAGTAAAAGTTAATGTGAGTGTCAAACGCAGATTAGGCAATTTGCAATTGTAATTAGCGGGTATTAAGGCCGTTTCAATGTATTTACTGCTCCTACCGTAATTTACGAATTGACATAGCATACCATCACGCCTGTATTCCCCGAAGGGTTAAACAGAGCCGTACAGCCACAATTTCACCGGTATATTTTAGATCCCATGTAATCCTAATGGCCTGTTGCCATTAATCGGGAACAAATACCGGGATTCCATAAATTATAAAAATAAATAATATAATACTTACTATACGTCCTCTACTTTGTATTGTCATGTAAATTAATATCAATAGAAAAACGCATATGCAACTAAGTTTAAGGTTATGTTTCATATAAGTTAGTTCCTATATCCCACCAAAAATATTAAATCCCCAACCAAACGAAATTTCAAACATTTTACAACAATTTCACAGATGTTAATGCTACCCCTAAGTATTGAAAAACTGTTGACAGCGCGAAATCCTCACCCAGCCGACAATAATAGGTTACGATGTAAATCAAAATTCATAGTGATCACCACCCCAGTGTCCATGAGTTATGACTTATTACGGACCCCACGGATCCCCAAAGAGACCCACTTCTAATAGCCCCTGTAACTGTATGTCTAAATGACACGTCGATGTGTTGTCACCTTTGCAATACGAATGTGGTAACTGGATTGCGGTGTTACCATATTTTTTGGATTGTCGAGGACTTGTGTCAGGAATTGTTATGAAACTTATGTAGCATTTTGACGGCGCGCCACGTTTGATTTATATGTTATAGTGTTATTATCCTATACGGGCCGCCTAGAGGTGCCAGCAAACTAGTAGTAACACTCGCCCTTGTAGTCAGTTTTAAGGTGTCACATGTTCGGCCTTATTACCGGAACACAATAATGTTGCCACAGTATTGCTTAGCGGTATAAGTAATGTCAACTCGGATGAACTTAGCAGCAGTTTTACCATCTCACCAGAATGTAAAATAGTCATCAAGCTTTATATTATACTTGATCGCAAATTTGTTTGTCATTTCAATGTAAAAACGTGTTTTTAAAGAATAATATTAAAATTACAATAGCTTACTGTAAACATTTACCCATCATGAGTCTTATTTAAAAAAATACATGTCATTTACCATTTAACCTAATCCGTTTTCAATGACAAGCACACAACCTCATACTTATTTTAAAACAATCAATCATCTACGGTCAGCAGCCAAGTTAGAAATAGGACTCATCCTTGCGCAGAGACATCGCATGGCCTCCACACAGCTGCATAGGGCTGTCCGGTGCCGCTCACCCATCCCTACGATATTTATTATAATTTTATGCGGCGGCCATGCTATCGTCCCTTTGTGTGCTAAACGATGTCCTTGTCGCCTTTTTGTTGTTTCGAGGGGTATTAAATGTAATAACACAACTATCGAGATCTCTGGTGAATAGTAATGAAGTTTTTTTGCCGACTGTACTTAGATTGCATGATACGATCAGTGAGTGTCAGTTGTCAGTAATTACAGTTTATTTTATATGGTCTCCGATTACAATGGGGTTTGTGGTGTTAGAATTTATTGGTTTTATTACTGTATGTTATTATTTTGAGGGAATTAGTGTTGTCCTTTTGATTGTGGTATGGGCATTGAGAATAATTTGTTTTTGCTCAAAATAAATTATACTTAGGTGCTTGAACCGTATTAAAATAATTAAAAACTTGAGGTACTCGTAGTACCTTAATTATTTCACACTATATGGAAAGACTAAGAAGGTATTATTTTTAAAATAAAAAGGTTTTTTTATAACATCACTGTACTCGGGGGCCATATGGTTCAGTCATACCCAAACGGCTAACAATGCTCTGCGTATCCAGTACAATAACGCATTTAGGGTTTTGTTGCGACTGCCGCGCTTTTGCAGCGCCTCAGCGATGTTTGCCGACGCACGCACTGACGGTTTTGATGCTTTGTGGCGTAAGAAATCTGCTTCACTGCTTCGCAGGCTACGTGGCAGTCCTAACACCATCCTACAGGATGCCGCCCGCGCAGGCAGCTCGCTTGTGTGAGCGATAGTAATAGGGACCAAAGTTTTAGTTATTAAGTACTAACATAGGCTAAGTCATTGTTACTAACAAGATGAACCCCAGTTGTCTAAATATAATAAATTTATAATAATACTAGCTTCCCACCAGCGGCTTCGCCCGCGTGGTCTTATAATTTTTTCCCCCGTTTTTGCAACATTTTTCATTACTACTCCGCTCCTATTAGTCGTAGTGTGATGATATATAGCCTATAGCCTTCCCCGATAAATAGGCCATCTAACATGGAAAGAATTTTTCAAATCGGTCCAGTACTTTATGAGATTATTCGTTACATACAAAAATACAAATCTTTCCTCTTTATAATATTAGTGTAGATGTAGATAATAATAACCTTGTCCCTATAAGTAGTTATCCTTAGTTTTTGTGAGACAAATCTTCAACCGTCCCGATGTCTCTTTCACATGCGATTTCTAGTTTCGTCAGCAGCCTACTTATATTCACACAAGAAATATAGATTAATACCTGTACACGAACCTTTAGCGTAAGCGCACACAGTAATATTAATATTTACTTTTCTTACGCAACAATATCACACAAAAAAGAAACTGTGTCCAAAAATAAAATAAAAACCGTTAAAAAGTTGTCATTCTGAATCACTCGAGCGTTCATCCCCGTGCCGATTGTAATAATACACTATTATATTACTTTAATAATAATAATTTCGACTATTATTGTCATTAAAATCATTATGATCGACTCGAGGCCGGTTCGCCAAGTAAACACAATTGACTTTTGCCATTTGGTTGGTTCACAAAGATGTAAGGTTTTTAATTGTATTGATTGTACTATGTTTTCACTTCATTATTTTGCCATATTTTACACTTAAAAACTATTATTTAGTTTACAATG
Source organism: Acronicta psi (assembly GCA_946251955.1). Lineage (NCBI taxonomy): Eukaryota > Metazoa > Arthropoda > Insecta > Lepidoptera > Noctuidae > Acronicta > Acronicta psi. The sequence continues at coordinate 7,358,938 of OX276487.1, forward strand.
TTAAGTAACTTTGGAGTGTGGACCAATATTTATTAGTGCATTCCGTTCTAATAGGCTTTTAGTAAGACAATAGTTTATGACTATTAAGAAAATTGCAACTTCTTAACAGCTGACAATGCCAAGTTTAATTTATAAAATAACATTATTAACGAAGGAAAACATATTATAATCACAGTACTTACTAAACTCATAAAGCAATCGTAAATCTCTAGTAGGCAAAAGACATTAAACACAAAGAGTATTTCTTATTTTATTTCGCACTATTATGATTAATAACACCATATTCTATATTTTTATTATCATAAAAAATATTTTGGTCACGCGCCACTCCCTATTATTTCATAGCGGTCAGACGTGACAAGATGACACCCGTATCCTCTCAGAAATATAATATACACATATATCAATAATCAATTTTACGCCAACGAGAACGGTCCGAAGTATTTTTGTCGGGATTTTATTATTCTGGCAACACATCTAGCGGAAAATCGCGTCCTGCCGCCACGGCGGGGAGAACGCGGGAAAATCACACTTATTTGTTATTTACGAATGTAAAATGTAACAAGGAGTTTGTATGGTCCGATTGATGCTTACTCAGCGTGAATTGGATGTTTGGTCTTTTGATTTACCTGTTGGTCGTTGTTGATTTAGACAAGTTTCTTTAATATTTTTACTAGTTCTTAAAGATATCGATATAAAAGATAACAAAATGAAACGGTGTCATTGTTTTACACTAGATTTTAATGTTCGCCAACATCGTCAATTATTAGTAACGCCATCTTAATAATACAAAGCAATACAAGTATTTAAATTATGTATTGATAAATTTAAAAAAATGTAGGTAAGTACTTACTTGCAAAAAGTGTCAAATGTCCACAGTCTCATATTGCCACTTCCTATTACCAACAGTATAAAATCAATCAAGTCGAAAATCTGTAAAAATATTTAGACGTCACGTCAGTCGTCAATATTAGAATTTATTGGCAAACAATACATCTTACAAGCAATAATAGGAATCACCCCACCTATGAGAACTAATAATAAATCTCTGCATATCATTTCACCCTCAAACGATTCCGAATACACTATTGTAGGTCGAACACATCGTCTTAAGTTAATACAGAGCATTATTGAGTGCCAACAGGACGCCCCCCATCGTGCCACAAAGCACAGACGTATTGACAAACTGCCTATAAGTCTCAATCAAACAATGCCATTTATGAACTCCTTACGTTATTGACCTATTTCTTTAGCACAATAGTACGACAATTAAATTTAAATTTCGAATCGTGGGAATTACTCGAATTAACTGCAGTTTTGACTTTAGCTGTCATCTCATATGGGCGGGAAAGTTTTTTTTTCTAAGCAAGGGAGGCGGTGTCGCGGTTTCCACGGGGCGGTGTTGCGTTTACTTGTTAGGACGTTCTTATCCTGCAAGTCCTTTGTCGAGTGAATAATTGCTGTCTTACATTTCCCATTTGAATTTATTTATGGGTCAGTTTTACTGAAATTACTTTATTAATGTGTTCACAATAGCACTTGTAGGGTGTTTATACTAGCGTTAAGGGATCGTTCAAAATTGACCTTTATAATAGGTAGGTGCAAAACGAAAGCATCATGAAATACATATAAAAATATAAGATCAATTTATCCAACTTTAAAAAGGAGGAATTCTCTATTCCTCTTTTATCCATGATACCTCATGATACCAGAAATCTCTTAACTTGGTCTGGGTCAGGTCAAAACTGGGTCAGAACTCAGAAAGGCCTTGTTTATTTCAGCTGAGCAAGTAGTTAGTTTTTACTCGTTTCAATAACACACATTACTTATTTTATTTGCCAATCATAGTTATTGTAGCTAGCAATAGGGACTTGCAGTACACTCACAATTTTGTGAAGCTGACACTGTAATAAAGATACGAGATCTTAAGATCATGATAAAAAGAAACAAACAATTCCCTGCCACTTCGTACTTCATAGAACACCTACAGTGCGTATAAAATATTATTTTTATTTATTTTTTTCAAAAAAAGAAAAGAAAACAATATGAAAGAGCAAAACAAACAAGCACTCCAATTTCAAAAATTCGATTGCCACGCATAAAAAGTGCAAAAACAAAAGGGCATAATAATCAATGCAACGAATAGAGGTGCGCATTTGTTCGCTTACTTCGCGAAACGACGCGATGCTGAGGAGCCGGTCTAGTGAGGAGTCACTGACTCACCCAAAATATTGACTCGCAAAGTGCCGACTTTGGCTCACAATAGACACAGCAGGTTGCCTTTTGTAGGGGACCCTTCTGTACTTAACAATACCGGAGTAATGCACTGCTTTTTATTTTTTGCACATTAAAATTGTGAGTAAAGTAAACGAGCTTTGAATCGAGTGGAAGAAAATCTTTGGATAATCCCTAAAAGTTTCAATAGCACGGCTTATAAAATTACTCAAGATAATTATATTTTTAAATCTTTAAATTATAAAAGCTGCTGAGCCAAATAACTTCCTATTTTACCTAATTCAATGAGACGGATTAACTTGACTATAATAAACTAGTTATTCCAGAATTTCTAATGTTTGCTTAGCAAATAGTATGTTGAGTTTAATCTAGATAATAAACCAATAAAATTATCGTTTATAAAAAGTTACAATCAAATTAACCGACTAAACAAAAAACCGGATAAGAGAAAATCATATCGCCGTTAATAAAAACTTATGCAGCAATCACAGAGATCGAATCGATCAATAGGGAACCCTCTATTTGCGCGTTCCGTTTTACACAACGCGCCGAGCTTTACAAGATGGGTCTCGCTAAATAAAAAAAAACGCTCTCTAAGCTTATTGAAAAGTATTCTCGCCCTACGTTCACGGCGTCTGAGCAAATATAAGATAATTTTCGCGCTTCACCTCACCCGGTATTTAGGGGGCACCTTTCATACTTTTTACTGTGCCGTTTGATAGGTACCAACACGACACGGAACGTTCTAATGTAATTTATTTTGTATTCAGAATGCGTCGCGTCGTTGTATCGCTGCGAAACGCCTTGATTGGCGGTTTGATTTTCCTTTTTTATGAAAATATGAAACTCGTTCGAAAGTCAAATTAATATGTTAATTGCTATTATAAACGTTATCGGGAAAATATTATCTATGTTATTATTAATTAAAGAAACAAATTGGTTTTCTATTGTACCTGACTGTCTGCTTATTGATCCTTTTAGGTTAAGGGTTCCAATAACTGATTCCTAAAAATCCTAGAAAACGACCAAAATTTGCATACATTTTAAATTTTCTTTTTCTATTTTTGACTGTAACATTTTGGTAATTAAGACAGCATTATTTATGTTGAATACTTATGTATTGTATTCCTTAACTTGCGTTATTTATTGGGTTTTCACCCAATAAATAAAATGCCAAAATAGCAGCCTACAGTCTCTATTTCGAAAAAAGTGAATCTTTTACCCTGCTACTTAGAAGGGTAAAAGATACACTTTTTTCTCGTCACGTCATTAATCTTAAAATTCCCAGTTACCGGATACCAAAAACCGGACTAAATTATAAAAAAAATCTAATTCACCGTGCACATTATTGCGAAACCACAAAAACCAGCAATTGGATTCATTCGTTTGAAACGAGCTCGCATTGTCGTTCGAACATTGTCTAAGTGCAAGCTCCTAAAGAAAATTAATTCGTATACACATATTTGGGTCAATCTCCAAAACAGGCGTATTCGTGTGATCGCTCTGGTGCTTTTCAGATATTGATATTTAATGGTAATTATGTATCACAGTAAAAAGAATGATATTCAAATAGTACATTTTTACTATTGGCCTTCAATTTACACAAACAGTTATGGAAATATTTAAGATCAAATTTTTTTGCGACCAGAGCAATCATAATTGGTGCCAGAGCGATCATAAATAGTGAAATCAGTGAAACAAAAAAAATATATTGATAAAATATTATTTATTTAGCCGTTTTCAGTCATAGTCAGTGTACGTTAACAAGATTATATGAAAATTTTATAATGTAAGAGAAATATATAATTTTAGAAAAAGGACAAGGCATATTTTCAGTCATATATATCAAAAATATATTCCGTATTTTTTATATAAAACTAGCTTTCCGCCAGCGGCTTCGCCCGCGTGGTCATGTATTATACATATAAACCTTCTTCTTGAATCACTCTATCTATTAAAAATACCGCATCAAAATCCGTTGCGTAGTTTTAAAGATCTAAGCATATATAGGGACAGACAGACGCGACGGAGGCCTTTGTTTTATAATATGTAAGGATAATTGCTAAAATAAATTACCATAATTATAAAAATAAACATTTGGGTTAGTTTCATTTATTTGGACTTAATTAAATCACCTCTATGTAAATGAGACAAAATTAAAAACCTTTTGAAATAAATCATTAATAGCTACAGTCTTTTATATAGTTACAAAATTACTTACAGCAACAACTCAGAGACGTCACTTAACCTTAATGAATCGTTAACAAACAGTGGCTACTATATCTTGACCGATTTTTCCATTTTTAGTAGTTTCTTGTTTGTTATAAATTTCATTATATTATTCGTCTGTCTCTGTAATCTATTCCTACTTCTTTTAGAGTTTTCATCATTTTATTCCAATTAACTTTATCAAAAGCTTTTTCTAGATCTACAAATGCTATATATGTATTTAGTCCTATGTCTAAGCGACAATCAATCAGCATCCTCAGTGCTAGTATAGCTTCTCTGGTTCCTTTGTTTTTACGAAATCCGTATTGGTCTGGACCCACCAAGTTTTCTATTTTATTTTGTAGTCTATTCAGAATAATTTTTAGTTATATTTTTGATGCGTGAGTTATGAGGCTAAGGGTTCTGTACTCTTCACATTTCATTGTATTGGCTTTCTTAGGCAAGGTTATTAGTTTGCTCATACAGTAATCTGATGGTATATTGCCAGTTCTGTATATATCTACAGTTAATTTAAATATTTCTCCCAATAGTATGTCTTATTTTCTTCAATAGATAATTTATTTCGAGGCATGATTTCAATCTGCAACAATAGTTGCCATTAATTTTTAGAGAAGAAAGAGTTACAGTTGTGGTTAGCTAAATGCCAATATAATAATAAATTATCAAGGTAAAATACGTCAAATCTGTTTATGGGTTTAGGCTACCCAAAGAAACCCAGGAAAGGTTATAAATTAAAGGTATATGCATAGTTCTTCGTTTGTCATTGTTACAGGCCGGTACTACTACTTAAAATAGATTTATAGTGTACAATTAATACAAAATATCATCGCTCTGGTCGCTTTGGACAGAGCAATCACAGCCATAGCGATCAGAAAAAGTCACAAAATCATAAATATAGCCGAATTTAAAAGCAGTAGAATGTTATGATTACGTCTCATAAAAAACATCATAACGATCACTTAATTCACATAGCAAATACATTCAGAGGCTTACTATTTCATTTAAATAACGTGCCATAGCAATCATAAAATCCGAGAACCAAATCCAGAGCAGTCATAAACTTACCTTCGTAATGTTGGAGCGCGGGAACGTGGCACACAGGTATCTTCCTCGGTGGTTAGACCACTACTGGCGTTACCCCGCGGGAGAGGAATAGAGTGTCTATAACGCGTAACTAGGGATGAGCGCGATGTTTTACCTCAGCGCAGAGCGATGAGATAAAATACCCGGTCACGATTTTAAATTCAAATTGTGCCAAAAGTATTATTAATATAACTAAAAATATTTTATTACTATGAAGATTAACTATTTGCTAGGTAATCTAAATAAGTTGTTTTATATGAACCTACTCATTAAAAAAGTTAGAGAATATTTTTTCATTCAATCGGGAGTTGGGTCAACCCAGAGCGATCAGGATTTTAGGGTTTAAGATTTTTTTTAAAGCATTTGAAATAAACTTATTCATAATATTACCCTTGTACCACGTAGATTAGACACCGAACTGTATATAAAAAAATACTTGTAAAACGTTTTTCGATTTTAAAATGGGTTTATCCAGCCCGACACGAAAAAAAATGCCTCTGGAGATCGACCCATTTACTAAAAGGGTTATTTACTAATTGGTGTATTAGTCGAATACAATCGTGGAAGCAAGTCAATCGGTGTGTGTAATTCGAATTAAGGGACTGTTTACACGTTTGTACTTTGCGTGGAGTTTATTTTTTTATAAACGGACAGAGCGCAGACGGTTTTCACACATGGCCACACTTTGCGAGTCGGGTCGCTTATTTATATCTATGCGTAGTGAAATTTTACTATTCGGGCTAACGTATATTGTTTTTGACTGGAAAATACTTTCGTATGGAGAATTTCTTGATAGCCGGCAAAATATTAGTGTTTGGTAGACCTCTGCCTTACTTCTTGGGAAGTACTGTAGATGATGAGTGAGGGACCTAAATATTTATTCTGCTTAATTTGACTGCCTACCGAGAATAATCTAGGAATACTTATAGTACAAGGTGGAAGGGACATCGACGCACAATCGTCGTGACAAGGTTTCACTAAAGGTCAAAAATAAAATGACCTAGGTCATTCATGTAGAAAATGATCGATTATTACAGATATTGACATTTTTAAGCGCGCAGTGTATTGCTAAAAACGCGATTATAACGCTAAAAACGCGATTATAACGCTTCGCGGTGAATGTTATCACGCGCGATCCGAAATAAATGAAATAATGATTTTTTAATTATAAATCTAGTTTTGGTAGATAGAAATAATGTTTTTTACACCATCAAGTAAAAAAAACTGCAGAAAAAATTGAAAAAAAAGTTACGTATAATTTCAACGCAGGGGGGTCCAGAATTATGTACTGAACTCATGGTTGTTATTCGGATGTGCGTCGATGTCCCTTCCACACACACTAAACCATATCATGACTATGAATAGTTACGTCATTCAAGTCATCATTCAGTACCTTTTGCAAGGTTGGAAATCTGGCAACAAGTACGAGTAGGATATATACTTGGTATTGTCCAATCATGAGGTTGCGAAGTTCGGAAACCAACAGTGCCGCGTAAAGTAAGGCGTCAATCTTGGACCGAATACAAAATATGTGCTTCATGAATTTCGTCATCTTAGACTGTATACATGGATCATAACGTGCGTCCTAAACGTGGTTCACGTATTTTTTGGGTAACTGTAAGACGGATCGATGCCAACAAAGTTTGGTATGATGATGATTTTTTACTCGTAATATGTTACTAAACCCGGTTATGTAGTTCTTAGTTTCCATTTAAGGTCGTAAATCCATAACTTTTCATGATTCAGCGAAAATCTCAATATTTCATTGGTTAAAAAATTTGCTTTTCAATCGACGAAACGTATTCTTTTTATACAAATGGTACAAAATTAACTGTAGGTGTAGACATCAAAATTTATTACTTGCTTTGTTATTTTAACGCGTCATCAACTTTTACTTATTTCCTAATGAAAGAAAATATTAGAAGCAATTAATAAATGAAATAACAAATAAAATAATAATTTAATTGGCTCGAATCATTGATTCTTTCTGAGCGTGCTTTCTTCGCAGACGCCTTGTTAAAACTTTCCATTTCATTTGTAGGAAAACTTCAACCCTTTCTAGTTAGTTTTTTATTTATTTGTATTTAATTTTACAGACGTCATCCGTTTGACTTTTAATTATGCGTCTCGTTATAATTTTCCAATCGAACAAATCTTTCATTTAAAAGTTTTAATATCTAGTAATAATGTCTATGACAACAGAGATGTTTTTTACTTTTAAAGTTGAATTTAGATCAGACGAATAACTGTAAATAGAATTTATAATTAATTTTTGTAAGTGGCTAAAACTTTATTAGGCCTAAGTTTAACTAGTCTATTAAGTAGTGATCGGTGAAATAAAACTAAGTGTATTACTTGAAAGTATTTTGTACTTCAACCAAATTCTATGTGTGATAACTAGATATTATGTGCATATTGAATTATCAATAAATACCGACCTCATTTAAAAACACGATCAAACAACTCAACATTTGAACTGTCAACAATACTAATCATAGACTTAAAAAAATAAAAACAAAAAACACTACGTTCGTTTTTCAAACGTGGCGCGCTTTCTCGGTCCATCGGGCATTCCGTCATGTGCCAGTCACCGCGGTGCTCGGACCACCGCGGGCCGCGTGTCGGGTTACCATCTATCGTCTTACCTTGCCTTCCTGCCCTACGTCTAAGTTACTACGTCGCGTCATATGCCGCGGTGACAGTTGGCGAGGTGATATTCGGTTTAGTTTCATATTTTTGGGTGTTTGGGTGGGCTGAGAGGAAAGTCTAAGAAAGATATCTTATTTTGCGAGGTGCGCAGGCACATAAAATAAATTTAAAAAAATTCAGGAAATAGTTATAACTATACATATACTTAATTTATTATATGCCAAATTTTCCGTTATCACAATCCAAAGTCGTTCGATCCCAATGTTGGTTAAGGCAATTTCGATATCATAACCAAGAACCTACTTAGTAAATTATTTATCACTAAAATTAAATTGTTTAAATTACATACCCACAAATTACAGCATTAAATTAACTCTGAACACCGAAACCGTATACACCAATAAGTGTTGCTAAAATATTAATCAATTTAGATCACGCCCTTCGGATCGCGTGTCGTCACTGCCCTTTATCATAAACATCGGGTATCATGGCACCGGCCCTCACATATACAGCCAATGGGTTTTATACTTATTTTGTTATTTAACCTCAACCTTTCTTATTAATCGATATGATTTCCGAGAATTCGATCTATGGTTAGAAATTGGGGTAGGCATTTTTCAGGATCGGTGGAGATGAATGATCAAGTTACGTTCGCTTATTTGAAAATAGAACTAGCGTGCTTCTTTGTTTGTTCAGGCAAAGGTGTACCATAAATATCTAAACTAATAGAAAGAGGAAAATTGAATAGGCTCCGAAACTATGGGACCGATTTGAATACATTATTTCAGTGTTAGGTAGCCCATTTATCGGGGAAGGCTATAGACTATATACCATCACGCTACGACTAATAGGAGCGGAGTAGCAATAGAAATATGTTGCAAAAACTGGGGGAAAAATTACAGGGGCGAAGCCGCTGGCAGAAATCTAGTATTTGATATATCTATGAGGTGTACATGGATTGCTCAACTGTTAGGTATGCATACTTCTTGGACAGTGAAGGGGTACAATTGGTCATTTAATTTTGTACTGTAACAATGAAACGATAGTTTACTATTCCCAGCCTCAATAGGCTGCAGTTGCGGCTTAGTAGTAAAAATATTATAAACAATGAATTATAAAACGTTTTTACGGCGCCACATGCTGTAAAGAAAATCGGAAAATTAAAAATTGCCAAGAAATTCAATTCAAGACTACTATGATTAAGTTTATTTGATGACTTATTCTTCACCAACGCCTTTAACAGAATCAAATATCACAGATCTCATATTTTCCGTCAGGTCTCCTCAATAAACCGAGTGCTTCGCAACCTGGCAGCCCAAAAGGAGAAGGCCAGCAGCCAACAGCCTTCTCCTGAATGTTCAACACCAGTGTATGAGCGCCTCCGACTGTTGGGAGCCCCAGGGTCCTCGCCAGCGTGGCCGCGGGCACCCTGGCCTACGCAGATAGATGCCAGGACTCCGCCCTATCAGCTCCACAGCCTCAGTCCCGGTCCCCAAGCCATCAGCTGCAATGGCGGGGATATGACTGCGATGAAGAAAAGTAAGTGTATTTTTCCTCTTTGTTTATAAATTCCGAAAGAAGGAAGATTCTCAATTTTACGCGTGAATTACATCTGTAACAATACCTATAGTCTCTTAGCCAAGAGTCACAAACTGTTCCGTTTCACGGAACAGCCTTTCAACAAAAAAATCTAAGTATTCAGGACATTTTCCAGATTCTAGTCGTGTCATGGCATTCCATTTGGCAAAGTTTATCGTCAAAGACTTGCATGACAGTTCCCAAGGTATACGTATGTATAATGTATGAATATACATTCTTGTCGCCGTTAATAATTATAATCGATAAAAACAAATGAAGCCCGCAGTTGAAAATGGCCGAACGTGTACATAGAATGCATAATATATGCATACGAACAGCACCATTGCAAATTAACAGAAAAAATAAAATCGCAACATAGGGAAGCGTGCGGCGGGCGGTCACACTGCCAACAACGCAACAAAACTTTTTCGCCAGCATTTTGATAGTCGATTTGCGGCTCCCCCAGTGTGGGCCGGGGGGGCGGAGGGGGGCTACAGGCCCGCCTACGGCACCGTCAAAAACATTACTCTGCCCATCCGCCTGGAAGATTTAATTTTCATTTTTATCTGAAACATCCCCCTTTGTAGTGGTCTGTACTCTGTATCCAATTAGGTGGCTTTGAGAATTTTTCTGGTACACCCACAACGTTAGCTGCAACGGTTTAGAGTTATGGAATTTTTAATTTCGATTCTGAGAACCAATTATAAGTGATTCGTGTGATGTCTTAAACAAAAGAACGTTGATTTTATTTTGTAGCGAGAGCGAACGCTTTGTGAGAGGAATTTTCATAGAAAATGTATCACCGTATTTTTTAGACATATATAGAGAATCTTTTAAGATCAAGCTTAGCTGTTGCCCGCGGTTTCAGAAGACATTCCAAAAGGAATTATTTAGAAGGCATTGCATTTCTTAGAATGCAATCTAAATTTTATCGAAATCCCTTCACAGTTTTGGCGTGAAAAACAGATAAACAAACAAAGTAGCTTTCACATTTATAATATTATAGACGCTAATAATGTCGCGATTGTATTTTTTTATTTTGAAAAAGGAACCTAATATCACTGCTGTCAAAACTCGTTACCACCAAAAAAAAATATAAAAAGAAATACATGATTTTAATTGGAAAGCGCCACTGTCTCTTGGGGCCGCGGCTCGCCGGCCACAAAGCGTGAAAGTGGCGGGTAAAGCCGTAAGGCGATAGCCTGCCCACCGTCTATGTCATGGCCGATTGAGCGATACCTACTTGCAAACGCGTTACATATCATAATAATGATTGAGTGCCTATCAATGTCTAGAGCATCGAATTTCTGAGAGACATTGATATTTGAATTGGTTTGGTAGTCAATTAGTCATGTAACGTCTACTAAAATAAAAAGTTACTAAATATTTATACATTTTCTTTGCAATAGGAAGAATGAAAGAAAGTTTTTTTTTTCAAATTCAAAATATTTGATTTCAATTAGACCATATAAATAGGCACTTTTGAATTGTCAAACTAGTTGCACGGTTCCAAAAAGTGGAAAAGAGCCTATTAGGTCCGCCTTATGTACAATTTTTGTGCATAGAAGTTTAAATAAATAAATAAGAGCCGACAAGAAACTCCATAGTCACTCTTTAAAAAAAAATAGGTATTTATGGCAACAGTAACGATACAATTTTGTGGTGAATAGTATGAGTATAATGCAGTATGATGTATGACAAAAAAAAACTCTTTCTTCTTTCTATGGATGGATATCGATTTATGGGTGATAAATTAGTTACTCCATCGGTGCTGTGTCTATGGTGTCTTATGACTGCTTACCGTCAGGCGGACCGTCTAGGTAGGTAGTCATTCTCTGACGTCAAAATATTATTAAAAATCTATGATTTTGCGACTGATAAATATAGTGATTTTTATATAAAAAGAACTGGTGGGCAGAAAAAGGCGCATTAGATAATTCCATTGACATCAGTTCATATTTATAGTAGAAGATCCAAGCCTACATCGACCTTCACCGAGCTGATAATAGAATGAAACATATTTTATTATGAATTTAGTATATTAGAAAATATATTAAAAATGGATTCGAAAAAAAAATACTGGACAGACTATTTTTTTCCGAGGACCAAATATTTCTCAGACAACCGGATCAGCTCGGATCTTAGACTGTTAGGATTTTGATGAAAATAGGCTCGCCCCAAAAACATGGGATCTAAAAACATACCGGCAAGGAAGACAGGAGTAAGTGAACATAGATTTTCAAGAACCGTTCTATATAACAACGTACCTATACATTATGTACAACGGTTCACAAATAATTGGTTCATACAAAGTGGTGCCTCTGGCGGTACATAGCGTTGACAGACAGGTACCTTTGTGGCACAGGGTAACAAAGCTTTGGTAATCTCACGACTCACTCTTGACACTAAGGTAATAATTGTTCAGTAAAGTAATTAAATTATTACTATTGTGTTGAGGGAATCGTTTTGATGGTTACTTGATTCTTTAGTGAACTTGAAGTTTAGGTATTTGTAGATATTTATTCAGATGTTAGTTTCAAGACTCACACCCTACACGAACACATACCATCACGCCTGTATTCCCCGAAGGGTTAAGCAGTGGTGTACTTAGAACACGAATTAAACAAAACGTTATGTAACTCCAGCTAAAATTAAATTTGTATTAGTCAATCTTTTATACGTGGAGACTTGTAATTGGCTGCCAGATTAACCAATTGTTTCTATTTTGTTTTATTTAGCTGTAAGTCTTCCATAGAAAATTAAATAAATAAAATAAATAAATAAAATATAAACTCCCACAATATAAAGCCACCTCACATCTTGAAATTCGTGAAATGGTATACGTTGTGCCAAACATACATAGCCTGAAAAACATTACCTTCTTTCAGTAGTCGGTTAAAAAGGATATAATGGCAGTGCGAATAAAGACTAGTTTTCACAAGATAAAGAGATCCACCATATTACGTTGTAACTCTTCACAGCGGGCATCTGGCTCCTATAGATCGCTTTTCCTTTCTATCCATGGCTATCATTAGCGAGAGAAATATTGATTTAGTCCATTTAATGTCGCCGACCCTAATATTGGGATTGTATTATTTTTTTACAGAGAGTAGGTATGCCCCTTAATTTCCTACTCATGATACACCATAACGCCTGTATTCCCCAGATGGTTAGGCAGAGGAATACTAATGTAAACCCACCGGTATTGTCATGGATTTATTATATACATTTTTTTTTATATAATTTCCTAAGATAGCACGCTTTCGATATCAGTCTGGATTTGAACCTGCGTCTCTCCGGTTAGTACATTGTAGACTTTAGCTTCTAAACTATTGAGATGTCTATTATTTCTACCTACATATTGTAAGAAGGTAGGTATTAAAAGTCCACTGCTGAAAATACTCCCAAAGACTACTTCAGCGAGCACTAAAATGTATGTTTTTAAAAAGAATAGAGTATAGTAAGTTCCTGTTAAATGAATTGGCAGATAATTTCTTACGAATTTTGTTCCATGTTTGAATTTATCTGGCGGATAGCGGCTATCCAGACATAAAACAAGCCATTAGTATCACAAAACCATATCACGATTAAGCCCCGGTTGAAACAATTGTTCCTGATTAAGTATCACAGTTAAGCTCTCCTAGTGATAAGCAGTGTAACTAATTTTATTTGCGCGTCCCCTCCGTGGGACCCCTTATTTATGACGTGGTACTATAATGACCCCGAGATGCATCATGTAGTAGTAATGGTCCATGTTTATGTCATTTTCGGGGACAGTTTATTTTTTTTATTGAACGTGTGACTGTTAATTTTATTTTTACGAGTGAAAGATTCGCGTAAATATTCCTTGGTGCTTTGAATTTCTGAAAATCATTTCCAATGCACTGAACTGAACAACTGAAGCGAATATTTATAAGATAAATGTGGTTTGCATATTCAACGATTCATAATGACGTAGGTGTCTTAATTTAAAAATCTGTGTTACAAACCATGAGCTTTGCGTAAGCAAGCTATAACCATGTGTAATCTTATTCTATCGTCTAAATTTTCCAATTTATTTGCAATAATTTATTAGACTCATCTTCCACTACTCTGTCTATATGTAGAATAGAATAGAATAGAATATACTTTATTGTACACCAAGAAACAACACAAAATTAAAAAATAATACAAGAGTACAATGGGCGGTCTTATCGCTTATGTAGGTAGTCTATCAGCTGGATAGATAAACTTTACACGACCTAACGACGAAATTGTTTTTCTATAAAAACACATTTTCCATAGTCATTTGAAACGCAGACTATATGGATCCTCGTGACTCGTTTTATCTTACCAGTTTCGGTATAAACTGTCTTCAAGCAGACATAGAGTCGCTTACTAGTTTTTCGACCAAAACTCCAATAGAACACATCACCCACTTTCCACATGAAACAAATAAGATCATACCACGAAATGCGAGACAAACAGACAAGGTCAAAGGACTCGGACGCTGAATAAATCCATTATGGGGCGAAAACTAAATAAAACGTACTGAATAAAGGGAGGTGGGAAGGTCCGTGATAAAATACCGAGCGAGATGGATAGATAGAGGTTAACCTACACCAGAAAGGGACAGTATCTAGTCTGGACTCTCGAGATAAGGCGAAGAAAAATGTCGCAAGATATTTATTCGCGGGGTTCCGTGAATAAATGGTTATTATGGGGTTCAGTAGTACTAAATTAGTGAGATGTATGGCGTTCGCGTTGAATATTTATTTATTGAGCACGTAAGTTATTGTGCTCGGCATTGTCGCCTGAGGTTTTGGGGGAAATTGCCGGTTATTTACCGCGGTCATTTATCGAATTATTTTCTCTCTGTGGGAAGCGTGTGACGTAATGACTTAACCTTTTTAAAGGAGTGTTGTAAGAATGTGTTACGGAAAGTAAGTATAGAATATTGTACGGAATAGAGCAAGCGTCAAGTTCGAATCTAAGGCACGCGCCTCTGAAAATAAAATAAATAAATAAAATAATCAACCACTACTGTCCCACTGCTGGGCGCGGGTCTCCTCTCAGTATGAAAGGGATTAGGCTATAGTCCACCACGCTAGCCTAATGCGGGTTGGCAGACTTCACACGCCGTCGAGATAATCTCTCAGGCATGCAGGTTTCCTCACGATATTTTCCTTCACCGTTAAAGCGAGTGATAATTACGCACATGATTTCGAAAAGTCAGAGGTGCGTGCCTTGGATTCGAACTCGAGACCTTTGACTTGGCAGTCCAGTGGTCATACCCCTAGGCTATCTTGCCTAACTACGCGCCTCTGACTTTTAAAAATCATGTGCATAGTAGGTAATTATGACTCGCTTAAACGGTGAAGGAAGAAGTGAGACATCGTGAGGAAAACTGCATGTCACTGTGAGACATTTTCTCGACGGCATGTGAAGTGCACCGGCTCAGCTATTGGTCGCGCCAAGGGTTGCGGGTTCTTTGCCTCGACCATGAGATTTTCTCACTAGACTCGCTAGCGACGCCGTAAAATATTTGTATGGAAAACCCTTGCAGCGCCTCTAGCGGTTACGTAAGGAACTAAAATCTGATACAAGATTACAGCGTTTCGATGCGTAAAAAACCTATCGAAAGCCATTCGATAGAACTTATGGTTGAAGTACTGTAGAGGAATGTTTTTCTAACAACAACCAAAAATAATTTAATTAATCTCTAAAAAGATGTTTGTGTAGAACTGTAGATACGTGTATGTATTATTAGATGACTTTAAATATATTTTATATAAAACAACCTAAGTATAAAGTTGCGTAGGCAGAAGCTAAACATGTCGACAGAGTCATTGAATACATACTATCTGTTTTACATACATTTGCTTGTTGTTGAGCAAACACTCGCCTTAGTTCCGACGACACAATTTTTCTGTACATACAGTTCTCGCCAAACTTATTGTCCGGGTTGAAGTTGGCATGACCTAACTTTAACCCGGCCGTATAAATTATAAAATTATTGTAATAAATAAAAACGAAAGCTTAAGTTGTAGGCTGTAGCTTCATATCATTATAATTACCATATTTATCCAATATTTTTCTTTCTCCGATTTTTACGGCTGGGTTAAAGTTAGCTCGTGCCAACTTCAACCCGGACAATAAGTTTGGCGTGAACTGTACATACATTTTCTTTAAATAAACTCACGCCTTATCATGAAACTTATCGGTGAACTGTGAATCATGTCCTTAGATCTCTCGTGGTCTCGGAAGCTTAGTTGGCTAAACCGTCCGTCCGGTGTACAGAACCGAAGGGATACAGGTTCGAACCCTGCCTGAGGTCGTTATTATTCTTTCACAAAAAAGTTTATATCATTACAATAACATTGCAAACAATTCATACTTAAATCAATAACCATGCTCTTACACTAATTCATTCTCTCGCAACTAAAAAGGGGCGCAGACGTATCACTCGCGTTACCCCCTTTTCTCAATATAATCCACAAAAAAAGACCCAGGACCTCTAGCAACAGTCACACTTACCAGACTAATAAGGCAGTCTTTATTCCATTCTATTCTATTCTATTATATTCTTTACTACAGGTACCTACTCCCGTGCACTTTCATCTCACAAGCGACAAAGCTTCCCCCTCAACACAACTACGTACCTACGCCATAATCTTACCTAACCAAATGAATTCACTAAATACCAACACAGATCCATGCGTACATCTCAAAAGATATTTTAACCCTAAGACGGGAACCGAAATAGAAGGGCTGTAGGTACTAGGCTGTATGTAAGCGTGTATGTGCGGCAGATCAAAGGGTCCGCGCGCGCTTTGAACATGCCGACATACCACGGCTGGCATATGAGTCTATGTATAGTACATAAGCCGCTCGTTTTGATACCATTTGCTGATATTTAGGGATTATTTATGTGTTTATTGGTATGTGTTTGGATTTTAGTTAGGGTTAAAATATTGAATTGCTGCGATATGGTATATGCAGAGTCTTAATACAATACAGTTAAATTTTGACGAAGTCTGTGGTCTAGTTGTTCGAGTACCGGATCACGAGGTCGTGGGTTCTTTTGTATGTTATTTTCGTTCGTGTTCGTGGGTATGTTTCTGTTTTTCTTGGTGTTTCTTTTGTATTATAAGTATGTATTTACAAAAAAGTACATATACATATAAGTATTATATCCATTGTACAAGATGTGCTTAGTTTGGCACTTGGTGCTGGTGCTGTAAAATGTCCCTATTTATAATCATAATTAACTAAGCACCCCATTTTTGTTGTTTCTAACGGAAAACGAATGTTATTAACGTTTACACGCGGTATGTACACCGTTATGGCGATGGTGTATATAACTTTGCTTGCCATATCTATATCTATACTAAAATTAGAAAGAAGAAAGATTTGATTGTTTTTTTTAATTGAATAGGCTCCGAAACTACTGATTTGAAAAATCCTTTCACTATTAAACAGGCTAAAATCTTTAAATAGGCTATAATTTTTAAGAAATAACCAGACCACGCGGGTAAAGCCACTGGCGGGAAGTTATCCCTTTATAAAGTGAAGTGTGATCACCAAAAACAAAGATGCCCCATTAAAAATAATTAGGCAAAGGCGATTTTTTGATATTTCAGGGTTTAGATATACTCCTAAGGTACTGTTTCTGCATTTTTGTTCTCTGGCTAAAGAATATTCAACCTTATAGGTAAGCATAGTGTAAAAATGGGGTGGTCTTTGGATCCTTTCTAAAACTATAAAAGCCCCGAACTTCAAGTCGGACTGAGCCTAATGCTTCATCATCATCATCGTCGTCCACTGCTGGACATAGGCCTCTCCTACCCACAAAGCCGGTAATACTTGGCTTACAAATCCTGCATCAATAATGTAAAATTCGAGTTTCCATTTTCCCATTTGATACTAAAAGCGGTAACAGCTATTCATAATCCAATTACCCAAAATCAAATGCACAACATAATATGACGTCATTCATTCGTTACCCACAAACAACCTACAGTGGTGACAGACACAAACCGACAAGCAAATCCGCAACAGATTAGTGCACGACGACCACGGATGGGTGGGCGTGGGCCCCCGGCATCGCGGCCGTACCACGGGACCCAACAAAATAGCAATTAAATTCACCTTCATTACACAACCCTACTGTAAAGTACGCTCGGCCGATGAGGGTGTATGCTATGATCTGTGAGTGAATGGCATGAGTGTTTAGGATGTATTCCAGGAATAGCAATGATCCGAATAGCAATTGACGTATTCCACGAATGGCAATTCTGAATATTTTGGTCTATTTTGGTCAATTGCGATTCGTGGACTATATTTTAGGAATAGCAATGATTTGAATAGCAATGATCCGAATAACAATTGACGTATTCCACGAATGGCAATTATCAATATTTTGGTCAATTGCAATTCGTGGACTATATTTTAGGAATAGCAATGATTTGAATAGCAATTATCCGAATAGCAATTGACGTATTCCACGAATGGCAATTTCATCATTGTAGCTACTAGTGATGTGGTGTAAAATGTTACTATTATTCATTAATTAATTAATGTGTCAATTGCACATGGCTTTAATTTCCTAGTAAAAGTTGACAAAATGTAACCGAGATACGTGCTATACTGGATCTTTGCGAAAAATATTTTTAATATCGTTTTTGATATACCTACTTACAGTTTTAGACTAAAATTTTCTAGACTCTACCTCTCAGGTCGACTGGTAGAAAATGGAAAAATAAGTCTTCGAATGTTAGAATGGAATGAGAATCCCCATATTGGAATGAAAATAATACATGAGCAATCTAAATAATAATCCAAAACAAAGTTTAATGAATATGCAATTCACAGATTGGATAATAGTTATCCAAGCGATCATTTTTAACGTCGCCCGTTTATTCCTCTTTTCTGTGGTGAAAAGTTTTTCCATTACACTAAAATACTGGTTACATATACACCAATAGGTACATAAGTCATAAGTCATTTATTTCTTAACAAAATACATTGTGTTGAAAATTGTATTACATAATGAAATATAATAATTAAAATATACACAAATTACAAAAATACGAGTACATTCAAGAATACATTGTCTGTCATTTATCATTAACTAGCTTCCCGCCAGCGGCTTCGCCCGCGTGGTCTTATAATTTTTTCCCCGTTTTTGCAACATTTTTCTTTACTACTCCGCTCCTATTAGTCGTAGCGTGATGATATATTGCCTATAGCCTTTACCGATAAATGGGCTATCTAACATGGAAAGAATTTTTCAAATCGGTCCAGTACTTTTTGAGTTTATTCATTACTAGCTTCCCGCCAGCGGCTTCGCCCGCGTGGTCTTATAATTTTTTCCCCGTTTTTGCTACATTTTTCATTACTACTCCGCTCCTATTATTCGTAGCGTGATGATATATAGCCTATGTTACTCGGGGATAATGTAGCTTTCCAAAGGTGAAAGAATTTGTGAAATCGGTCCAGTAGTTTCGGAGCCTATTCATTACAAACAAACAAACAAACAAACAAACAAACAAACAAACAAATCTTTCCTCTTTATAATATTAGTATAGATATAGATATGCTTTTGTAATACCATAAACACCATAATCCATAACTAGCGAACCTAGCTACCCTACCAAACAAAGCTAAAATCCCTACTAATTACGTAAGCACGCACCGCTTGGCGCCGAACAGCCCGCACAAAGGGTTCCGCACCGCGCCAATAACGCATGAAACAGGATTATAAAACATGTAAACGCTAAAGGGTTCCGTAGCCGTTTGTGTGTAATTATACATGTTAATTTACGAATATACTTTGAACGTAGGTAGGTGTAGGTTCCGTTTTTAGGGTCTCGCGGTTGGGTAAGCTTCGGCGTGGAGCGGTTTGTTTTGTGTCACTTGAAACGTAAAGGATTTGATGGGTAATGGAATACAATTTATGGATGTAGTATTAGGTAAATAACTTGAGACCAGAGTATAAAAGTTTAGATCATTCAAAGAGGAGAAACATTAGAATAAAGCTCCCTTTACTTCAGACATTTTAGACACACTTCAGACATTTTAGACACACTTCAGATATTTTAGTCACACTTCAGACATTTTAGGCACACAATATATATATTTTTATTATTTTGTTCGCGGCTATCGTGTCTCATCGACCCTGATGGCTCTATTGTGATCGCCGCTTGATGAAATTTAGAGTTCATACCTAAATCCTGAGGCTGACACAAACTGTAGGAGTCGTGGTTGGTACCCCACAGAAGGGTTCAGGTCCCTGCTGCGTTCCACTAGCTCCGGCTCTAGCGAGTTCATTGCCAACAATACCCGCATGCATTATTGTTATAAATTTTTTCAATCTTTTGTTACATAAATTGGGTTTCTTAACATAGTGCATACTTACAGTAAAATTTTCTTGTAACTAACAACAGCCAAACATTACAACTTTTTTAACGGTGACCCCCAAACTTGACGTTTGTCTATCTCTTGCTAGAATGACACACATATTTTTTAGAGTTAGACTATGGTGCATGGTGAAAAGTAGTGATATCCTAGGGGTGTGACCACTGGACTGCCAAGTCAAAGGTCTCGAGTTCGAACCCAAGGCACGCACCTCTGACTTTTCGAAATCATGTGCGTAATTATCACTCGCTTTAACGGTGAAGGAAAACATCGTAAGGAAACCTGCATGTCTGAAAGATTTTCTCGACGGTATGTGAAGTCTGCCAACCCGCATTAGGCTAGCGTGGTGGACTATAGCCTAATCCCTCTCATGCTGAGAGGAGACCCGTGCCCAGCTGTGGGACAGTATATGGGTTGTTTATTATTAGACCATGGTTGTTTGATTTTGCTTTAAGTACTTAAAGATAGCTTGAGGAGGGAACTTTAAATACACGGATGCATTTACAGAGCCAAAATGAGTAACGATAGGTAATTCTGGGCCGTCGGCTTACCTGACAAACAGACTAACTAATCTGTTTAGCATGGCCTTTGCTTTTATTTTACTACATACATATCATCACGCCTGTATTCCCCGAAGGGGTAGGCAGAGGCGTACTAATGTACACCTACATTTCGCCGGTATGTTTAGGTCCCATGTAATAGGGGGCGAGCCTATTGCCATCAACCGGGCACAAATCCATACTCCGAGCTGCTACTGGAAATTTCACAGAAAACCCAACAACACTTTGCTCGACCCGGGGATCGAACCCAGGACCTCTAGCGTAGCAGTCGCGCTTGGGACCACTAGACCAACGAGACCGTCTTTTATTTTACTCTGTCATAATAAACATAAGGTTTTAAGAAGTAAGTTACGTATTTCATTTTAAAAGCCTTAAAACACCTGCCGTTCCATTCCGATAGTTTTACACTAACGACATGAAACCACAACTCCATTATCCAACCTCATTACTGCGAAAACAATGGCGAAATATAAAAAAAAAAGATAATAAATAAAAAGCTGAGAGGGGCGGGGAGTTCCCCGCGCCGCCCACAGCTCCACCCACACAAACACAACATATAATTATTGTGTGAACGCGATGCGGTTCATACATACTCATACATGCCATATGGATGTAGTTCTGATTTGTTTGAAACGTAGGATTTAGACAGCTTATGACGTAAGCAACAGTGATATTAGATGCGGGGAAAATATGTGAATTATACACACAATTATTGTGAATCTAGGTACTATTTTTTTTTAATTTTAGTGCTCGCCCAAGTAACTAAAACTATACTAACCTTATCGGTAAAATGGATTTCGGTCCAGTTTTTTATCTAAGACCTCTTTCTAGATATTCTTCTGTATTTACAAAAGAAAAATGTGTCTGACTGACTGACTGATCTATACAAGGTGGAAGGGACATCGACGCACATCCGAATACCATGAGTTCAGTACATGATTGTGGACCCCTTTTATCAGTTTTTAATTTTTTTCTGTACTTTTTTGTACTTGACGTGTAAAAAAACATTATTTCTATCTACCCAAATTAGATTTATAACTGAAATATCATTATTTCATTTATTTCGGATGGTGCGCGCGACAACATTCACCATGTAATAGGGGGCGAGCCTATTGCCATCAACCGGGCACAAATCCAGGGAAAAACCCAATAACTGCTCGACTCGGGATCCGAATCCACGACCTCTAGCGTATCAGTCACGCTTGAGACCACTAGGCCAACAATAAATGTATTTTTATACCCTACTAGCTTTCGCTGGCGGAAAGCCCGCGTGGTCTTGATAACCTTTTTAACCCGCTTTTCTGTTGAAATTTTTCCTGAATTTTCTTTGCTATAAACCTCACGGAGCCCGAGACCTTTCCAACGAATGCAAAACCGTGGAAATCGGTTCGTGCGTTCTGGAGTTATAGCGTCAGGAAGGAAAACCCGACTGATTATTATTATACCCTATTAACGAGAACTAACTCATTAGTCTAGAAATTGTAAACGCAAAAGCTACGCTAGAAGTTTTCGGATTCGATGGAATTTTCAGTCGCAGCTCAGGGTTCGGTTTAGGGGCCGGTTAATGGCAATAGACTCACCCCTATTACATGGAACCTAAACATACATACATGAAATTATTTATTTACTAGCTTTTGCCCGCGGCTTCGCTTACGTGGATGTAGAAACAAAATTAGGATTAGAAATTGATCCCATTGATAAAAAAACTTGTATTTTGAAGTAGTGTTTTAGAGGTTTGTAAAAAGGGCCTCGTGACTAACGGCGCTAAGCTCAATGAATATTGTGGGTTCGATTCCGGTCGACAATTACTGTTTGTGAAAATATGTCCAAAAGAAAACGGAAGCTTCAGTTAGTCGTAATAACTCGTAATTCTAACCAAACTTTACAACTATTGTTAAATTTAAGCCTATACCACTTTAAACGTTTATAACTAATCAACAATCACGATATCTGCGCATATGACAACTTAATTAAAGAACCAACAATAATGATCCCTTATATCAATAGGAATGCACACTACAAAGAGGTCAAGCTCTATCTCAGCATCTACGCAACCGAGTGGAATGAGATATACCTCATTTTTTTATTTGGACGATGGACTTTTAAACAGAAAATCAAAAATTAAAAACCATCAATGATGATCTCTTCTTTCTATGGGTTTGCATACAACAGAGAGGTCAAACTGTATCCAAAGATCTATTCAAATAATTAAAAAAAGCTTTACATCAGTTTTTAAGTTGGAAATTATGCATTACAACAGTTAATACAAAATTCAAATCTGTTCAGTAGGTTTAGCGCCAACCCCTAACAAACAGACAAACAGACAAGAATTCTAAAAATCACATTTTTGGGTTCGCGATCGTTTATATACTCTAACCCAATTGTTTTTTTTTTAAATATCTTCAATGTACAGAAACGACTTTTTTACAATTTTATAATAGTATAGATTTATTAAGTACAACCACATCACATACATCGAATTGGCATAGAATAAGATAGAATTGGTTTACAGTCTAATGCACATGACAGTTACGGTGTACATAGCAATTATAAATAGTTAGCTTTGTGAGTAACAATAAAAAGAATCAGACATTTAAACAGTATTACAAAAAAGAACTTAAACAGAAGTAAAATTAATTATTTTAATATTTAATAATAAAAAATAAAAATAAAATATTTATTTTCTCACCACAACATAGTACAATTTTAGTTTTAATACATGGTTAATCGGTACATTTACATAATTATATTGTGAGAGACTGGTGCCTAAGCTAGGCAGTGAGCCTGTATTTCAGGTCACCAGGTCTCCACCCCGACGGCAATGTTACAATAATTCAATGTATTACTTATTTCGATAGAACAATGCGGTAAGATAAAACAATACAAGCAGTGTGAGTGTGTAGGTTGTGTGTGTGGTTGTGTGAAGAGTGTGATTATACATAGGCGTGGGTAATGTGTGTGAAGGGGTGTGCAAGAGTACCTAAGTGTTTGTATAAGCCTTACACCAGAGTGGTTAATAGTCTTTCTGTTTCTTCATAGTTCTGTTGCAGAAGCCAGTCAGTGGTTTTCTTTTTACACTTGTTTCTGGTTAGACTGTATATGGATAACTTCCGATTGATTTTGTTGTATAAGAAACTTCCCATGCGGCAAAAGAATCTTTTCGAGAACATAGTAGAATATTTTGATGATAAGCAGGCCACTGGGTTAAAACGCCTTCTACTCTCCGCTGGGGGTTGAAAGGTCAAGAGTGTGTGTTGCCTCAGCACGGTCTGCAGTATATACAATTGACGCGCTGTGAGGACTTTTGTTTTATCGTATAAGAGAGCTGTTGGATAGCGATATTAATTATTACTTTTTATCGGGACGAGCTACCAAGTATGCCAGTGAAAGCAATGAAGTTTGTCGTGGAACACATCTAAGTCAGGGATATTTAAAACTGCAGTATGATATTCACCGAGAATCCTATTGGATGAAGACCCAGATTTGTTTTCACGGTCGGAGTATTAAAGATTTTCTTGATATTGCCTAGGGGATAGTTGTAGGGGACATTGATAGAAACATTCTATGAAAATCGTGAAATCGTGGGTAATTATACAGGAGTACGAGTACCTACCTATACCTCTGCTCAACCCTTAAAGGAACACAGGCGTGATGGTCCACAATACATAATATTTTAAAAGTTAAGCTTCTGATAATGCATTAATTTAAATAAATAAGTACTTAATTCAATATAATTCGCGGCATATCGGTGACATCACCTGTGCCCGCTGGAGCGTTGTGAGCCCTTTTCCCGCCCGTTTTCCAACAAAATGGCCGACGCGTGACTAGACTGGCGATACGGCCTTGTGCATTCATAACCGAACACCGTAAATATTATGTGCTTTAAAATTTAATTGTGGGAATTTTGCATACGATTTTCATTACTAGGAAATAGCAAATTGTTTACTACTGTATTTATGAATACTTACTACTAATACAATAAGAATAATTTTATTTGATGACGTCTGTGGTCTAGTTTGAGTACCGGACTGCTGATCACGAGGTCGTGGGTTCGATTCACACAAGACAAACATATTGAAATAAGTGTTTGTCTGGGTATTTCTTAAATGTAAATTATAAGCTTAAAATGTCCTAAACACTCATTTATTTATTTATATTTTTTAAGTCCCCATTATACACGGCGTGTTCTCTAATGCGAGAGCTATCATTTAAGAGAAAATAGAGAATGCTACATAAAAATTCAAATTACTGAGGTGTTAATAATTTAAATGAGCAATTCCTACCTGATTTAAATGTTACATGACAAAATGATAGTCCTTTGCTTGGTTCGGTTCCCAGTTCGAGCAATTCGGTATTTTTAACCTTTCGACAAACTTGTTTTTGTTTTGTTTTAAAAAGTTGAAAAGTTGCTGAAAATTTTCGTATAAAAAAAACGACGAACGAAGTTGTCGATCAAATCGATTTTTACTAATGGCAGCACTGCAATAAATTACTAACCCACATTCATTTACCGTATTGCGAATACCTAAAAGCCGTACCTCATCAAGCAAATGAACAACTACAATGGTATCTAAATATAAGACAAAACAGCCTCCCCAGCGCCGCGGGGGAATCGCGAATGAAATACACGTCATAGACATTTTTGCGATAAGGCAACACCGCGCGCGTTTTGTTTATGGCTAGACCCGCCATCTTGCCGTCACGCCGGGAAATAGGGTAGCCATGCATTGTTCGCTTTATTTCTGAATGGAAATATTTTTTCTTGGTATTCCTTGGATGAGATATTGAAGAAGGAGGTCCGTACTATAGGTATATACCTACCATATCATGAAGTGAGTAGATCTACATAACATACCATCACATCTGTATGAAGGGTGAGACAGACTAAAATACACCCTCAGTTGGCCGGTCTGTTCAGGTCCCATGTAATAGGGGGCGAGCCTATTACTATAATTGACATGAGGCATTTCATCAATCAGTAAACACCGCTTCTGTTATGATCACAGTTGATATTTTAGATTGCAGGTTAACAATGAAACTAAAAAGACAAATCCATTACAGATCGTCAATTTTTAAATATTGCAAATTATTACTTAGTCATTCTTACCACAAATTTCGGTACTAAAAGTTGGGTTACGTACAACTTTAATTCACAGTAAACTTACTAAATATCATCACAATAATCAACTATAAGATAACGACCAAAAATACTAAGATCCGTGGCACAAACCACGTGACACATCCATAAAAACTAATTCCACGCATCCAAAAAACATCCCATTTCGTGGCGACATTAATTCGCGTTACATTTCGCTCCCAGCAGACAGTGAGTGACAGTAAATAGAGACACAGCCGCGTCTATTATCTGATACCGATCTACACATACAGACTTCATGAAACATTAATGTTCCACCATCCTGACAGATGGGCTCCTGATACACGAACATTTTGCACCCTCTATTTTGTTTTTCATGCGAATTTCAACTCTGCAGCCGCGTAACAGGGTGTATAAAAAGTTTTATATTGTACAGTAATTTTGTCGCTGTATTTCGAGGTGTCATATTCGTTGCGGTCGAGAAATGAGCGGCACAACGATGCTTGTTATGATATACGCATTAAAGAAAATAGTCATCGATACTTTTATTTGATAAACATTTTTAGCAAGAAACTGTGCGTAAAAATCTACCTAACAATTTTCCCGATGCCATATATTATTTTCGATTACTACAACTAAATCACTGCAGGACTAAAATTTCTGACCAGTCACACTAATAATAATATGAAAAAGATTATATGTATAAATTGGACCAGATTTAAAATAATGATCAGTGCCTCGACCATGAGTTTTTCTCACTAGACTCACTAGCGACGCCGTAAAATATTTGTATGAAAAACCCTCGCAGCGCCTCTAGTAGTTACGTATAGAACTAAAATCAGCTATGAGATTACAGCGTTTCAATGCGAAAAACCTATCGAAACAATTCGATAGATAGAACTCATGGTTGAGGTACTGTATAATCACTTGTTGACAGTAGTAAGTACCGCTGAAACAAATAGTCTTCACCGCGTAAAAAATATTTTGATTATGCCAATAGTAATATATAGTCATTTGAAAGATACTGTTCAGCCAGTGGATGATGTATACCGGTATTTAACGATAACGGTATTTCTAGAACATACCGAGTTATTTACTCGTATTTTCTTTCACAAAAACCCCAAATGCGAATTGTTCTTCATCGATACACTCTTCAGAGAGTGGTCGTGGTCGTCACTCAAGGATTAGGGCACGCTTCACAATCCACCGACGTTTCCTCATGAATTGGTGACTTTTTGGTGCAATTTAAGAGAGGTCTAAATTCAAAATTCAAAATATTTTATTTCAATTAGACCATATAAATAGGTACTTTTGAAACGTTAAACTAGTTGCACGGTTCCAAAAAAAGTGGGTCTTATGGAGAAGAGCCGGCAAGAAACTCCATAGATACTCTTTTAAAAAAAAATATGTGTGGTAACAGTAACAATTGTTGTGAATAGTAATGAGGATGATGCAGTTTGATGTGTAAATTCAGAGATTAAAGAGTACGTAAGTATTAGAATTGAAATTAGTGCCATAGCAATTAGAGCCGACCAGTCCCGACAGACAGCACTCGTTCACGAGCATGACGTGTGTATCGGCGCCGTTTGACTCAACCATGTTGCAGGGAATAAAACGACCCGACACACAAAATTCTAAATAGAATTCCACTCTCAAAATTCCCTAAACACCCTTTTTTGGGATGTAAATAATCCTCCGTCTATGTAGTTTCTTACCGGCTCTTCTCAAGAAGATCCACTTTTTGGAACCGTGCAACTAGTTTGACTTTTCAAAAATACCTATTAATATTAGTCTGGTTGAAATAAAACATTTGACTTTGACTCTTGATCGTGTACCATTTATGGAGGTAGAAGGGTATGCCGTTCTCGGACAGACTAAAAGCCGCATTTGCCTTTCCTTGTCGTATTAAGGTCTTGGGATTCACCGTGATCATAACAGGCGGTTGTCTAGCCATAACTCTCAAGGGAAGCTCCTCTTCAAGGAGTTAAAGTCTTGCCTCCTACATCCTACGTTAGCACGCGTCCCTAAACACCCTGCTACACGGAACATCTCATGATTTATTTATTCAAAATAATTTTATGTAAATATTTGTGAGTTTACCTAAACAAAGGTAACGTCCGAGCGTTTAAAATATTCATAAATTCATTATTTCGTTGTTTCTTTAGAAATAAATGCGACAAAAGCATTATAGTACATAGATCTTCGGCTTTATGTGAAAATAATGTTAATTTGTAATTTTTAGCTTGGATATGAACGATATGATAAATAATTTATACCTACTTGGAACAACAAATTACAGACAAAATAGAAAATTAATTGTTCTAAGAGTCTAATGAAAAAAAGTCAATATAATTAACGCAACCTACCATCACGCTTATATACCCCGAAGGGTATAGCAGCGGTGTACTACTAGCACATACACTGTTCGCCAGTACCTATGTTTAGGCCCCATATGTAATAATAGAAACCCGAACTGATACTGTCAATTTCATAGAAAAAACCCAATTTACTCGAGCTGGGAATATGCTAAGAAGCATAGACGCGCTTACCACTAGGCTAGTGAGGCAGTTAAAAAATAAACAAAATAATATCTAGTTATTTTTAATGAAGGAAAAAATCGGCGGGCGGGCAGGATTCGAACCTGCGCCTTCTGTGTCTTAAAGGTGACGTAGCGACATCTATTGTGAAGAAAGCTTCACAACCATCACCTTTAAGACGTAAATTAGAATGTGAAGGAAGATTTCGACTGGCGAGCAGGGCGAGCGGTGGCTTAGTGGTCAGAGCGTCTGGTGTACCGAACCAGAAGGCGCAGGTTCGAATCCTGCCCGCCCGCCGATTTTTTCCTTCATTAAAAATAACTTGTAATCTTAGCATGGAAAATGCTTAAAAAATACAAAAAGATAAAATAATATCTTTTAAAAAAATAAAATCCATTTTCGCCGGTGATCGTCACACGGCGCAAATCTAAACACATAGGTACTTGTGTCGCGGGCTGCGCTGTAAAAACACTCAGACGCTGCCAGTGCGCTTACTACGAGAACTCACACTCACTCATACTCATTCCTAACTCTCTCTTACTCATGATGATTTATTTATTTCCTAAGAAAAAAAATTGAAAAGTTTTTTTGCGAAAATGAACAGTAAAACCTATTTCAAATATTTTCGTTCCACGCAAATTAAAGATACATAAAAAAAGTACGCGTCTGGTGTCAACTTATAAGTCTACAAAAGCTTACTACGGCGTAGCACTGTCTACGAATATTGCTACGACGCCTACGAGAGTTGAAGAAACTGTTAAAAATAGACAATTCTGAACATTTTCGGACTTTTTGGTGCTATATGTTCTAATACAGATTATTTAGACTTTTCTTCGGACTTATGGTATTCATAGAGCAAATAAAACCCATACCCACGACCAAATAATATGACATAATGTTTTTTATGCATTTGACTTCATTTCTCAAAATGTTTTCTAGACAAGAGAAATGTTTTCTCATTTTAATTAATCTCCAACAGAATCTGAACTAGACAGGCCTGACGTGACACCAAAGATAACTAAACATTCTAGACCCGTGAAAATGTAATTTCCATTTCATTCACTCGTCATAACTTGAAGCAATCCTTTTTCGCGATAAGAATTGGTAACTTTAACTGACTTGCTTCGGTGCTAATTTGTTCAGAATTTATATTCTGTTATCTACAGGTGTGGCCCTCAAAGGTTGCCAAACTAAAGTGCACCTTGTCAAAACCGCTTCTCCATTATTGAGCATACATTTTTAAGCTGCGATAACACTATCGCTGGCTGGGTTACATGGTAGGCCGGGCCACGTTATCGTCAGTTTCTACATGAACGCGCCCGTTACGGTCCCCCGCCACCCTCCATCCACCCCCCCTCCCAGCACCCCCACCCTCAGCCATCCCGGTAGACGGCAACGGCGAGATTTTGACACTTGAACATAATTTATTCGATCCTGAAATAGTTTATGTTATCTAGACCGGCGATATCTCGGGATTTAGGTGTCTGTAAACTTTCTGAGTGGTGTTTGTTTGTAATTATCGAGGGTTAAATATGATATGAAAAGCGGGATGAATAAGGGACGGGTTATTAACTGCGTTCAAGTGAAGTTGGGGCTTCATAATAATATAATCATTTGTTTTACATATTTATTGAAATTCATGTAGCTAACTACCGTTCCTGTGATTATATTAATTATTTAGGTATGTACTCGTATTTGCTCAACAACAAAAATATCATAGTCTACGAGTAATTACATAAAAAAGCAATTATCGCATCACATGAAACTACTTGAAAAAGCTTGGCCGTTTTGGCAGATTTTTTGTGTAGGTACTTTTGTTTGCCAGTTTTTTTAATCCTCCGGTAAAGTACTCAGGCTATGCTGCGCACGGGTCATGAAATATGTAAAAGAGTATTATTTTGTGTACAAATACTTTTTAATTAGTGTTACTCGTTGACCGTTCTATTTATTTCAAATAAATACACAATCAGTTCTTGCCTTTAAAAGTCTGTTCAGTAAATATCACTCACGTCAATTTAGTCGCTGTAGAATTAAGAACGGACGTGTCCAGGCCCTCGGAGACTTCATAGATAACCCAAATAAGGGAATATTTACACTATTATAACATACATACCATCACGACTATATTCCCCGAAGGATTGGGCAGTGTAGGTAGTGTAGGTACTACAGTTCGCTGATATGTTTAGGTCCCATTTAATAGAATGCGAGCCTATTGATATTAACTGAATACAAATTTAAACTCCGAGCTGCTACTGGGAATCTCACAGAAAATCCCAATAACATAAGTTAGTATAATACCTACTTTACAAATTCACAAAACGAAAAAGCAACTTCTTTTTTAATTAATAAATATTTTAGGAAATTTTACACAGCACCATCTAGTCCCAAACTAAACAGAGCTTGTATTATGTGTACTAGACAATGTATAATATAATACTTATCTATTGACGACGTCTGTGGTCTAGTGGTTCGAGTACCGGACTGCTGATCACGAGGTCGTGGGTTCGATTCCCACAAGACAAATATTTATGTGATGATGAATATAAGTATTTGTGTTTGTCTGGGTGTTTCCTATGTATAATAAGTATGTATTTACAAAAAAAAAAGTATATAAGTATTATATCCATTGTCTAGTACAATATATACCCATAGTACAAGCTCTGTTTATTTTAGGACTTGATGGTGCTGTGTTAAAATGTCCCCAAAAATATTTATTATTCTATACTTAATATTATAAAGCTGAAAAGTTTGTTTGTTTGGTTGAACACGCTAATCTAAGGAACTACTGGTCTGATTTGAAAAGTTCTTTCACTGTTAGATAGCCTGTTTAATGAGGAAGGTTATAGGCTATATATCATCACGCTACGACTAATAGGAGCGGAGTATCAATTAAAAATGTTGCAAAAACGGGGGGAACATTCAATACGGGAGCGAAGTCGCGAGCAAAAGCTAGTATGTATATTTAGTATATATATTTTTGTTGTTGTAAATACATAGGTACTTATAATACATAAGAAATATCCAGACAAACACAAAACTACGGTAACTACATAGATAATAAACTCTATCAAAACACCGAATTCCACAAACCGAAAGTTATTTTAATCACGGTTTCATAATTGAATCCCCCCTCGCACATAAAGTCCGTGGATAAAGCAAATTTACGACTAAGCAGATCGCGATTAAAATCGTAACTGGAATAAATCCGCGGTATCGGTCTTGTTTGCCGAATTAGGTAATCGTGGGCTCATTCACTTTGCCGACTAAGTTTCTCGACTGTGGCCAAGTACTTACGTTTTCTTAGAAACTTGTAATTTCTACAAATGTTATAATAGATATTTCGGAGTGTTTTAAGTAGCGTGGTTTACGCTTTGTGGGTTGAGAAGACAGAAATAGAAAATTGAGAATCGGAATGTGAAGTTCACAAAGAGAGAGGTTACCTATATCACAAAGTGGTTCGAAAACTAAGCTGACTACGACACTATACAACAAATAGCAAGCACGCCTGAATTCCCCAGGCTATAATAATAATATCCTTCGTAATGGGGGCGGGCCTACTGCCATTAAGTGGGCACAAATCAGAACTCCGAGCTGCTACTGAGAATTTCATATAAAATCCAACAACATTTTGCTCGACCCGGGAATAGAACCCAACAGCTATATACCAGTCATCCCAATTTACGTACCTTCTTTGTCCCCAGCCGAGGAGCCACTGGAAGGGCTGGAAGGTCTCCATTCCGATGAAACGGGGTCCGGAGACAATTCGAACGCGGGCTCGAGCGGCGCCGACGACGACGCGGCGCGGCTGCGACTCAAGCGCAAGCTGCAGAGGAACAGGACTAGCTTCACCAACGAGCAGATCGATAGCTTGGAGAGAGGTTTGTATAAACAATATTAGTAACCAGAGATGTGGGAAGGAGCTAAGCGGTGAACGAGGAAAAAATCTACCAATCGACTGCGTTTAAAACAGAAGCAAACGCAGTTTATTGTGTCATTTCTTCTCGCACACCGCTCAGCCTCGTTCAGCTCAGTGGAAACGCAGCCTAAGGTGCAGCGCAGACGACACTCCTTTTATGCGAACGATTCTGCGGCACACAACTCTGACTTTTTGTGCGCCGCAGATTCGGTCGCACAAAATCGGTGTATCGTCTGCACCTAAATGAGAAACTCCACTCACTAACCAACAAGTGACTACCTATAATCACTATGTTTGAAAAACCCAAATTGATTCCCAAAAGCACGTGGGTGGTATTGAAAAATTCTCGCGTAATCCTAGGAACTTTTTTTTTACAATAGGTATTTATTAAACCTCTTCGCAAATACCATCAACTCTTCTCAACTCCTGTCGAATACAGTCTACGTTAACCTTGAAAAACCTTAACAATCGCGATATATAATGATTGAATTACGAATACTGAGTCGATTCTTTTAGCTTTCTTCATATCAGGCGTTTCTTCTCATTCAAATATAGATACAATGTTTTTTTTTACTTTAATTAACCTTTTTCCAAAATCTATTTCGCTGAGAGATAGCTCTAACTCTATCTATCTTTGATTCCTTTTTTTCATTTTGTTTACAGAATTTGAAAGGACGCACTACCCAGACGTATTCGCCCGCGAGCGACTAGCCGCTAAAATAGGCCTGCCAGAAGCTAGAATACAGGTGAGTTCACATAATTACAGTACCTACAACATCGATAGTGCCCCCTACCACATTCTCGACGTAGTTTGCACGCTTAGACCAATTACATATTGCAATTTATATGTAGAAATACGTCAATATATTGGCGGCATGTATCCGATTGACTGATTTTCTGTAAGACAACAAGGCGAATTCAGAATAATTAAGTATTTAGGTTTTAATGGTGTGCGTTCGCGCAGCGGAATGTTGTTGAATTAAAAGATTTTAATTATGCAGATATTTAGTGTATGACGTCGTATAATTGTGTATGGTAAAAAAAAATTTGTGCACGCAGCCATTGTTGAGAAATTCACCAAAAACTGATTCCGCTGGGCGAACGTTGTCCTGGCGGAACTCTTTTTAATCCATAGACTTCAGAAGAAAAAAGATGTGTCCAAAAATTTGTGTGTATTTGTGTGTAATTGTGTATGTATGAATAAAATTAGTGCATGCATAAACTTCGGAGAAATTCAAGTTTCCGCTACGTGAACGTTTGGCCATTAGCTAGTTTTCATATAAAGAGCTTACATAGATAGCTGTAGATTTTTACATACATTTTTTGGAATTTGTGTATATTTGTTTAAAAAACAGATTTAGAAAAAAACGTAGGGCTTAAAAGATAAAAATATAAACGTAAAATACGCTGATTAGGTCTTAGTTCTTAAAGTATGCACTTTGGGGTCTAGATTTTCACGTTTATACAAACCTTGTAAGTGTCTGCAACATGTTGCCAAGTATCAATGATGTTCCGTTAGTAATTAAAGAGTTATAGGACAATTTACCATGAATAGATCACTGTTTACAAAGCAGTCAAATATCACGACGTTCTAAGGAAATTGCATGGTAAAATGTATGCCAATAATTAGTGTATTCATTCAACTATTCACATGCAAAATTTCATGTCATTAAATTCAGTAATTTAAGAAAAACAATTATAATACTGACGAAGCATCGAAAACCTACATAACCCGACCAAGTTCAGATGGCTACAAAAAAGCGGCCGTGCCATATATCTAAGAAACGTTCTTAACCTTCCAGTATAGTATTTATTAAAATGGTACAGTTGCGTACACAAGCGTTAGGAAAAAAGAAAACAATTGCATTTCTTGAATGAAAAATATTTTTTTAATAATAACGCCACTATCTACGATAAAAATAAATCTTCAATTAACAAGTACTTCTCTATTTAAATATCCGTGTACAAAAATATTTTTTATTACATATAATACTTAATTATGTAATTATAATAACGTTAACAAATGCTTGCAACGACAGCAATAGACTTAAATGTGTTTTAACTAAAATAGGTTTAATAAACGATTATGAACTAGACTATTCAGTTGTTTAGTTTTGATCAACATTAAAATTGTGTTATCACCTGTACCAATTCATTACCGGTATTATACTGTAAATTTTGGGATGTTACCTAAATATATTGCAAGGCCGCTTTTTTGTAGCCATCTGAACTTGGTCGGGTTATGTAGGTTTTCGATGCTTCGTCAGTATTATAATTGTTTTTCTTTAATTACTGAATTTAATGACATGAAATTTTGCATGTGAATAGTTGAATGAATACACTAATTATTGGCATACATTTTACCATGCAATTTCCTTAGAACGTCGTGATATTTGACTGCTTTGTAAACAGTGATCTATTCATGGTAAATTGTCCTATAACTCTTTAATTACTAACGGAACATCATTGATACTTGGCAACATGTTGCAGACACTTACAAGGTTTGTATAAACGTGAAAATCTAGACCCCAAAGTGCATACTTTAAGAACTAAGACCTAATCAGCGTATTTTACGTTTATATTTTTATCTTTTAAGCCCTGCGTTTTTTTCTAAATCTGTTTTTTAAAAAAATATACACAAATTTAAAACAATGTATGTAAAAATCTACAGCTCTCTATGTAAGCGCTTTATATGAAAACTAGCTAATGGCCAAACGTTCGCGTAGCGGAAACTTGAATTTCTCCGAAGTTTATGCATGCACTAATTTTATTCATACATACACAATTACACACAAATACACACTAATTTTTGGACACATCTTTTTTCTTCTGAAGTCTATGGATTAAAAAGAGTTCCGCCAGGACAACGTTTGCCCAGCGGAATCAGTTTTTGGTGAATTTCTCAACAATGGCTGCGTGCACAAATTTTTTATTACCATACACAATTATACGACGTCATACACTAAATATCTGCATAATTAAAATCTTTTAATTCAACAACATTCCGCTGCGCGAACGCACACGTTTTAATGAGCCTCGCTTGTTACTGGAGACCCTTTTTGACGAACAAATACCTACCTAAGATTAGATTTAGAATTTTGTAGAATGAAGTTATTTAACGGTTGTTAAATATGTTTAATATCTAAAGTAACATTGGTAGTAGGTAGGTACAAAATAGCAATCTTTTTAATGAAAGCATAACAGACTTAAGAAATTAAGTATAACTTAAAAGGTTACTTTATATGTTTTCTACAAAGTAACGACTCGCATTTAATTTTAACCAGGTACAAAAATAAAATCATTTGTTTTTGTAACTGGTCCACATATCTGCCTAAATACTTATAACCCAAAAGGAAATTGTGACTGACTGACTGATGTATCAACACAGAGCCTCCACCACTGAACAGATTGGGTACAGAGATACCTACTTAATATGACGTAGACATCCACTTAGAAAGTAAGTATTTTGGGAAATTTCCACGAGATTAGGAAAAATTGAATGAACGCGAGTCTAGCAGCAGAGAACCTAGTCGTACCATCTTGCCATTGAAATTAGTATCATCAACAAGTCGTTGAGCCTTGTAACGATCCTAATTACCCACCAAACCGTAGCGCGTACTGCGCTGTGTGTAACCTAACCCGACGTTAAGGTGTGGTTCTCGAATCGGCGCGCGAAGTGGCGGCGCGAGGAGAAGATCCGGTCGCAGCGGCGCAGCCCCGAGTGCGGCTACAGCGGCGCGGCGCCGCACGCGCCCGCGCACCCCGCGCTGCACCCGCCGCCCGCGCACCCCGCGCACCCGGCGCACCCCACGCACCAGCCCTACCAGCCGCCGCTCAATGTTGATACTTATAGGTAAGTTTTGCTACAAAAACATTTGCAGTTTGTCAAACTTCAGTCAATACACTCAATTCAAAAATCTATTAGGCATGGGTCTCCTCTCAGAATGAGAAAAGTTCAGGTTAGGTGCCCTAACCCTAATGCAGGTTAGGACACCATGTGATAACACGCTGATATACCTATCTCAAGCGTGCAGGTTCCCGATGTTTCCTTGCGTGTTCCTTGATGTCATTGGGCAACCATTCATTCAGATCTACTCGTCAAGTAGATGGACTTTCCGACTTTGTAATTGGAAAATAACTACTAAGATTTTCTCATTTTCCAGCCCACTAACCCCAATGGGGTACGGCGGAGGCATGGTATCTGAGACGCCAGTGTGCGACACGACGGACGCGGAGCTGTGTAAGAGCGGGTTCCTAGGGTATCCGCGCTACGAGCTGGGGTACCGGCAGCCCCCGCACCCCTACGTCAACCATCACGGGTACCAACATGAGCCGGCGTCACCACCACCAGGCAAGGAGAATATTTCATTTCTTATTTAAGCTTAAAGACTATAGTGATAGGTCGACGAGTAGATACAGTAAGTACAGTTAGTCTCAATCATTCAGTATCAATGGCACAAGAACTATTTCAGAACGAACACATTACGCAACAACTGTCATTCTGATATAAACTTTATGAGATTGAGATAAAGTTTAATTTTCTTAGTTTTTCGGATCATTTTGAACACTTAGTATGTCCCGATATATCTGATGCTGACTGTACTACATAATGTAAATAAAGTAAGTAGTTCATTTTCCTGAAATACGAGCTACCTTATACCTGCGAGCTGAAGTGCAAATGAATACTCTCTCCTTCTCTCTCCTCTCTCTCTCTCTCTATCATAGTGCCTCTCCGACTAGGTATCGAAGGAAGACAGTAAATTTAGCATATTTATTGCTATCTCTAGCTAGCGAGGCGAAACAGTTCTATCTCCTATACGAAACATCAGGTATCCTGATGTAGCCATAAGCTGTAGCCATAAGGTAGTTCGTATTTCAGGAACATCAGAGAGTGGATGGGTCCACTCCCTGATGTTTCGTAGCCATAGGTAACTTCTCCCTCCGACCGACACTCTACTTGCTGCCAAACCGTATTGTTCATTGTGATACCCACTTAAAATACTCTAAATCAGGTAACATCAGCAACAGCAAAAAAATAAATTTTGAACGCTAATGGCAAATTTGTTTA
Organism: Acronicta psi; assembly: GCA_946251955.1. NCBI lineage: Eukaryota > Metazoa > Arthropoda > Insecta > Lepidoptera > Noctuidae > Acronicta > Acronicta psi. The sequence continues at coordinate 7,396,286 of OX276487.1, forward strand.
GGATCAGCAAACGTTTTATAGAGTCGTTAATCATTGTTCTATTTTCCAGAGTTGGGCGGTCTCCTCGGCACCGGGGTGTCGGTACCGCTGGCCGTGCCCGGACAAGACACGCAGCAGTACTGGTCGCGGCTCCAGTGACCCTGGTGGAACTAGCCGAGCACATGACAACCGCACTCACACAGTGCTGTCCGATCAAGTAACTATTAAGATCGGCCATTTTGGAACCGAGTAGGAGAATGCGGCAGTTCTACTGGTTCAAATCTATGTCCCATCAGCTTTGTTCGTCTCCACTGAAAAAAAGTTGGCAACTTTGTGTTGTAAACATTGGTGAACAAAAAAACCCATAATCCACCAAAGGAACGGTAGTAGTTGGCTTCTGTCGGAAACACAAAAGTTGCCATCTTTCTTGCTGTGGAGACCCGGCTTTAGAATGGCACTGGCTGGCAACAGAAAAAAAATACTCATACATTGCTATTACATATGGGCCAATATTAATATTCGGGAAGTACATACCTACCAACAAGATTTCTTAATACCTACACTAAATAGACAAATGTCACAATGTGCAAAACTAGGACATTGATGCTGATTCTGTTATTTACAAACTTAAAATAATTATCTCACCAATAATATTATTTACATTTCTCACTAATTCTTTATCCAAAGAACCATGTCTGAAAAGTGGTGTTAAGAAGTTTAAATAAATACAAGTATAGATAATAAAATAATAACGTGAATTATTTAGAAGCCATCAAAATAAGCTTAGAGATGCAGAGCTGAATAAAGATAAAATAATATAATGACGACCGTTCATAGTACCTATTTCTATGATTTATTAATAAATAAATTTCTGCACATAGCCTACTTGGTACAGAATCAGCACCAGTTTTTTAAATAACAATAATATGTGGACCTACGAAAAATATAGGTAGGTAAAGAAACTGTTTGACCATTTTTCTGATTTTAAGGTTATAAGTTGTACCTATTTGTAGAGGTGTTTTACTCTGGTGATATTTTTTTGTAATTTAATTTATAACATGAGATTAGACGATTTACCAACTGATGTAACACGTATAGTATAAAGAATTAACATATCCACTAGATGCCACAAAACAGGACACTGAGCACAAAACATAGGCTCAAATGTATTAAAATAAATTAGAATATTTCATTCAAAACTTTGTAATTATAAATCTCTAATAGATTTTCTACTACATTGCCGATATGATGCACATGTAATGTTGTATCTTTAGCTACCTTGAATGAATTATTTTAATAATTCGATGTAAGTGTTAAAACATATTTTATTAACAGATAGGTAGTTAGCTAAGATTAGAGTTAAATAACTATTTAATTGTGTATATTTGTTGTAAATGTTTAAATTGAAGCTGAGATAAAATTTAGTTTTTAAATATCTGTCAGATCTGGCTAAATATTTGTAATGCCATTGCCTTCTTATTCATTATATTAACCTCATGAAGCTAGAGCTTCTTCGTGATCAACCTCCTTATTCCAATAACGTTCGTTAGCTAAGAGAAAGTTGTAAGATCTATCTCTTTCGACATAAAGGAGGCAAAGAAATCTATGTTAAAGTGTCATTAGTAAATAGAAGTTTACTAATAGTTTTGGAATAAGGCCCCCCTAACCTTTTTTGATAATAGATACAAACCCTAGATATTCCCTTTACTTAATTCTGTATACATAACCGCGCCAAATAGGAATGAAGAAAAATCATTTGATATTAAATTCCATTCAATGTAGAAATAAATTTAGATTTTTTTATGAGAAACAGGGCTTGTTAGGTATAAGTGCAGATATTAATGTAAATAGTTACATTCTTGTAATAATTGTTCATTGTGATTCTCCCATTCATTGTAAATGTAATAAGCACGCAACTGCATCTTAAGTCCTATAAATTTTGTTTATGTACTTGTATCAGTCTGTTTCAGGAAAAATATTTTGTCAAAGACTTGTTAATATTTTTTTTGCTATATAAATAAAACACACTAGGTATTACTTTCTAGAAACTATGTAAAAATTAGTCAAATATTTCTTATTTCTCTCAGCTTACCATAATATTTAGATTGATTTTAGTTAATGAGTCAGTTGATAATTGAGATGTTAATTTCGAATTTACAATTAGTTTTTAACGTGTATATGTATTGATTATAAATAAATTGTGAATAATTGTGTGATGTCCATGAAACGTTTTAATAACATTATATGAATACACTTTTGGATCAAAGTATTTGGTTGTTTTATTACACAACAACAACTCAGACATCCCAACAACGCCATCTGTTGGTATCAAAAATAATAATTCTTTTGATACTTGTAATTATTATTATTTGTAATGTGTTAATTATACTAACAATAAAACTACAATTCCTAGAAAAAATATTGTAATTAATTCAATTAAAGCTTTTAAGTTTTAACACTATAATAATGTGAAAATATACTAAAGATTTAACTTCTTTTAGTAAAAGCCACAAGTCACTTAAATATTGCATAGCTGACTTATAATTAATAACAAACTACTAATTGTAGATAATAATAATAATAACAATTACTCATATAATCTATTGGTGTTGAACAGGCAAATTTTGTACGAAAACATCTTTACTTCACCTTAAAAACCTACTTACTAAAAAGTAATGAGAATCATAACTCGTCATTCAACAAACTATCGATGTCATTTAAAATATTTTTTTCTGTGCTGTCAATTTTATTTGTTTGTTTATGACAACTGGCAACCACGTCGGGTACATTTTTACTCAAGTCTAAATCGAGGTCTGACACCGTAATATCACTTTCATCCAGGTCCTCACTAAGATCTACCACGTCGATAGGTTCACCTAGCCTCGTAGTATCTACATCTATTATTTCACTATCAGAATCTACCTTGTCTAAATCAACTGAATTGATTTCATTAAGCTCAACACTAACAATTTGTACTTCTGAATCGGAATCATTGTCAGCTCTGTTGAAATCTATATCGTCGTACTTTGGTTCGTCAGTGCTCTTATTTGAACTGGACAACCTATTTCTTATAAGTCTAGGCTTTGAAGTCTGTTCGGTGAGCTTTATCCTCTTAAATTCGAAACAATTATCTACAAGTTCGTCTTCTTGTATTTCATAAATGTCACTTTGTTCCGATAATGTACGTTTTCTGTCATTTACGTTATCGCTAGGCCTCTGATCGACCTTGGTCTGACTAGACGCGGCGTGCGCATTTTGGTCGAGTTTCTTGTATACTATAGAGTTGCTCCGAACGACTTTGAGTATCTTATTGCCAGATGTCGTTATAGTTTCGTGTGTGGATAGCTTTCTTTTCCTACTCAAGTTGAGTGTGATGGGTTTACTGTGTATTATAGTGTCATTTTTCTTTCTGGCTCTGATTTCTTCGAGCGAGAGTATTTTGAAGTCGAGCGAGTTGCGGCGCTCGTGCGGGGCGGCGGGCGGCGCCTTACCTGCGAGCTCGTCGAGCGAGGCGCGCTCGTACTTGGCGGCGAGGCGCACGCGCTGGCGCTCGCGGCCGGGCTCGAGCGCGGCGGGCGGCAGGCCGTCGTAGCTGTAGAAGGCCGCGGCCTCCGCCTGTATTTTCTCGAGGAGCAAGAGCTCCTGCGACTTAGAGCGCGCGACTTTCTGCGCGTCGTCGGGCGAAACGGTTTTAGTGGGCGTGGAGGAGGGTGCGCTTTCATTATCCGACTCTGCAAGAACACACGAACGAACCGCTTAGTCGTACGCCGCGATAATCCAAACTTTCGAAATGATTTTCGTAATTAATTTTGATACGACCCGTCCGGCAACATTCGCGGTGTGTTCTCGTAACGTCTATCTGAAAGCGACTCTCGAAGGGTGGGCGGTCAAAAATAATTACAAAAATCATATTACGAAACATTTTTATTTACTCGTTGGTATATTAAACACAATTTGATTAAACAAAGCCAAAGTATAATTCTGTTCCGTTACGAGTTCCTATATCAGTTTGAATATTAATTAGCTTAAATGAAAGGTACTAGACACGCGTTACTAATAATAAACATATTTTGAAATTCTTATTATAAAATAAGACTAAGATTAACATAACAACAACCCCGTATTATTTGAAACAAGAAACTATCTGTAGGCACTCGCGACAGTTGGCAACGCGGCAGCGCGGCACCGCGGCGACACAGCCGCGACAGCGACAGCGACACACTCGCGGCACAGTTGACATTCCCTCCGTTAACCAAAATGTCTTGGAACACAACGTGTAAGTATCAAAAGTGCTGCATTACTAATTTCATTACATTTACCTCACTTCCGCACACATACAAATCTTAGAAAAACATTCGGATTTATAACCGATTGTGATCAAATGTGGAATTCAACTTTGACCTCAACTTATGTTCAAATCCTTCCCTCCCACCGACCGCAATTTAATAAAATTAGCGAAGACATAAAATATAAAAACAAAGCGTCCACATTGAACATAATCGGTTAGTAAAACTCATAATATCCTATGCTGACATCATTATGAAATGCCGTACGACAGTACCGACGAATCACGTTACACACAAAGTCTTACTATTTAAGTCTTTTTTCATTTTACAAAAATAGCTGCCACATAGAAAAAAGAATTAAGTCATTACGTAATTATATAAGTTAACACATAGACTGTGATCCGTTCCGTAATCGCAATACATTTCACAAAGACTCGAGCGCTATCCGTATGACAGAAATTTTACTGTCTAACATAAAACATTAACATTCCAACAATTAATCTAAAGGTAAATAAATAGTTTATTAGTATAAAAAAGAGACAAGACTACAACATTATACTAAATATAAAATGTATTGCTACAGTTACGAGAGAAACCAATTTCTTTTTTTTTTCAACAGCTGCCTCTGAAAGCAACCACCCTTTGTACTAATTCATTCTAAAATTATACTCCTAAGAACTTTTCAGTACACTTTTCCGCTAATTTATATAAAACTTAATATAATTTCACCTCATTTTAGAGAAACACCGAGAATTTGAAAAAAAAATGAAGTAGTGTGTAAAAACTGAGCATGTTTAAATAATATAAGAATCCTCCGTCTTACATCTATCCCCACCAATCGAGACTATTATATTTTAAATATTGATAAATAGTTTTTATACATAAATAATGACTAGGCGTACCATGGACCATAACGCGAACCGATTCCTTGTTTGTCTTGTCCTGTTCACACTTGCGATTTTGTAATAAATATAGGAACTATACTCTGTGCAAATATATAAGAAATGAAATCCTTTTCTTGCCAGATTGATTTACACAACAAATGAGTTTGACTAATCGCGTTCACTAACATACCGAAGTGCTATTGTAAATCGGAAACGTTATCAGACTTTACCAAAAACCGCTAAGCAATCGAATGCTCTTTTTTTGTTAGCTTATCTCTTTTTTTTAATCTTTCTATATTGGTATTATGTTCTTAAGCACATTTTTTTTGTTTTACGGGAATCACAGCGGTATATTAGTTTGTTTTATAAAACTGTGTTTCCCGTTGTGTATACCTAGAGATACATTTTTTTTTTTCATTTTATTAGCTCTATCTAAATCTCACGGTGCGAATATAATATAAAGTATTGGGGGCAGGTAGCAGTGGGTACCTTTATAAACTGCTAAAGCCCCCTTAAACATCCTACATACTAACATACAAACAATTTAAAGGCATAAAGCTGTTTTTTTTTCTTTTTTTTTTCACCTATATTAATGAGTTACAATAATCGTGTATATATATTTTTATTTGTATTTTATATGTTATTAAACCTATTTATTATGTACTTTTCTATCATAGACAAAGATTATATCAACATCTATTTAAAAAAAGTATTGCAGTTATATTTTAAGAGAAAACAATGTTTGTTTCTTAAAATATAACAGCAACCAACTATCTATGTGATATAAAATGTTATATAACGATACAGTAAATGAAAAAGCGAGAGATATTAATGAATCTAATTAGCTAAGATATGAAAGAGATTATAATTCTCTAATTTATTGCACATACAAAAATACCAACGTCGCTTTTTCTCCATATTTCTTTATTAACTGTGAGAAGAGAGCTATCATAAATTCTCAGTGAGTCAAATATAATCTCACTTTGTTTAATCATTGTCTATGGTATAAAAAAACAGCTAATCATTGTCTAAGTTAGAGTCAACCAAAAAGCCGCCTCTTCCGGCAACATAAAAAAACAATATTGTATCTCGTTACATTAACTTTGGATCCAGTTTCTTATGTAACGCCCCAACTCTTTAAATCCACACCCACCACAATAATATTGAATACAAAAAAAAGCGAAACTGAATCCAAATATAACTATACAATAAATACTATATTAATTGACTATTGGCGAAATAAAAACAATAATAATACCTTCCATAAACAGGTGTTAATATGTCGCGTCGCGAACTGGGCGAACAAAAGAAATGTATTTTATTTCTACAAAAGTTAAAATTAATAAAGCGGCAAGTTGTGACCCACCCGCGTAAAAATATATAAACAATAAATTCCCATTTCGCTAGCGACAATAAACGTAAGAAAAAATTCTTAACCAATAACATGTGAATAAAATAAATATATATATTTTTAAGCTCACACTTCTCGTTTTTTTTTAATCATAAATATTTTATTGGCACAACAAAGGGTTGAATTCTAAAAATAATATTGGAACCCTTTCAATGCGACCTCCAACCATGAATTTGTCGAGGATCTAGTCAGCAGTGCCATAGTATACATAAAGCATAGTGTTATAATTATTTAGAAAACAAAAACAATAAATGAGCGTTTGAAATTTTAACATCGTTAATGCTTAACCCTACGCACACCGCCCATAACATGACAATGCAGAGTTTTCAACTACCGAATTATTATAAATAATGCATATTAGGCTCACTGTCCACTGACGCGGTTGAATCACTAATAGTGTAAGGGCACATACAACAATTCGATTTTCCACGTAGAAGTAAGAATGCGCTTAAGCAATACTTATCAAGTCTTCAAGTTACATGGGAATAGATTTAGGCAGTGCATTGTAAGACTAAATTAAACATAGTGCCGTTTACACGTCGAATTTCTTTACGAATTCATTGAGTGTGCAAAATACGCTTCAATGGACAATGAACCTAAGCTTACAGTCGCATCGCCCGTAAGCGGTTGGCTCAAACATTAGACTTAGTGTCTCCGAGCCGTGATATCGATATTACGACCATATATCTCTAAATGTCTATTGAAAACTCAAGTGCATTAGTATATAGTATTATTAATTTTATATCTGGCTACAAGATTCGCTAATAACAATATTTGGAAAGACATCAAAATTACATCATCTTCAAACAAATCCAAATTGTCCGTCAATGTCGTGTATATAGTTCATATACCTCGCCGCTCAGTTTCCAACGTGCATTTCAAACTTATACATTTATTACGATTGCTTTAATATCACATAAAATCATGACGCATAAAACTTGCTTGCAATCTTTTATCGAGTGCTCTTAAATAGAAAATTGTAAAGTACAATGCCACATATGGAGAATATTTTACATAATACTAAGAAATAATTCACCATCAAATAGCTTTACCCACTTTTACCTTACTTTATCTTACATCACTGGTCCAAATTTAGTCCAAACTTATACTTATTTTGATGGCTTTTCAAATCAGTAACAGCAAATCGAGCCATAAGCCCCGATCATACAATTTGAGAAGTCTGTTTGCTAACACAGCTGGATCTTCACCATTGTTGGTTTACAAATTTCACTACAGCCCATCAATGATACAAGTCCACAAGCACGTCTAGAAGATTCCATTTTTATGTGCCACTTTAGCATTGTGGTATTTTTGATCAAGACAACCGTCGCCGGTTCCACAACACTAGTTTTACAGAAATATTAATTATCCATAAAATATTCACTTTTCCAGCTCATCGTCAAATCACAAGCCACTTTTTTTGGCTGCAGTCAAACCATGCTTATCATGTTAGACTTTAAATTGACATCACATCAAAATTTCCTACCCATTTTATTTTATTTTAGGGACCGGCCCAATACAGTCTCAAATGAAATGAAACACTAGTTTCCTATACCAACTTATGTGATGGTATTATCAAAATTGCTTAATTTAGGACCTCTGTCCTAATAGCAACTAAACTTCAAAACGAAGTGTGGCTATCTTCTACATAATCTTTAACAACATCAATAGTAACACCGAACACAACCATAGCTTGCTAAAGAGACCGGTCCCAGATAAGCGGCTGGGTTGTCTTGCAACTGGAATCTCCTAGGGCTTAGCTGCGTGGGTAGTAATAGACATAGCTAGGTATCGAGCTCTCAAATCGTCTGGCGGGGGCTTAGTACATGTAGTTTCAGTAGAGGCGCATACCTTCTTCGAAGTTGACGACGAGGGGGTCGACGGGCATGGGCGCGTAGGGGTTGGCGGGCTGCTCGTGCGCGTGCGGCGGCAGCACGCGCCGCCCGCTCAGCAGCTCGCTGGACGCTGGCAGCACGCCAAGGATGGCCGAGTCCAGCACCACTGCTGGGCCAAATACGTACTTTGTACTTGTGTTTCATTAAATTTTTGTGCAAAAGTATTTCTACCTTTTCTGGCTGTCAGACTCGAGACAACTACCTCGATTCGGCAGCCGAATTCGATTGGGCACAATTTTTTTATCTAATTTTAGAATGCTGATACTTAAATTACTTAATTTTTTAGGTCTAGTTTTAGTTTTAGTTTTTAAAAATCGGCGGGCGGGCAGGATTCGAACCTGCGCCTTCTGGTTCGGTACACCAGACGCTCTGACCACTAAGCCACCGCTCGCCCTGCTAGATCCCTGATTAGATCGGAATTTTGATCATATTTTAAGTACCTACCAGTAATACCCAAGCTATTAGGGAGGCACGGAAAGTAACCGTCCGGAGACGACGACGAAGACGGTTACTATTCATTATTCTGTGGTCAGGTATTAAATGAGTCAGTAAAAATGTTACGGAGATTTCAACTGGCGTAATTATGTACTTTATTTAACACCATTCATGTAATTGTCATTGAAACGTAATTGCGTGATGTTATCTTGTTTGACACAGAATCACATGAATGGCAAATAAAACAGGAAATCATGACAGTAAAAAATGCAGTTTATAATTTTGTACCAATCACGCATTTTGCTCATGGGAGACATATACTATGACGCCCGTCTCCCCCGAAGGGTTAGGCTGAGGTGTACTTATGAACATCTACCGTCGCTGATATGTTACTATCGATAATTCTGTACTTCACTACATAGTATAAAACAAAGTCGCTATCCGCCGTCTGTCTGTCCCTATGTATGCTTAGATCTTTAAAACTACGCAACTATTTTGATGCGGTTTTTTTTAATAGATAGAGTGATTCTTAAGGAAGGTTTATATGTATAATACATGACCACGCGGGCGAAGCCGCTGGCGGGAAGCTAGTATATTATAAAGAGGTAAAATTCGTCTGTGGTCTAGTGGTTCGAGTACCGGACTGTTGATCACGAGGTCGTGGGTTCGATTCCCACAAGACACAAATATTTATGTGATGAATATAAATGTTAGTGTTTGTCTGGGTGTTTCCTATGTATTATAAGTATGTATTTACAAAAAAAAAAGTATACATATAAATATTATATCCATTGTCTAGTACCCATAGTACAAGCTCTGCTTAGTTTGGGACTAGATGGTGCTGTGTAAAATGTCCCAGGATATTTATTATTTATTTTATTTATTTATTATTATCTGTGTATATAATATTTATCTGTGTGTGAAATTTCAGTTGTTAATACATCAGTCAATCACCTTTTCCTTTTATATACATATACAGAAGATAACACCCACGCGAAAGCTAGTTACGAAAATATAATGTTACCTTGGCGCTGTTGCTGCCAGAGCAGGGGTACGGGCGCGGGGGCGGGCACGGGAGGGGGCACCCCGCCCATGGGCGGCTGCTCCGCCGACACTGGCTCCGGCACGTTCACCGACGTCGGCACTTGCTGTTTACGTAACCACATCACATTAACACTAAGTGTACAGGGACCACAGACGTTAAATGGAGAAAGCACCAAACTAGGATCGCAACAACAATGTAATGAAATGGTTTTAATGTATAAGCTACGGGATGGTACAACAACTGGTTTTTACAGATGGAAAAACTTGTTAATCATTAGTAACAAAGTAGTTTAGAAATGTTAGAGCAACAGGGGTTTTGTACCAGATTAAATGGACTTCAAAACTTAAGACTATATATATACTATGACTTGTTAATGGCCAGGAAAACTTTCAGGGGTGAATTTCGGTTGAAAGGTTTCGGAAATGAGAAAAACAACAACTTAGCAGCTGATCAATAAATCTAGAATACTAAAATTACCGCGTATTCGAATTTGAGTAGCATATAAGCATTTTCCATTGTCGATTTCAATTGATTGTTACATAATTCAGACAGAGTAGAAAATATAATGCAAGTATTCATATGCCTAGCAAGACATCCGCAAGATTTCATTGAAGTCCAGTCCTTCTTCAGTGCAGCGCGCTATAGCAGCGTAGGTTAGCTCTAAATTTCCAGGTCAAACACTTTTTCTGGTAGAAATGTTTAGTAACTATTAGTGTCATACTGAAAATATCCTCAGACCAAACCTTCGCTGCGTTTCGTATCTTGCACATGATTGTTTGATATTGAATCATCAGTGGGAAATGCTCAGGCAGTTCTGCACAAACTAAGAAATTGGTCACCCCTGAAAGTATTCCCAAGTTTCTATATAAAATGCACCGTGTATGGTCTGTAATGTATGTGTTGTCTCACGGGTGTGGGCGGCGCGGGCTGGCTGGGCGCGATGCCGTCGGTGCGCGCGTCCGGGTTCTTGTGCATGAACGGACAATGGATCTTGCGACAGCCCCCGGGCTGGTTCTCCCAGTAGCATGGGATCTGCTTGCGGTTTTTCTATAAACACAAACATTAATACAGTGTGATGTTAATAGAATATCCAAAGTTATAGCTTATAGGAGCAAACTAAAGTGTCTGTGGGCGGGGCACATCGCTCGTAGAACCAATGGCTAATGAGGCAAAAATGTTCTGGACTGAAAACCATGCACGGGAAAATGTAAGAAAGGTCGCTGCGAATCTTTGGGAGCAGGCGACATATAACCGGTCCTTAGGTAAGTTTATGGAGGAAGCCTTTATTCAGCAGTAGACCTCTTTTCACTGATATATAATGAACGTGAATAGATAGAGCTAATCTTACCACTGAGCAATTCATGACAAGTGAAGGTAGTCATCACATGATGATATGAGATACTGATTTTAAAGGCAGTGAGGAATTTTATTCTAATCCATAAAAAACTCGTCTAGAATAATATGTAAATCGTGACACAACTATAAATAAACAAAACAATGTATCAGTTCGTAATCGTATAGCGTAAACAGTTAGCAAGCTAATATTAAGATATTATTGCTCTGTAATTTTTTTTTCAGAAGAGTCATATGATAATTATTGCACGGTGTGTCTCTGTTCAGTCGTAATGATAGACAGACAGTTGCAATGACTACGCATTATACCTATAAATAAAAATCATTTAGGTTTAATAAAAATCTATCAAACCACCTTCCTCACTAAATAATACATTTTGGCGTCAATATTTCCTAGCCGACGACCTCTGAGAAGAAACGCCGAAACAAATTCAAAGATACCCACCGCCACGCACGGAGAGGCTACGCACGTGCGTCAAGCTTCGCTTTGCAAGAAAATGTACTGAGCCGTTTCCACTGCAACCCACGGGCACGCTACGCACGAATTAACGTCAAACCACACGCCATGCACGCTGTGTAAATTCGTGTATAGCGTGTGCCGCGGTAGAAACGTAGACCCACGTTGGCAAACAAATGAACCCACGCAGCTAACGTGCGCCGCGTGACCGTGGACAGCGTGCACCGCGGTGGGTTTCCGCCTTTATGGTCTCTTCAGTCCAAACGTAGTGGTGGTATAAGATATCTATGTGGCCTCAGTGTTTCGCCTGAATGCAATCTGCGTATCATTAGTATGTTACTGCCAAATATTTCTTACCTACCTAAAATTGAGGGGCTATTTAGACTGACCCCCGGTTATCAGTACAAACAAAGCACCTACAATTTAACCATCGCACCTCCACACTTGGTAGTCTGGTGCATACCAGATTGATAAGGAGAGATAAGGCAAGCGCAGTCGACCAATTCTTATTAAAAAAATATCAGCTTGAGTGACAACTATTCACAGACATATCTAGTGTTTTAGGATTGCGAGTTTAAAAAGAACATCTGCACTAGAAACAAAGAGATTTAATAGTAAAGTGTATTTAGTAAATGTCTTTGACTAGAAAATAACTACGACGTGTTTAAAATCCCTTTAGACTATATCGACCTTATTCGAAAATGCGTGAGATGAGATATGACATGGTTCATAGAGGTTTGCTAGACCTCTATGATCAATGTCATATCTCATAGCTACGGCAAGTTAGGCAATGGTCCCTTTTGGATATAGCGCTGGTTGACTGCTTGCCTGATATCTTCAAGCCGCTCTATAGCTCTGTCGTGGGCACACACAATCGCAATAAAAAAATGAGTTTTGCCACGTGAATACTCATAAAAAATATCGTTACAATAGCCTCTTTCACGATCGGAAAATTCAGTGCACACGGCGACTTTCGCCAAATTTTTGCGTAAATGTCAGCTCATTCGCCTTCATCCATTTGCATATATGCCATTCAAATATTCAAAATAGACGTAGCGTTTATGTACGTACAAGTTGCAATGGTTCTCGACGCGTTATCGACGTGCGCTGACTATACTCATGGCACGAGTCTCATTGATGTACCGAAAACACGTTGTATTCGCCGCCTAACTGTACCCAAATATAGGCGATCATGAAAGAGCCTTTAGTTAGGTACGACGTAATTTAATCTCCATCCTATCAAAGTACGTCACTATAGTCATCCAAATTCAAATTAATCCGCAATTCATGATAAGGAATTGGTTAATATCACATAATAACATTATCTTTTATAAGTTTTGCAATTCTTCAAATCCGTCGTATAATATGATTACATTAGCGCCTCAGTGGTCTAGTTACCGAAACCAGCCCGGCTAACATGCGCGCCACGACAAAATTTTGTCTACTCCTTTGTCTCGCTCTTCCTCGTACGAAAACGAGACAAAAGCACGACATAAGCGTCGACAAAATGTTCTCGCGGCGTGCATGTTAGCCCCGCAGGTGATAAGCATCCCCTTACAATACTTTAATAAACAAATGTACTATTGAGTCTACTAAGAAATTCTAAGTAAACAAAAGTAAATATTTTACCTTGTGTGAACTTATAAACATCAATTCCAAGTATACAATAGCAAATCCCTACCTACTTGGACTATAAGTATTACAATAATTATCTACATACCTATGTACATTGTACACAGCTGTTATGAGCCTTAGTAAATAACGAAGTACAAGGTATATGCAAACTTTCAGTTTAAACCATGTGGTCGATCTTTTGTCGAAAAAGAATCGTTTTATGTAAATGAGTGCCGATTTTTTAAATACTGTTTGGAACACCAGCCAGTATGTAGTTATGGCACTTCTAAAACCCTAGGCAGTAGGCTTATGGCTATTATGAAGACAAGTTCAAGTCTCCACTTCATCAAATTCGTACTGAATTTTCACATAATATGGAAGCATGAGTATCTGCTCATTCATCAAATGGTTGAGAATGTTCCATAAATGCTTGCAAAAGCTTATTTGAAATAAAAACATTTGAACTTGAACTTGACTTTATGTTCATTTAAATTTTCCTTCAATTTGTTTTGGTTTGTTTATATCTAATTAAATTTTGCCATTGGTATTGAACTTAGTTGATAATAATAAAATTCGGTAGCAATGTCAAGGCTGAATTCTGGTTTATTTGCAACCTAATACTCAGTTGTAAAACTATCAAAATTCACTTCTCTTTTTGGTTTCTTAAAATTTTTGCAATGATTGATTTTAACCTGGTTTGTCAGACACAATCAATGACTAAGACATGAAAAAGCTATCTTCTTCCTTCATTCATTTGTAACTATGATGGCCAGTCTAAGACCTCAATGAATTACTTAAAAATTTAAAATGATGATATCATCGGAAAATTATCAACTTACCACTGTAATTTTTCGTGAGATGCTAATGAATTCTGTCTACATTCTAAATTGTATACATACCCTCAGTTCCATGTGACGTAGTTTGCAGCGTTTATCAAGGCACTTGCCCTGCTGCCAAGCTGTGCACATTGTCTCGCAGCCCAGCGCTGACGGTTCATGACGAAACACACAATTGTCCCCCTGGTAACAAATAAGTGGGCTATTTTTAGTTTTACCACATACACATAATATGATTATTGATGGTCCTAGTACAGGTTTACTGGGTGATCCTATAATAATTTGATGAACCTAAGTACAATTTATACCTACTAATTATAAGATACTTGCTAAAATAAATAAATGATAGATGGAACAATATCTATCATCAAGAGGCTACACCCACATGTTTGTTAACCTATGTGTTAAGGACTGTGTTCCCAAAACAGTGTAGTATACACTGTTTAGGGAAATATTGGGATATAATTTTTTTATCTAGCAGCATTATTCATAATGTATAGGAATAACAAGCTAGATTTTATTGATCAGCAAAAAAATGTAGAATGTGTTTGAACATGATTGTGCTAACATATATACAAAGATTGGAAGATATTATATACATAGTCATGATAAAGCCTCCTTCCTCTCTTACATAGTTTGATACATGATTTACTGAGAAAATGACATTTTTGGTTACAGTTACACAAAAGGTCATGTATGCTAATTTTACCTTTCAAATCCAAAGTTGTTTCATAATAAAATGAACTGTTTGAATGTTGTCATTTGTACAAATATTTCAAAGATTTTTATAACGTCAATAAAAGATTCTAACCATAAAATATTGAATGAAACAGTGCATAACACGTTAGCTTCCATGATTTTTATCAGGCACTGAGTATAAACAATATGACATTAGAAATTACATTTATGTATGTAATCAAAAATATTTTCTTACCTTCGTACAAGTGGAGTAGTAGTAAAAATAGCAATCGTTGAATTTCCGTGGGGACTCCATGGTGTTATCCGCCGTCGAGGGTCTGTGAAATATTGGGTACACCGTCTAATAATGCCGACACCAAAAAATTTTGTATTACTCAATAGACACCGCTAAACGCTTCAAAATACGTCACGAGAGTAGTGCAGTGGATCCAATTTATAAATAACACATACAATAAGGCTGTAGTTACGTTAAAACTAAGATTTTTCCATTTTGACAATACGTAAAGCACGGCGCGGACAAACAAGTTCCAAATTAAAAACTATCAATATGTCAAATCAGATTGCACACTTTACTCACCGTGTATTAGATAAACTAAAAAAAATAATTAAATTATACAACGAATATCTACACAATAACGCTATCTAACACAAAATAATATGAACGTCACTATTAGAAAGAAGATGTAGTAGATATGGCGGACATGTGGCGGACTTTCATTTCGTTTCGTCCGCCCCAACGTTTGATTGGTTGATCACTTGTCTATTTTGTACCATAGAGTAATATTTTACTTTTTCGTAGTAATCGTGATTCGTAGACGATTAGTAGGTGCAGGTGCACATAATTACAATTACGAGACCAAGTTGACTAATTTCAATGAGAAGACTTTTCTCAAATAAATAAGTAATCGAGTTTTATCAGAAAAGGTACGAAAACAACTCGAATAATTAAATCAATTAACGAGTCGATATTCATATTTCCTTCTTATATTCATATTCATATCGCCTATTCCGTGAAACCTATAAAAATCGTCTATAATAGGCTATATTAAAAGGATGAATGATAATAATAAAAATATAGTAATGCTCGATCTCGATGCTCTTAATACTTCTAAGGTGTTGAGGGTACTGCATATATTTTATTTTGTTTGTGCAATCCTCAGATTTATGGCCCAATTTTTAAGGCCCTCTTCACAGGTGCGTTTTTATCGGCCGGTAATACCGGACGCGTTATTACGATATCTGTTTTAAGTAAATCCTGTATTAGGACGGCCACAAAGCTTCACTGCTGCGATAGTAAATAAGTATCTTGGATCATTTTTACACAGCACCATCTAGTCCCAAACTAAGCAGAGTTTGTACTATGGGTACTAGGCAATAGATATAATACTTATATACTTTACTTTTTTTACTATACTTTTTTTTGTAAGTACATACTTATAGTAAGTAAGAAACACCCAGCAAACACAAATACATACTTTCATGACATAAATATTTGTGTCCTGTGGGAATCAAACCCACGACCAATAGGAGCAGAGTATCAATAAAAAATGTTGCAAAAACGTGGAAAAAAAATCTCATCTACGGGAACCAAGTCGCGGGCAAAAGGCTAGTATTTTGATAAAACTTGTAACATCATGCTCAGAATGACGTTACATTACAGGCGAATGCTCCAAGCATAGGCTCCAAGTGAGGGCACCCAAGAACTTTTTGAAACACGGATTTCAGTGTTGTATGAACTTTATTTATCATTAATATTACATCATGATTTAAACATTAATTTACATAATACAATAAATAAATGCTCACAATAATCAATAATTATGAAGTCATGTTTAAAAAGCGAATGTTTATACTAAGACAATTATAGAAATTAACCTAATTTAACGAATTAAAATTGGAATCAAGAATAATGTTGACACTATAAAATGAAATCTA
Source organism: Acronicta psi (assembly GCA_946251955.1). Lineage (NCBI taxonomy): Eukaryota > Metazoa > Arthropoda > Insecta > Lepidoptera > Noctuidae > Acronicta > Acronicta psi. Next base: position 7,413,115 of record OX276487.1, read on the forward strand.
AATGTTAATAACAAATCTGGGTCTCAATATAGTTTCTGCATCGTGAGTTTACTAGGAATCGTAAGAGGATGGAGTTCCTATGAATATAAGTAGGTAATTCGAATATTTTTTTAAATAACATCGAGTATATTTTTATTTTAAAATATGTAATCTAACTACATCAAACGCATATTAAAGATTATAATCAAATGAAAAACAACTTGAAACATTTATCGTTCATTACGACAGTGAGGGAACATAAAGTTTAACACCCTTAAAATAAGGACTATTTTCTTTCGAGTCCAAAGAGCTTCATTGTAACTAAGAACAAAATGAATGAATGAAAAATCAACGAATGAAATGAAAATAATGGGAAGGCTTATAGATAGTTTGATGAAAATGGTCAACAAATTTTGTACATTAAAAACCAATACTGAGAGGAATGTTTAGATTAAATTTTAGCAGGTTATATGAAACGTGTACTATAAATATATTATTATATGGCCTCATCTCAGCTCTTCAAGTTTTCTAACAAACCTACTGGATGACGACTGATCGCGCATCTGAACTCAACACTCCGAACACAAACCATCAAACATCAATCATTGAGTAAAAACAACAAAATAGTAAGGTGAAGAACATAATTGTTGGTTTAACTATGTCTTAAAGCGACATTTATGCGGTAAATAAAATAAACAGGGCTATCCTATCGACGTCGCGAACGAAATCACTCATGCACAATTGTCTTGCAAATATGTATTTGTTTATTTAATGCTATCGTTGTTTTTATTGTTTATTGCCCAACAACCATGTCCTCCACCTAAATGAGTATTGCTTCAACATATCGCAAACTCACAACAATCTTCGAACACAACCAAAACTCAACACAAATCCAATAAAAAAAATACATACAAAATTAACTTACATAACATGTTATTCGTTATACGTGGTATATACATCAATAATAGTTTTCAAATTGAATGAAAACTACATTGAACAATAGATACAAAACTAGGGCAAGGCTCTCGCTAAAGACTATTTCATATCATATATTTTCAATTAAACATTGATTATATTATCTTGTCGATTGGCTAAAATATTACGATTTAATTCTACGTTGTCATCGTAAAAACACCGACTAACATTTCATGTCATTATAATTTGGTTTATTTACTGGGACATACATTTTCTACACCACAGATGTTAGTACCATATGAATTTAGTTATAAACAATTCTTTTTTAATACAGTAGCCTAATATCGAACAGAGTTAATATGTACAGCAAAACTGGAGCAATTATTAATTTCGTATAGCTCGGAGTAAAAATGAAAACCATTTCCGCAAATAATTCATTTGATGATCAATAAATATTGCCACTTATCTCTAGGTATGAAACGTGTATGGGGCACTATTGCTTACAAAATATACGACCCGATTAAAAGTGCTACACGTATAAATAAACAAATGGATGGCTAACACGATTTCAGACACCAACATGCCGTGTAGAAACACTGCAGAACACATCAGAAGCTCCGTAAAACACGGACCTATTACCGTGACGATAAGTAGAGCTTTTTACGACGTGCAAACACAAGTACAAGGATTAAGGATTAGCATTCCATTTGTTTACTAATCCTTGTAAGTGCGGCAATGAGTGCAATGAGACACAACATGGAGTATACATTTGTGAATGTTATAATTACATTTACGTTAAAATCAATTTACCAATATTGGGTTGGGCCTAAATTAGTAGCACAGTTTATACGGTAATATTCGATCGACTTGGGTAAACTAAAATTTCGTCTTCGTTTTCTCATAACTTTTTTTGTTTAGGAGTTATTATCACAAATATTTCGTTATTAAAGTGCATATAATAAAATAATATTACACACGGTACACGCTTAATTTTAAAACCAATATTTCACTGTTTTATTTCACCAACAAAGATGAACTTCCACGCATCACGGCCAGCATAGTATGCAACTTGACTAATTCGTAATTAGTTGAGTATCAAATCGATTAGTGAAGTATAATTACTATCAATTATGTTATTGTTAGGAATTTTAGTTGCTTATTAAGATTTAATTACATCCAATTTATCACATGCTAAGTTTAAAACAGATATTATGGCATTATACTGAAACACCAATATATTTATGGATTTCAACTGAAATTGTTATACTGTGACTAGGCATACAATAAGCAGCTTCTGTTTCTGAATCAGACAGTCAGTATGAAGACCTTCATTAGAAGAATATATAACGTTATTTAAAACATACTTTGGACAAATTGCCCAATGTTTGTCACTGGAAAATAAGTCACATTATGTAAACATAATGCGGTTCGTCAACTGCGGGACATATCTAGTCACAGTTTAACAAAAATCCAATTAGAAATTGACAATGTGCAAGCAGGACAAGTTACTTCATAACAATGTTCTATAAAGACAAGTTAAATCCTAACCAATTCAACAAATGATCCCTTACCAAGACACTAGTTCTGACACACACGAAGCGCGATACCCTGTGCAAGGCGATACTGTTTAGTTGTATTGTCATGTTCAACTCTTAGTAAGGGCTCACAACAATGGACGCTACATCGGAACACGCATAGGCCAATCTAACATAGTCTTAGAAACTAGATGAGATGAAATTGTCTAACAAATGAGATAAAAATTTCGAGTTATTTCAGGCAAGGCCAAAAATTAAATCAATTTACGAAATTAAACAAGCATCAAGTGTCGACGCGGCTTATTTCAATAAAGTAATCGTTAATACGTTTAGTCGAATAATCTCCTAGTCATAAAATTCGAAGATGTTCTTCGCTATGGCGTCTGTTTGCTGTTGCAACGCGACGGTGCTAGTAAAATCGATGATGTCTAATGAGAGAGCTACCAAATCCGTGGATAGTTTGCGCGTGAGCAATCTTATCTCTTGGAGGAGCTCTTGATTTGTTGCAGTTTGAGGCGTAACGCATCCACTTCGGCTTCGTTTCGTTGGGATAGCGTCTGTGCTGTGTGAATCTGTAAAAGCAAAAGATTTTTGTTTTAGCGATACTATATTTTATTCCCTGCAAAATGGTTAGAACGACAGTAGACAGTAGAACGACGCCGATATACACGTCACATGCTCGTGAACGAGTGTTGTCTGTCGGGGCTAGTCAGCCCTTACTTGCTATTGCAATATTTTATTTTATGTAAGGTGTGCGCAGATATTACTCGACTAGATTTTAACAGATGCTATGAGATGTACTTACGTCAAGTTGTGGGTCGATGCTGTGCGTCCGTGGTAGCGTGTTCTCGTTGATGGAGTCCACGAGCGTTCGGTTGTCGCCGATCGGCGTGCGCGGCTGCGATGATGGCGACGACTCGGTTTTTAAACCAGCTTTGGCCTAGACATTGAATAAATACAATTGTTTTGGGTTTAGTTGGTTAGTTTTGTATATTACAAATATAGTTTTAATTAACTAGAACAAACCTGTAATGCTCGAAGTCTTTCTAAGAATATTACGTGCGATTTTTCGTCGTTTTCATTACTTATATCTGTAACAAAATACAAATAACATTATTATATTAACCACGAAGACTGTAAAAAGTAGAAATGGTCGTTAGTACCCACAGTCACCGAGATTTTTATATGCGACGCAGGTATCATCTATTTCATAATCTTGACGCTGCAAATCGTATGTATGCTTACTTACCGATATTATCAGACTTGTAGTCGTGTTTGTAGATAGGCATAGAGGCGAGTTTCCTCTGCTCCGCCACCTCGCGTAGGCCCCGCTCCACGTAGTTACGGAAGTAGAACGACGAGCCCTGCATGAACGTCCAGATGTCTACCTCGGGGTGACGCTCCTTGAAAAAGAATAACACGCTGAGTTTTTACGACTAACCCTCTACAGAGCGAAAACTTGCAAAGCGAGTTCAACTTTCCCGTTCTGTGTTTAAAATTGAATTGCATTTATAAAATATGTTTTTATGCTAATGTAATGTAAAGTCAGTGTTTGATACAAAACATAGAATGTACTCGTAAGGATCTATAAGATTACAGCGTTTCAATGCGTAAAAAGCCGATCAAAAGTAATTCGATAAAATTCATGGTTGAGGTGGGTTGCACAAATTGGTCTATAGAAAAACTCTATTACCCGTAAGTCGTATAGTTGTGACAACGCATCCTTATTATGTTCCTTAGTGCCGATCCTCTTCAATATGAGTGCTAGTTCCTCGTGCACGGCGCGCGGCAGTCTGCCGGCTGCCAGCGCAGAGTTGTTTGGAGGCACCGACGCTAGCACGGAACCGCCATTCAGCGCGTCCGGCGTGTTTTCTTTCTTTTCGTCGAACTTCAGTTGCTGTAAGGCAATAATTTTGAATAATTTAATTTGAGTCATGGGAATTAAGTATGTGGTTAGATATGACGTATGCGAGGTAGGGGTAAAATGTATAGACAGTTCTAATATTCTTGTCAAACTTTACAAGATCTGAAGTATGATGACATCGGTTGGTGCTGTTTTTAGGTGTATTTACTGTGACAAATATGTCCAGAACATTAAGTTTACCAGTTTATAAAGGTTTTCTGATCATTGTTTTACGATATCAACAACGATAGGTCTCAGAAATCTAGAAATGACATTTATCTTCTAAAAAGACAATACAGGGGACAATTTTCAATAGTCCTAATTATTTTATTAACACTTTAATTACTTAAACTAACCTTGAGTACTTTGAGTAGATACGGGTATAGATCAGATTCGTTGACATCCGGTATTTGGGTCAGGTGATTTGTGATAGATCCTCCCTTAATTTTGACTAGAGTATGCACCAACGTTTTCACCGTCCTGTAACAAAACAAGATAAAATACTGTCATAGTTTTTTTTTATGAGCCATTGCTGGGCAAAGGCCTCTCCCAGGTCTGTCCATACACTCTTATCTCGTGCCGCCTCAAACCAGTCCACGCGGTATGCGTAGTTTTAAAAAGACAAATTCATAGACGTGTAAAAATGACGTATCCACAACACTAGGTATACACAACACTCAAAGTTGCAACATCATATTTTGTTACTTAATCTAAACACACGGTAAAATTAATAAAAGAAATCAAAAGAAACAATTTAACTGAGATGACTACGCAATATCTTTTTATATTTAGGGTAAGAACCAAAGAACACGCCCAACTCGGGTACTTTAGAGCAAATTTCATTGTAGTGTATGGTCATTCTAGAAATTGTCATTATAACATTAATTTCGTGGGACGTACGTTTAGTTTAACGAATGCATACCATTTACCGAAGGGTTGGGCAGAGATGTGCTAATGTACAGCGTGTTCTTAACGAGTAGAAGATAGATTACCTGTAGGGAGTATCACTGATATCCGGGTTCTTCTTCCAATAGCTATTAGGGTACGCCTTATAAAACAGGTGTATTCTGTACAGCACCGCATCATAGTCGATAGAGTTAGCGTCCCATGTGGAGATCATCTTGAGAGTTTTCCAGAAACACTTGAGGAGTAGGTCCTGGTAGCGAGGATACGCTGGGTCTGACACGCCAATGGACTCGTGGAGTAGAGACACTATGGCGCTGTGGAATGTAAAAAGTTTTATGTTATATTTGTTGGAATTTGTTAAGATAAATAAGTATAAATTCAGTGTTCAAGAATGTGAGAAGGGTTAATGGCAGAGAGATTACTTGGTGAATGGTGAAAACAAGTTTCTTCACTTGCTTGTCATAAAATAAATATTTTTGCTCTTACACAATCGTCCCTAGGTTGGACTATTTAAGCACAATATTTTTTTTTGCTGATATTTGGCTACGAAATGAATACATATAGGCTATAAGCCGCGATAATTGATAGTGGGCCTGGCGGCCATCATGCTGACGTAAAAACGTAACCGCTCTCGGTACGCGTTATTACCACTAGCCAAGGTCAGTACGGCGGATGACGTCATTTTGAGGTTAATAGACAAGGTTCCAGGCCATTAGCAACTTTCGGGACTTGTATGAAAATGGAAGGGTTCTATTAAGAATAGTATAAATAATGACCAGAGTAGCGGCGTCCTGGGTGAGTGCTCGAGCACGCGCACGCACACGTTGTTGAGGATGCGCACGAGCCGCTCGGCGTCCGCCCCGCCCCCCGCGCCCGCGCCCCCGCCCCCGCCCGCGCCCAGCACGCGCAGCAGCTCGCCTATGAGCGAACACAGTGCCGCCTCACCCACGTGCGACCCGCAACCGGCTGTCTCGTAAAACTGCACAAAAATAAATAATAAATACATATACTGAGATTTTTTACACAGTACCATCTAGTTTTAAACTAAGCAGAGCTTGTATTATGGGGTTGAAGTTGGCACGAGCTAACTTTTACCCGGTCGTAAAAATCGGAGAATCAAAATAACGGGATTGTAATAAATAAAACTGAAAGCTCAAGTCGTAGACTGTCGATTGAAATCATTTTAATCCAATATTTTTGTTTCTCCGATTTTTAAGGTCGGGTTAAAGTTAGCTCGTGGCAACTTTAAGCCGCACAATAAGTATGGCGAGAAGTGTATGTACCGTGGTAAGTGCGTTGGCGAGGTACTTGTATGCGGGCAGCGCGTCGTGTGGCGGCGCGGTGCGCAGGCGCCGCAGCTGCGCGGCCACGGCGCCCACCAGCCGCGCCTCGTGCGGCGCCAGCGCGCCGCCGCGCCCCGACACCAGCGCGCCCGAGATCAGCGACAGCGCGCGGATCGCCGCCTGCAACCACACAACAACACACATACACTACGCTCTAACTGTTGCTCAACAAAAAGGATCACTCATTTATTATTAATAATCATTTATTTTAGGCATCTATGGTCCATAGATATACCGATACCTTACAAGCTAACATTATATAAAATATTAACAAAAAAAATTAAAAATTATGGTACTGGTATGTTTCCGTTTAATTAACTGGCAAATTATATCATAAAAATGTTGTTCCATTTTTTAATTCATTCGGCAGTTAACGACTATCCAGAAGTGGTAAAACAAGCCCTAAAAGACGATTCAAAGATACTTTTCGTGAAAACGTTCATAGAATATGACGTGTCACACAAAATGGCGGCGTTAATTGATTGTTTAAACTTACATTCAAGTCAGGACTGGCTATCGAGTGTATGGTGTCTGCGAGCTGCGAGTCGTCCACGTGCGAGGTGAGCGAGTGCGGCTGCGGCGTCACCAGCGGGTGCGGCGCCGTGTGCCGCGGCGGGGACATGGCTACCATGCTGGGACAAAAACATATACATCATGTAATCGGATTGCCATAACCTGTGTCGTTATATAGAATGGACCCATAACTGTAAATCTAGGTAGACTCACAAAGCTTCTGTATAGAAAAAAAAAAAACATTTTGTAAAAAGTACTAGACGCATCCTGCATGTATAGGATCCTGCATCCTGTTGATAATATAACAGACTCCTTTTGGTAAGACCTAAGCAACTATGATTATTTATTTTCTTATAATTTTCAACCATGATGGTATGTATGCCTACTTTTCTTTTCCATACTTCCCGATTGAGAACTTTCTGCATGCAATCTATGCAGTATGAGTCAAGCTAGATAAGGTATTGCCCTACGTATAAATAAAATTCGTTTTATACAACTTGTAACACCCCAATAAATTAACAGACATAAATGTGTTGCTAGGGGGTTTGTTGCACCGTTTCTTCTTCCCAGCAAAAATACTACGAAGGGCGTTTTGGGGGCTGTCTAAAATGTAAAAATGACGTTCACAAAGTGCTACCTAGTAGTATATTTTGAATAAATGATTATGGCTGACTTAGCCTGTCCCGACATTTTATTCTGGGTGTATTATACGATCTTATTGAAAAGTTTTCTTACCTGGACCTGACGGGTGGTTGTGTGTGTGTAAGTTGTGGTCTGACTCCGCCGGTTGGTATGGGCTCATCGAGGAACTTGAGGTCAATTTCAGCGACATCCGGCTGACGTAACACGGGTACGGCCGCGTCTAGTTGCGCGATCAACTCGGGGTCGAGGCCAAATGGACCCGTTATGACCCTCGGTTCTGGAGGTGCCCTGAAATATATATTCAGAGACATTTTACTCAGCACCATCTAGTGACTAGTCCCAAACTAGCAGAGCTTGTACTGCGGGCGCTAGACAATAGATATAATACTTTCATACTATTTTTTGCAATTACATACATACTTATAATATATAAGAAACACCCAGATGAACACCAACCCTTATATACATTACATAAATATTTTACTTTTGTGGGAATCGTATGTGTGGGAGTCTCGCAGACCACAGATGTATCTTTGATTAGTTCTTCCAGGTTCCTTGTCAATTATCTATTCTTTTTACAATCTGTATTTTCGTGGATTTAACAATAGAGGTATGCAAGAATCCTAACAAGTGGCGATCTGTAGTTTCTACGTAGGTAGAAATAATGTATGTATGAGATAGTCACGTCGCGTCGTCCTGAACCATAAAGTCTTGCATTTGGTAGTTATTATACACGATATAGAATATTCATGAGGAAGTATTAGTAATTGTAGACGAGAAAAGACAGTTGTTAAGAACCATAGAGAACAGGAGAGGAAACGGCGAAATGTTTGGAAAAATGTTTGATGAAACTTGATACGACACAACTTTTTAAACACTATACTAGAAGAAAAAAAGAAAAACGGGGAAGAGGAATACCCAGACGAAGTTCTATAGAGCAAGTGTAGGAAAAAGTGAGGAGCGAGTCGTGTCACGAGGTAAAACGAAAGGCAGAAGATTGAGAACAGTGGTGATTGCTCCACCGACAAGGGCTGAGCTCTTCAATTTAAGAAGAAGAATAATCATATAACTTCATGTCGTAATACTTACGGCACCGGCGCTGGTGGGGGTGGTTGTTCCTCTTCCTCTTCTTCATACTCAACCGGGGCAGTGTCTACCGATATAACGCGTCTGGGTGGTTCTGGCTCCTAACGAGGAAGTAAGTAAAAATGTAAGATCGGTTTTTTACAGATTGTATACGTTACTAGCTATTTCCCCGACGGGCTAATGTTTTCATCGTTTTTTTTCCAAATTCCGTAGGAATTTCCTAACATTCTTCTTAATATTATGCCCACGTAACTCTGTGTACCAAAAATCTGCTCATTCCGTCCAGTGGTTTGAACTGTGTGTTGATAGATTAGTCAATCAGTCAGTCAGTCAACTTTTTCCTGTTAAAATTCAAAAAATTCAAAATTCAAAATATTTTATTTCAATTAGACCATATAAATAGGTACTTTTGAAACGTTAAACTAGTTGCACGGTTCCAAAAAAAGTGGGTCTTATGGAGAAGAGCCGGCAAGAAACTCCATAGATACTCTTTTTAAAAAAAATATGTGTGGTAACAGTAACAATTGTTGTGAATAGTAATGAGGATGATGCAGTTTGATGTGTAAATTCAGAGATTAAAGAGTACGTAAGTATTAGAATTGAAATTAGTGCCATAGCAATTAGAGCCGACCAGTCCCGACAGACAGCACTCGTTCACGAGCATGACGTGTGTATCGGCGCCGTTTGACTCAACCATGTTGCAGGGAATAAAACGACCCGACACACAACGCCACCATCAGCAGGACATTTAAGTGAGAATGACAGGCTCAGACTGCGGGGCTAGTTATATTTATGTAACATCTAAGCCTGCAGAGTACTCATACTTTACAGTTCATATTGTTAATTTCTCAATAATAAAAGATTTACGGTTAAAATATATCTCAATTTAAAAGTTCGCAGGTAAAAAATTAAATGTTACAATATAAGATATAATTAATTGGTATAATTATTGCAATGTCAAGTTATAAATTATTGCAATGTCAAATAGTAATAATAAAATAAAAATAAAAATATATGTCAGCCTGAAATGTTGTAATTATGGAGTCAATAGCCCGGTTCATTGGAACAGTTCAATCCCAAGCATTTTTGTCGTCTATATAATCTTTCACTGTGTAAAAATAAAATAATTAAATATACACAAATAAACACAAGGACCACAATATTTTTTTTTAAATTACCTCATGTTGTATCTGCACGGGCCGGCCGGAGGCGGAAAGAGGAACGAGCATAGAGCGCCGGGATTCTGCGCTGCGTGACTTGCCCGCGCGCTTTATACGCTCCTCTAGCAGCGATAAATCTTTGTCGGAAATCTGCAATAAAGCAATTTACATACCTGACATGTTATTTGAATGCAAAAAAAAACAAATTATTTATACTATACTTATACTAGCCTTCCGTCAGCGACTTCGGCCGCGTAGCCATTTTTTAGCCAATGTATACAAAAACTTGACAAATTATATACTAAAACCTTCCTCGAGAACCACTGTATCGATTGGTGAAAACAGCACTAAAATCTGTGCAGTAGTTTTGAGTTTATAGCGAACAGGCAGACACGCGGTGGACGACTTAGTTTCAAAATACGTAGTGATAAATCTCGGTAATAATTACCTGTCCAATCATCTTGTAAACCTTCTCTCCCTCCAAGAAGTACGCAGAAGCGACGCAGTTCAATGCAGCGGAACGTACAGCGTTGTCTCTGTCACCGATGTGTCGCGCTAGTTCCTTCAGAGCGCCGCCGCAACCGCTGCCCATCACCGTCGAACCGTAAGTCTCCAGAAGGTGACCGATGCACTCTAGACATTCTGTAACAAAGAATGTAAATAAACCCGAATGCTTAAAATGTAGTCTGTTTTCAGTCAACAGCAGTACATTTCTGCCTAACCCTCCGGGGAACACGTGTTATGGTTTAGTATATTACAAAACGCCAGTTAAAGGGCCAGCTATGTTATGCATAACGCAGAATATATGACACGAAATAACTAATAATTTATTTGGTTCACTTAAAAAAGTTCAAGAATACTGAAATAAATGTTATTTGTGCTAGAGGGTGGAAAAATCACTGTCACGTTAATAAAAAAATAATAATAACATTTTTAATGAAGGAAAAAATCGGCGGGCGGGCAGGATTCGAACCTGCGCCTTCTGGTTCGGTACACCAGACGCTCTGACCACTAAGCCACGCTCGCCCTAAAAGTGGCTCCCTCGGCTTAGTGGTCAGAGCGTCTGGTGTACCGAACCAGAAGGCGCAGGTTCGAATCCTGCCCGCCCGCCGATTTTTTCCTTCATTAAAAATAACTTGTAATCTTAGCATGGAAAATGCTTAAAAAATACAAAAAGATAATAATAACATTGATTAATTTTCTTCATTTAATATAGCAATAGTTTAAACTTACCGGCCCGTTGTCTTGCATTCTTAGACTTCAGCCCTTCCATCAAGTATCCAAACAGCTTGGTGACTGAGTAAACCACACATATTTGTTTGAACAAGGCCTTCACGCCGTTGCGAACTGTGTCTTTTGGATCACCCACCTATGACAAAACAATATACGCAATTCTAGAAAAACTATTGCCTGTTTTTTATAAGAAAAATCGAAGCAGAAACTTGTACAAGCAATATTATTTTATTGTAGCAATTTAAATGCAAAGATATCGAATAATGAATACGTTTGACGTTTGTCTAGCAAGAATATATGAAATTCTGAACTTGCACTCAACCAATAGTATCTTACAGATTATCTATAATTCGTTGAGCATAATATGCAAAATATAAACATGCCATTGATAAGTTGTAATCCTAATCAGATATTGACGCATTGTTAGTATATTATAAGAACTGATAATCATGTTGTATCTAATCAATAATTATGCATGTACTTGAAATAGTTTCAGTCCATTCATAGACAATCATAATTATGTTTTATATGAACTACGTGTAAGCATCAGCAGTAAACATCATAATTATGTTTTTTCGATGTTGTTTTTTTATAAATAGAAAACCTCTTTTAATCCACTCCACTGATAAACGTCACATAAGCTTTGTATTATACACACTGTTTTTTTTTAATTATAATTTAGTATTTCAAATTAAATGAAATAAAATAATATTGTATAACTAATCATACAGCTTTTACAATCTTTAGGAGCTGTTCCACCACTGTTAAATTACTTGGCAAGTAATTTCTGTTTTATTTATTTATATATTTGGCAGTTAGGTGGTGAAGCAGGCCCTTAGTAGACAGTGGGTTAGGCTAAAATAGCTAAGAAAAAATTATGTTATTTACCTTGAGCACAAGATAGGGTATGAAGCAGTTGGCCTCATACTCCGGCATGGTGTAGTCGTTCTCCATCAGATACGTGAACACGATAGAAAGATACTCCAGACCCTTGAGGATGACTGAAGGGTTGGTGTCGAAGAACTTAAGTGTGAGCCATTTGAGGACAAGGTCCAAGTTCGCCATCAAAGCTTGGCCGTTTTCGTGGAGGTCGTCAGATAAAGCTTCTATTGCTTTCAAATGGTATCTGAGGATGGAAAGATCGAGGTCAGCTTACACTACAGGACACTGTAAACTTCGGAAAGCTTGTTGTATGCAATTCATACAAAATGTACGAAAATTATATATTCTTGCACTCAATATCGATGGGACCTGCTCGCCCTTCCCTTTTCTGTGGAGTGTTACCAGGACAAGAGAATGCTGTCTGAACCGCACGCCAACCTTACCGTGTTGAATGAAACATGCAACAGTAGTTAGTTATACGTGAAATATCCGTTCCAGTTTAAACGGATGATAGGAAAGATTTAATAAAACTTTATTGAGTCATTTCATGTGAATATTAAGTACATATTTATAATCACCTGAAGTCACTATGGAACATGTTGGCTACAAGTTGTTTGTTCAGTCCAGCAGTTGCCATCTGTTCCTTTAGCAGCTCAAAGAACTCCTCGCGTGGTGTTGTGAAGTTCCATTTTAATACTGTGACCAATAAAGCCGTATGTTTGGATTATCTGATAATTTAACTTCTTTTTATCATGCTGTCACAAAAAAATATATGCAAAGGATGCTGGTATTAATGCTAGTTCGGACCGCACGGGTATTTAATAATAAACATTGTTCAGACATTTTGTCTGGTATTTATCTGGAGATGGGTGCTAATGACTGCCACATAGCTTATAACTAATGGGGTCATTTTCGTACCATAGTTCGTAGTTCCAAAAAACTATTTGATTTAGTTGATAAATTTCTCTATTCTTGACTGAAGTATTCGCGTAGTCTGCCGGGCTAACATGCACGCCGCGAGAACATTTTGTCGACGCTTATGTCGTGCTTTTGCTTCGTTTTCGCACAAGAAAAAGCGAGACAAAAGAGGGGACAAAATTTTGTCGTTGTGAGTGAAAAAATGTTTGATCTCATTCAAGCAACAAAACTCAATTCTAATCTACAACTGCACAATTCCTGTGGCAAACTGAGTTAAATACAAACCATATACATACAAAATTATCACACCATCCATACAATAATAGTAACTGAATACCTTTACTTTTTCTTACGTAGTTCTTATTTTCATTACAATAATTCCTCGCAGCATAAAAGTATATCGGTATGATAAGAAATAAATGTAACTTTATAAAAAGAAAATTTGTTATGGAATGTAATCTAACCTTTTAGTTTCTGATCGTCAATGATACGTTGGTTCTTTGCGTTGTTATTTGGCAGTAGAGGAGAGCAATCCTCGTCGTCTTTCTTGCCACGGTTTGTTGCTGAAGCAGGCTTGGCTGGACCCTACATGATAATTAATTATTTACGTTATAAAACCAAACATCACATACAGCCTACAGGAGAGAGCATAGGAGGGGAGGGGAAGGTACAACATTGTCTTCGCCCACAATTCGCCAGCATATGCTTACAAGTCCCGAAAGAACCCATTGCCAATAGGCGGGAAAAAACCAAGATTGTAAACAGCTACATACTGCAACGGAAGATGTTGTGACTAAAAATCATGGTTACTTGGGAATCTAAAAATTCTATATATATAATAGGCTAAATTACTGTTAACTACTTTTTAAAGTTAACTATAAGGTCGCAAAGAGGTTAAATTAAACAGGGAGAGTTTTGATATAACAAATAAGTGTTGTTAAAAGGATTTTTTTATGTGAGAATGCGTTTTTTATTCGAAGATTAATCATTTATTACACGTCATCGAGTTTAGAAACATTTTGACATTTTAGTCACTATACTGACGACCTTTCAACTCACCTTGCCCTTGACGACAACGCCTTTCTTCTCAGCTTCCTTCTTGAGCGCGCCGGCAGACTTGACGCCGCGCGGTTCTTCCTTCTTACTCTTAGTTGGCAGAGGCTGCACTGGCAGGCTGGGGCGTGCCTTGTCTAAAGCAGCTTGTACCACCGTTTTGGAGCCAGGCTATTGACGGAAGTGATGAATAAATTATTAGTAGAGGTTAAGATATATCGGGACATACAGTGTTCAAAATGATTGGAACTACGAAAATAAACTCTATCTCAATGTTATAGTTTATTTCAAAATGACGGTTGGTGTAGTATTCGTTCTGAAATAGTCCTTGTGCGATTGAGATAAAGTTTAATGTAGTTGTTCACTAAGTCCCGATATAATCTGATGTTGACTGTACAAATTAAATAAATTAAAATATACAAATAAAAATATAGGTTCGTGTGGTTACCTTCAACTTGTCGAGTTGTTTGTGCATGGCGTCGTAGCCGAGGTGCAGCATGAAGGGCAGCACGCAGTCGCCGGTGAGCTTGCGCACGTCCACGGCGCGGTCCTCCAGGCACGCGTACAGCAGCGGCACGCACACCGACAGCTCCTCGCGAGGGAACGACTTCGGAGGTACTGTGGATATAACTATATTTTAGATATAAGACTAGATAACTCGATCACCCTTCGCTGTGGCTCAGTCTATAGTTTTCTTATACAAAACCACTAAAATACGTGAACTGATTTTTTAAACAAAACTAGCTGTTCTGCCAGACCTTATTCTGTCCTATTTCTCTAAAACGAAGTAATATTAATTTATTAATTTTTTCTTCGTATTTTTTACTTTTATTTCTCCATTAGAACTTTCCTTAGACTTCATCAAACACAACAAAACAGAAATCAGACAAATCGGTTCAGCCATTCTCGAGTTTTACGCTTGGCAACACATTTAGTGGTTCATTTTTATTTATATAAATAGATAAATAAGTTGAGTGATAATGGCGTAGTTATAATGACCATTGGGCAGGTGTTCTGCGAGCCACTGCAGCAGCGTGGCGCGCAGCAGCGGGCTGCCGGCCTTGAGCGCGTCGAGCAGCATCTCGCCGTCCAGCGGCGCGTGCGCACCCGCCTCGCGGCACCACGCCGCCACGCACGACACGGCCGCCGCGCGGATCCACTGCTTGCTGTCGCCGAACGCTGCCTCCCACACAAACAGAAAGTACACCCATAGGAAACGAAACAACAAAACAGTCAAAAACCACATCGGTATCGGTATCGGTATCAAACCATATTATATATTCTTCTAAACTTCTAATAGAACTTTTGTGACATTACGAACACAGTATTAACGAACCAATACTATAGTGACATTGATGTTATCTCAAAGTTGCAATCATTCATTCATGAAAAAACCACTTTAGCCCTTTTGTTGGTGTATACATGTTTTTGCTCGATGATATTTATAGAAAATCATTTTAGCAACTTTTTAACGATAATTTATTTATTTATAACCTAAATTAAAAATTTAGAAAACCCCCGACACGAAATGTATTTTGCCATTTTGTGGTGGCGGCCATCTTGGATTTGAAATTTATCATAGTGTATACCATTCTCCTAGTTAAGCCCTTTCATTTGATACCCATATTGAGGGAGTTGTGAAAAAATATGTAATTCGCTATTTTGTGGTGGCCGCCATCTTGGACCGATTTTCATCAAACATAGCTAAGAACACTCCCGACTTATTCACCTTTCAAATAAAAAAACTAAATCAAAATCGGTTCATCCCTTCGGGAGCTACGATGCCACAGACAGACATACACACACACACATTCGTCGGGGGTTAAAAAGGGGACTTATGCATTCTCTGCTAATATTATTATTACCCACAAAAACTAAAATATGTTGAAATGAATAAATACTTTATTCACCTTGGAAGAAAGCCGGGAAGAACGTCCTGACATGTGTCTTGCACCTACTGCCCATGGCTGTGGCGAGAGCTTCGCATATCTGCAGGGTACTCTGCGCCAGTTTCGAGTTTGAGTCCAGCAAGCGTGCCGACAGGGCAGCCGGCAACTCGCCTAAGGACGACTTGATTGGGGAGGAGCTAGTGATGATCGCCTTTACTTTGTCTAGGGCTTCGTTGCGGACCTGAGTAGAAAAGAAATATGAAAAGCAAGGCCTATGTCACGTTAAAACTTAAAAGCTATATAAGCCCCACAAATTGATAATGTGCCTGGCGACCATCTTGGTGACGACTTTTAAACGTCCATGTCCACCTGTGCATAGCTGGAATGGTAGTTTCGTGGTAAAGATCGTCGAGTACAAATCGCCTTTAAAGATCTCAGTTTTAGGTTTAAAGATCGGAAAACTCTTTATTCTCTTATTCCTTAAAATGTATATATCAAGTTATTGTATAATTCATGGGGCCATATAACGAAGCTTTAGAGCCATCGTCTTTCCAGTGCGAGAGAGAGATGCTGCTATACAAGTTGGGTAGCACCATCTCTTTCTTACAATGTAACAATGATGGCCTTAGCTTCATCATACGGCCTCTGGTATAGTTATATGAATTTGTCTGAATGGAACAAAGATGGGTGACTCTGGTCTACTGGCCCCAAAAGTTGTATAAACTAAAATAGTATGTCAATGCTTACCTTCCAATTCTTGTCGTTGATCTCACTGATGAGTGCGTCAGTAATAAGAGGTGCTATATCAGTGCGAGGTCTGTTGTCTTCTACGACAGGCGGTTCATCCTCAGCGGCATCTTCGAACATCTCCTCGATATCTTCACCTACCGACGCCTTACTTGCAGACTGAGAGGGTGAAAACCCAAATAATGAAATCGACAATTTACACAAATAATATAAAGAAGGAAAGATTTGTATTTTTGTATAGTTGTAACGAATTAGCTCGAAAACTACTGGACCAATTTCAACTGTTTATGATTTTCTGTTTTCTTCAGTGTAAATATAAAAGTTCAGACAGCAAATGCTACTCAAGATATGCGTTCTACTACTCTACTCTACTAATAGTTGCGATGCTGTATTTATTTTTAATGTAACAAGTATCCTTTCTGCTCCTTAAAAACAAAGTAATTAAATCTTTGTAACAACCATTAACACTACAAGACTCCCAACTCTAACCACTTCTTTATTATCACTAACTCACCTTACTAACAGTGCCGATCTGTCTGGTGGGTGTGGGCGGGGTGCTGTTGGCGTGCTTGTCCAGCTCCAAGCTGATGAGCTGGCGCGTGGCCGGCTTCTCTGTGTCGAAGTGGTTGATGAGGCACGGGCCCACGTAAAGCGACAGGATGCCCAGGAAGTTTACAGCCGAGGTACGGACGTTAGGATTTGTTGCCGTTAGAGCCTTCTTGCAGTGGGCAATTATCGATTTTATGTTCATGCTGTAACAAGGGGGTGAATATTCTCTTAGTTGGAACATTTTGGGGCTTTCTTCTTAAATTCAAGCTGCAGGGGACTGTATCAATTTATTACATTTTCAATAGCTATAATTAAATCCTATTAACAACTTGACCTGTAACTGTTTTCAAAACAATTTGATCAATTAAACAACCGAGGGCTAAGATGGCAACGAAGGAATGGTAGCATGTTGCTTTTCTAGGCTGCAGTTGCCACATACTATCAGGCGAGGCGACCTATTTTTTATTATTAGTCACTTTTATTGGACATGTTAACCTTTTTTAAAAAATACGTACTTGAAGCCAAACTCCTTGATCGCGTTGGCCATCCAGTTGAACATCTCGGACTGTACTTTAGGGTTCTTCTGCGAATCCATGGCATAGGTGAGTCCTTCATTGAGCACGTGTTCTAGTCCGCACGCTTCCGCTAGCGACGTCAGGCACTCGGCACAGATGGCCGAACAAGAAGATTCGCCTAATTTGGTCACTACATCTTGGAGAATGAAGTCTGCAGCCGTCCTGATGGAGGAATGATAATGATGTTGATACTGTTTCCAGCAGTTTCACTCGAGTCCCAAGCTTCGTTTGAAATATGTATTATATATCTATTATCATCTTTCAGTATTCAAAGGACAAGCTCTGATTAGTTAGGGACTATATGGTGCTGTTTAAAATGTGCCCAGAAAATGGATATCACTGCATATTATAAAATAAAGTCCTCTGCCGCGTCTGTCTGTTCGCGACAAACTCAAAAACTAATGCACCTATTTTCATGTTGTTTTCACCGATGGATAGCGTGGTTCTCGAGGAAGCGAGAAGGTTCTTTAGTATATAATTTGTCAAGGTTTTCTATACATTGATTAAAATAAAAATGGCCACGCGGGCGAAGCCGCTGGAGGAAAGCTAGTTAGATAATAATCCCTCTTGGCGAATATGAAAGAAACACACTTACGTAGAAACGGGGAAGTTTTCTGTGATATACTTGCAAGCCTCAAGCCTGGCCTTTAACACCTGAACATTAGTGTCTTTCAAACCGGGCTTCTTGTTCAGCGTGCGGTACAGAACTTGGGATGTCGCGTCGCTTGACGTCAAACCTTGGATAGTCGAGTGGAAACTCTGGACGGCTGCTAAACGGTTCTTCCAGTTGCTATCAACCAAACCTGTAGAAGTAGACATAAACTCTTATTATAATTTTTCTCAACTTTCGTAATTTTAATAAGTTTGAGGGCCTTTTTAACCGCTTACTGATAAGTTCCAGTTAAATTAACTGACAGATACATCATACAAATTTTGTTCAATTTTTTTATTTGTTTGGTAGTTAGAGGCCAATAGAGGCTATCCAGATAATGGTTAAACCAGGCCTGAAAGGTCTTTCTAAAGAAACATTTGCTCCTCTTCACTGCAAACGTATTCATATATTAAAACTCTTACAGCTTTCTTTTAATACTTGTCTATTATTACATATATCTAGTCAACCATGATTGCTAACCTTTCTGAGATTGTCGTTTGTTTTTTAATGTTGTGTGATTATCCAAATGTTACCTGAGACGACGTCGCCAGGGAACAGCATCTCGGCTTTAGCGTCGACTTCTTCCTGCGAGAGCTCTTGTTCTCGCGGCGGACTGGGCTGAGCACGAGACGCCGGCGCTTTCTTAGCTGGTACCTTTGCTAAAAGATACATGAAATTTGAAAATTAAGGCACATTTGATCCATCGATAACCTAACCTAACATCAGGCGAGTTGTGGTCAAGTGCAAACCTAGCTAAGATTTAAAAAAAAAACTGTTTGTCGCGAGTACTATGCGCGTGCGAGGGAAAAGTGTTATGTTGGCTATGAAAAGGCGTTATTAATTAATGAAAAATATCTGTATGACTTTTTGAATGATCACAGTTACTGTTGTGGATTACGACACAGAGACAGTTATTATGCTCATATTTCGCGCTAAAATAGATTAATAGCAAAGAGAAATATGCACTTGATGAACATAGGTGAAGTGAAAGTTGTGTGCCAGGATCGTAGCAAGTGGAAATCTATAGTCTCTGTCTACCTCTATGGGAAACAGGGATGAAGTCATGTATGCATGTTATGATATTGATATTACAATACAGCTCGTCTTACCAGAATTCGGTCGTCGTACAGGTTTAGGCTGAGAGGAGCCAGCTGTGGGCTTCGCGTCGCCCTTGCCGGACGGTGAAGGTGTAGGTTTCGATTTAGTTTCTTTCTTCGGAGCAGCCACTTTAACATGTATTACAGCCTACAAACACAAACATTTCATTTATACAATAAATAAAAATGATAGTTAGGTACAGTCACCGTCAGATATATCGGGACATACGTGTTCAAAATGATCGGAACAACTAAGAAAATGAAACTTTATCTCAATGTGATAAAGTCTACTTCACAATGACATTTGCCGTGTAGTGTGTTCGTTCTGAAATAGTCCTAGTGCCATTGAGATATAGTTTAATTTCCTTAATTGTTCCGATCATTTTGTAGGTCCCGATATATCTGATGCTTACTGTACTAATAATCATTTAAAGAAAACTACATAATTATCCCATTAATCAACCCTAGTACAGCCGATTACGGTATAATTTTCTTATTATCCGTAAAATCCACAGGTAACGCTGTGGTCTCATTATCAACCTCATGTGTTGTGATTATTGTGATCATTTGAGCAATGAGAGGGTACTTACAATACAAGTACTATCTACAACCTCATCATTGCAGTTACACTAACCAGCAGTATCCGTACCTTATCCGCAAACTCTTTGATCTTCTGTTCCTTCAGGTTGTCGAGTTTGCCGATGTGGGGCGCGATGTTCTTCTCGCCGACTAGTTTGGTGGCCGTGCCCAGTGCTTCAGCGGCCGCGTCACGCACAGACGGGTCTGAAAAGTTTGGATTTAATTAACCTTTTGCACGCCACGCCATAACGACATCACCGTGTCCTGTACGCCAAGCCCGGAAATTGATATAAATAACAAATATCAATAAAACATCAGAGTAAATAATTATTTATAATGTTTATTTGGTATTTCTCTGTGACCAGTATAGACGTCATTGGCGCACGGGGCACGCTTGCGCTTGTCGAGTATAGCCGACGTTGGCGTTCAAAAGGTTAAAGATAAGACCTAATTTCACATATTGTAGTATCTAATGAGGCATCACACAATAGTCACTGTCCAAATAGTATGATTTTTTTAACGGTAATTAGGTCGATATTTTGGGATAACTTTATGAAATTAATGTTGTACAGTGTACACACAAACATTCGCATTTTAACTTTACAGAAAAGATATATAACTACACCAAAGGTTTTCATTGCGATGCGTTCTATAACGCCTGATTTGGCTTAGAATGACCTGTTGTACAGACATGATATCGTTATTGTTTTCTAAAAGATTATCTCTGAAGAACTTACCAGCACTTTCCAGTAGTTTGAGCAAGCCGGCGACATACGCTTTGACGAGCTTCTTGCCGAAGGCTGTTGGCTGTGTATGGCATAAAGCTCGAGCCAAGAAGAGCGAACTCTCGGCTTTTATTGAAGGATTCTTGTTGTCGAAGGCTCCTAGCATATCCTCCATTATAGCTTCGAGGTTTGTCTGGTGAAATGTTAATTTAAATTAGCGACAAAAAATAAGAACAAAGTCTTAAGAATAAATTATTTGTAAAGAAGGGATACTGCGCATAATGTAGAGAAGGCGGAGGGACTTTCGGATAACACCCTCATCAGGCCTCCACAACCCAAAATCTGGGTAAATGAATACCAAAATTGTTAATAACGACAAAACGACAGAGAATCAGCATGTCGTAGATACTCGTATAACAATAGTGTGACGAAAGCGTGTATTCCCATGTAAGGAGTATCAATTTTCTCGACAAACATCGCTTTAACTTTGCTGATTTTTATTTACCTACGGAGACATATACTCATGCTTACACATGACTCATCACGAAATCTCAGAACCTTAAGGCCTAGGACAGAGAGGGTAGGCCACATAGTCACACTGACGGATGGAAAGAACCGGTAGTCATATTGAATACTCACAGATGGATATATGGCGTCAATAGCTTCTCTAAGTGCAGTGACCACATTAGTCTTCTTTTCCTTGAACTTCTCGAGTATGGCTTGCACGCAGGCGCACGCGTACGGCGAGAATTTGTTCCGGAGCCCAGTGGCGACCATACCCAGCAGGCGCCCGCCCAGCGCTACCAACATCACGTTCGAGTCTTTTGATATCACCTGAAAGAAGGTTTTACATGTTATAAGAATCATAGACTACAATTGACTACATTATTTAATTTAATTTAAATATAAAAAGAATTTGCTACAGGCCAGGCGCCTTGTGATTTTCCTCTCAAAATACTGTATAATGAAAATATTTGTACTATCGCTTAATTCGCAAAATATTTCGCCTAAAAGAGATCCAATAGCCCAGCGGCTCACAAATTGGACAAACAACATATAGTTTGTTGGTTCAAAACCTAGTTATCTAATGAAATCCATTTCCTTATGGTTTATATCTTATGCTTATTTTAGGATTATAGGAATGATAGTTATTGAAGATTATTAAAAACGTTTACAATGAAATTTATAATAATCTTCGAATTTAATAAATCTTTATTTATATCTGAGCTAAGCATTGTGTTTCTTAATTAATTATTCAATTGTGTATTCTATTTAAACAACAATTAGCACAGCTAAAGCAACAATTAGTAACAAAATTTACAATTGTATGAGAAATTGCACAATTGTGGGAAAAACAATAAAATTATGAGAAATAACGCAAACAAATAGTCTTTTAAACTTTAATTAACTAATGTTGTAATTACTCTTTTCATTGTAATAAAATTAAGTGTGTAATTTTTTTTATTGAATAAGTAATTGCCATACTGTTCTACTTAGTATCAGGCTATTTCGCCCAAAAGTATTTTTCTAACCAAAGAGGTTGAAGTGACCTAAATCATATTCTTCAGGTTTAAAAATTGATGACTTCTAGATAAAAAATTGCTAAAGAACCTATCAAACAGAAAATTGTAGCATAATTCAGTAACTATGTCAACACAGATAGTTTTATCAGATCCCACATGTGAGTAACTACATATTTTGCTGCAGTGCAAGTGAATAGCAGTGGCACACAAGCCAATATGTATGTCACTTTTATCAGTCCAACCAAATGCGAACCACCTCACACATAACTAAAACTTATCTATAATTAACAAAATCAATAAAATACCTTCTTCAAAGCCCTGACCAAATCTGCGTAGTCCCCTGGCTCAAGCCTGGGGGCAGTCTTCAGCAAGTTTTCTAAAGCATCTAGAGCTTCCTTCCTCTCCTGCCACTTCTTGGCTTCCAGTTTATCGTAGAAGTCTTTTGGCAGTTTTGAGAGGATCTCCACTGGGTCAAGTAGGTCATACGGGTCCATTTCTCCAGAATCACCAGCACCGGTTTCGGCGTCATCGTCTTCTGTAGCCCCTGGGAAATGAATAAATCAATTTTTAAAATGCAAAACAGGATATGTTCAAAGAAAAATCTGGAGGATTATTCTGAATAAAACGATAGTTCCTAAAAGTTACTACTTACCGTGAGTCTAACAAATCAATAAGTAACATAATTAAGCATTCATATAAGAAATAATGGGAGTCTTAAAAACTATTAACTACACCCAAAGCTGCCGCCAGCATAACTCTGTGACATTGTGTTTGCGATATTATTTGTAAGCATATATGGTCGCAAAGCTCAATAACCTTTAGAAATATATAAGCTATTCCTATTCCATTATACATTCACTACATTCTAACACGTTATAATAAAGAACCGATGTGAATATACAATGGAAGTCAGGAGTTCAAGAATAGAGGATTTTAAGACAGTATTGATTGCTCGACTGATACAAAAGGGCGATAATAAAGGTCCATACCATCAGCACAGTCAGCAGCCGGCGTGTCTCGCACTCTGTTTTGCTGTGATCTGAGGTAGCGTGTCGGCTGGGCGCCGCCACCGCCAGCACTGAACGATTCCCTTAATTCTTGCTGGATGACTGCTTGGAGCGAAGCTATGTGTGGCTCTATAGCTGCTCCTATCCATCTGCAAAAAGAGGTTGGATTGTTGTCCACATCAATAAGCGCGACTGGTAATGGTCACATACTGAATGGTGACTGACCCAATATTTTTTTAGATTTTATTTATTTATTCAAGGCACATCAACAATGATATCACAAGCTTTTAACATAACAGACAACCACACATGTAATTTTTGATAAGTCAGAGGAATATGGATCGCGAATGCGAAAGGCGATGGCGAACCTACAGTTCGCAGGTGTATTTAGGTAACCAACCAACCGACCAACCAACTTCAGTCAGCAAGGCATACACTGTAATTCCGAACTCCAAGTTGCTAGTGAAAATTTCATAGAAAAACCCAAAAACACTTTACTCGACCTCGGAAACGAACTTCGCACCTCTAGCGTGGTAGTCGCGCTGAAAACTATCTAGGCAATTTTGCGAAGGGAAGACAGCAAACCAATCTGGAAGGTGTAACAACTTACCTATGCATTTCTATCACGAGCGCCTTCATTTCATCTCTGACGCCCTTGTCCCTATCAGCCAGGAGTATGGGTATCTTCTTCACCATAGGCTTGATGGCTATCACCTTGTTTCCGAACTGTTTCAGTGACGTGTGCAGCGCGGACACACAGGCCGCCACCACCTTGGGATTCTTCTGTTCCATGCCTTTGATCAACTCCTCTTCTACAATCTCGTGTTTTTCTATTTCTACGTACATCAGGGTTATCTGTAAAGTATTATTGTGGGTTATATTAAGGCAGGCAGATGGACAACCACAGCCAAAGAAAGAGAGGAATGGGGGCAGTTGGGGAAGGCCTTTGCCAACAAAGGCCAAACAGATAGGGTGCTAAAACTCAAAATTAAAATACTGTCTTATGTTAACTTCCTTTGTCTGAATAAAGGCTACTAATACGATTATTACATACGTCATGCGTGTCGAGACAGTGGATGAACGGCGACTGACAAAAGGACTGAAATAAGGCAAATGTTGGGGGAAACTGGGACGCTTAGAAAGACAACCAATCTTATTGGTGGTGAGGTTATTCAAATAGGTTAGTTCCGTAGTACTCGCAACCGGCGCACGATGTATAGATATAGAAGAAATATGCAAGAATCGTAACAGGTGGCGGTCTCTTTTTTCGATAAAGATAGACAGAAACTCGAGACCTAGGGACTTTTCTCTAGTTTAACCGAACTTTGTCTTAATGGGATAAGGTAGATATTTTAAAAATGCCTGATTTTTTTTCTGCCTGATCTAAATTGACCCTAACAGTCACAAATTCTAAGTACTTACGGAGTACTTACAAACAACCTCCCCCCTCTCCCCAACGTTAGATACACAACTTTACAAGTTGTGTTCATTCGATATTATCTTGCATCTCGTTCGGTCGCCCCTTTTTTAAAGGCATTGAACACTACAACGAAGTGCGGGGAGCGGTACTGTATCTAACGTTGGGGAGAGGGGGGAGGTTGTTTGTAAGTACGCCGCACTTAGAATTTGTGACTGTTAGGGTCAATTCAGATCAGGCAGAAAAATATGCAGGCAATTTTTTTTTTTA
Source organism: Acronicta psi (assembly GCA_946251955.1). NCBI lineage: Eukaryota > Metazoa > Arthropoda > Insecta > Lepidoptera > Noctuidae > Acronicta > Acronicta psi. The sequence continues at coordinate 7,438,213 of OX276487.1, forward strand.
ATTTTTACCTTATTCCATTAAGACAAAGCTGAAAATAGTATGCAACATTAAAATCCGATAAGATTTAATGTTGCATACAATTTTCAGCTTTATCTAAACGTAACAAGATTGCTATTTAATTATCTGCCACTTAAAAAGTGCTCGAACATTTTTCCGTCTGATTTGAATTTGTCCCTCATTATCATCATACGTCGTCGTGAGTATGTAATTCCAAAGTTGATTTTTTTAAACTGCATACAATTTAAACAAACAGTTCTGTTGTTGCGTTTTAAAAGCTTTCTCTTAACATTTTTCATTTTGTTACAGGGTTAATGACTTTTACAATTCAGTAAAGAATAACCCGGTTACACTTTTACAGATTGTTTTGAATAAAACCAGGCCAAGTTAACCACAGCTTTATAAGTTGAATTACAAATGGAAATTGTGGTTAAGTGGATAACATTATGTACTTACATGATCACTATTAAGTGAATGTCTGAAATTGTGTTTACTGGATGAATGTGTGTCAGGAAATAGTTATTACAAACCGCCAATAAATACAATTGAATCAATAAAAGGCAAAAGTAGTCTTCTATATCTAGGTGCTCGCGGAATAACAACCAAATGAAATTTTTATGACATTAATATTTTCAAAGAAGTGCCATTCTACTCGAGTGCCGAAGGAGGGTAATTTGCTTGACGTGTATGTATGTATGTGTCTAAAAACCTAAAAACAAGCTCTGTGATGTTGAAAAATGTACTGCAAGCATAAGGGCATGGAAAGACAAGGCAAGCACTCCTCAAGTACTTAAATTTGAGATCATCATCTTAGTATGTAAACAAATTGGCCATCATAATATGACCCACAAACAGAAGGAACTCACCTGTAGCGCGAGGTCTTTAGTTTTGGTCTTTGGCGCGGCGATGCACTTGGCGACGATGCCAGACATAACCTCGCCGGTCGTCTTGCCGGCGTGTCCGCAGTTCTCCACGAACACCAGCGCGGCTTCCATACCTACAAAACATTAAATACAATTCAGGTATATATTTACGCGCCGAACTGCCATAGATTAGGTAATAGTCCTATGGGAACTGAAGGAAAGAAAAAACGTTTATTTTCTTTCTTCTCCTCTTTAGCCTTGTGGTTCTACGCGCGACTGCTAAGCTTGAGGTACAGGATTCGATTTCCAGAACGAGCAGTGTTATTGGGTTTTTCTATAGTTATATATATAGTTTAAAGTTGTGCCCGCCCGGTTAATGGCAATAGGCTCGCACCTATTATATTATAAAATATACCGGCGAACTGTGGGCGGCCCGTGGTCATTAGCAGGCTTCTGCCTAAACTTTTGGGGAATATAGGTGTCATGGTATCTATCTACAGGATGACTCTGACTGTATTAGCAGCCTGTACACTGTTTACTTTACATATAAAACCGGCGTTTGATAAATTTTCAACTTTAAAACTGCTATTCATAAGGTTTGAAAATGCTCAACCTCATCAATGATGTATGGAAGCAGAAGAAGAATTAATTTGATGATTATATTTGGCAAGTTCACGATATTATACGCTTTAAAGTCAATCAGTAAGTATTTAGGTCAAAATTATACTATTAATGTTATTGAAAGTGGCCTTGTAGTGTTTTGTTTCATAAGACATTTTACAATATTATAATACATATTTCTTATGTAATACATTTAAAACCTTTACCACTGACAGTCTGACACTATAAAGGTGCTGTAAGCCTAAATCTAAATCCTACTAATATTATAAATGTGAAAGTTTGGATGTATGTTTGTTACTCAATCAAGCGAGAACGGCTGAACGCCGGATAAACGAACGGATCTGGATAAAATTTGGCACAGAGATAGATTATAGTTTGAAATAGAACATAGGCTATTAATCCCGGTAAATTGAATAGATTAATTAATTTATCAGAATCACCCAGACCACGCTGACGCAAAGCTAGCGAGAAATATTGGTCCCCGGTCCACTACAATAGGTTCAAATCCCAGTGATTGAGTTTTGAGTTTTAGACATAAAGAAGATTTACTTCCATTCCTTTCATTCCTGCTTTTTCAGCTGGTCAACGGTTTCCCTTTTTCTTTCCAAACATCAATTTCCGGCCAGACAAAAGCTAAGAAACTGCGTATTAAAAATACATAAATACTTGTAGATTCGGTAGCGTGACTGGAAAGGATTTCCGTGAAAATATTTATCGGGCAATGCCCTTTAATAATGTGGCGACGCACAAACAATGAAAAATAAAATCGATCGGCATATTTTGGTAAATGAGAACAAATTCAGCAATATAACAGCAATTTTAGTGTGTTTTATATAAAAAAAATATATAGGAATTGGTTAGGCTTGCGTTTGACCGATATTGTGCTTGTTATAAATAAGTCGAGCAGCTTTTGTGGCGTAATACTTTCGATAGAATGCCAAGCTTTTTACTTCCGTACAAATATTATAAATGCATGCAATGTTTCCTGGTTACCTTTTCACCCCTAAACCAAGGGCCAAGGGCATATATTTCATCCAATAAATACCATAATACCGTTGGGATAGGGATAAATTAGTGTACTGAATGAACCGCGCGAGATACTACCATTTAGTATACATTGAAACTTCAGATATATTTGCCGGGCAGTTACATGTATGGTAGACACTAATCAATTATAGCAAGTTATAACACACTCGTTAACTAAGCGTTTGCATAAGCAAACAGACTGCATTATGCTGTCATAATACTTGAGATCATTAGATGTTTGCTTGTCCGTCTGTACGCGCATCACGCAAAAACTACTCCACAAAATTGGATACAATTTTCACGGTTGTATTGCTGATTGTACTCAAAATCGGTTGCATGTTTGATCTTGATAAGCCGCCACCTAGAAACCAAGTTAACAATAATAGTCGTTTAAGACCCGAGTGAAATAGCGGGTAAGTAATATCTACAAATATGTTAGCGCAAATAACAGGTTGTACAATTATTGTGGTAAATTACAGGTTGTACCGGCGCAATAGGAGATACACCGGTACATCGGTATCAACTCTTTGCTAATTCGCACTTATTATGCAGCTGATCTAACACCCGCTTGATAAGCATGTGACTTTCCTTTTTATTTCAACTGCCAAGGTCAAACTCAAATGAAAGACGGCAAGCTAACATTAACTGGATCGAATGACTAAGTTCATTCAAACCTTACTTATGATATAGCACGTGCTGATGCCATACAATAAGAGATGGACTGGTCACGCCTATGTGACTCGACATGTGACTGAAGAAACCTTGTCAATAATTACTAAAAACGTTTCGAACATTGAACAGCTGAATTCAATTATGACAACTTTAAAGTGAGTCATGGCTTCAGTGTAGACTGTCTTGACGATTATAGGATAACGACCTTTTACGGACAACTAGAAAGTAGAATTAAAACTCTTGATGTGACTTGCATAAACTTATGGAACAAGAACCTATTATTAGAAAGTAGCCATTTATCAATAATATAAGAGGACAAGGAAGTTTTGGCGATTGAAAAGTTGAGCTCTTAATTGAATGTCCATAAAGGCTACATTTTAGCTTGTGTTCCCAATAAAACAGCGGTAAATCACTAAACGGTTACGTGTATCATAAGATGATAATCGTCCACAGCACAGAATGTTGAAGCTATTCGAAACGGTACAAATTCGTGATGCATACATTTGAAAACATGAGCGTAAACGTTACGAAAGCGGAAGATATCTGTGTTTTATAATATACTAGATTTCCGTCAGCGGCTTCGCCCGCGTGGTCTTATAAATGTTTCCCCCGTTTTTGCAATTTTTTATTGCTACTCCGCTCTTATAAGTCGTAGCGTGATAGTATATAGCCTATAGCCCTCCCCGATAAATTGGCTATCTAACACTGAAAGAATTTTTCAAATGGATCCAGTAGTTTCGGAGCCTATTCAATACAAACAAACAAACAATCAAATCTATCCTCTTTATAATATTAGTATAGTATAGACTAGCTCTTGCCCGTGGTTTGACTCGCATCCCAAAACACTCAGCCAGTCAGCCTATATTCTTCCTCAGGACGTAATCTGTTCTGTAATTAGTTCAGCGTTTTAAGCGTAAATAAGTAACAGATAGACAGTTAATTTCACATCATACCATACGCAACGATACGCAAAATACGCGCATTGACGTGGAGTTGCGGAAAACAGCCCGCTATACCATTATACCATCACGCCTGTACCCACAGTTCGCCGGGCAACCGAGCAAAAATCCAAACTCCGAGAATATCCCAAAAACACTTTGCTCGGCCCAGGAATCGAACCCAGGACCCCTAGCGTAGCAGTGGCGCTTGGTACCACTAACAGAACGAGCCAGTTACTTTCACATTTCTATAATATTAGTTAGTGGACTAGGTGTTGTCTGCAGTCTCATTTGCACCCCTACAAACACTCTTATATTAGTATGATTATGAGGCTTTTATTCAGCAGTGGTCTTCCTATAGCTGATATGATGCTAATAATTATGCACCCTTAACTAAGAATTTATCAGAAGGCATGGGTATTAATTTGAATACTGTTACACACTTAAGTAATTGTGAGTATTAGTCGAATCAAGTATTCGAGATAATTTAAATTTAATTCTCCATCTACTATCATTAATTTTATGATGCGGCTTCCAATTCGAAACAAAACCGACACATTCCGCCGCCCAGGAACCAGTGGGAAAATAAAAAACCTCACTTAACTTCTAGTATGTGGATTGGGAACACATTTACCCCATAGTAAAAGAACAAATTAATATAATAAAGAACAAAATACTAATCTTTGAAAGAGAAGAACAAAGTAATGTACTGATTGGATATTATGGACCTGTTTCGCCACCTCTGGATAGACGCTAACCACAGGATAAATTAAAAAATTGAACAATATTTGTATTAAATTATCTGTTAATTAATTTAACGGGAACTTATCAGTAAGCTGTGAATGTATCCAAATAATTAATCAATGCATAATAAATAATTAATGTCAGTTTTAATAAGTTTTTTATGTAACAATTAAACTAACATAATTATGACTATTACTATCATAGATAAGAAAAATATTTTGATAAAAAAAACCATTTGTAAGGTAAAAAATTTAAATTTGCAGATTACTATGACGTTTTATATCTGTACAGTTTAATTGATAGAAACCAAATAACTCTACAAGGTTAAACTTATCTTAATAGAAAACTAATCTGCTATTTTCAAGTCTTTTTTGTATATTTTATCCAAAACTCTCAAACTTTTTGGTAAATTTATGTAGATTACACATGCAGATTTAGTATTTTTTAATAATTGATAATAAAAATCGATTGCTGCATGTAATATAGATCATTACTTGAGATCTACTTAATCAATTTGGCAATTTTTTTTTTTGGTTGGGTTCAGTTAAATCTACATCTTTTAATTTAAAAGACAGCATTAAGGAGCCATACCAAAATTGTTAACTAAATTAGACAATAAAAAAGGTATGACACATACATATTTAAAAACACAAAATATAGGGAGATTCTTGGGATAGGTACTTCATATCCCATCTAAAAATTTCGACTTACCATACCCAATCGCTATGTGGTGTTTCAAAATTATACATTTGATGCTTTTCATCAGGCCACGCAGTCATCACTGAGTTCTTACTTACTAAAAAATATTAAAAATAACACATACCTTTCTCCTGAGCCACAGCATTGCTGTCAGTGACAAACTTCTTGATCAGTCCCAAGTACTTATTCCACTCTGGTGACTTCTCATCGTCAATCTGGTTGAAGAGCTTGATAGCCTCTTCGTAGCCTGCAACCCTAGCCTTCCATAGCTTGTGAACACATTTCTCTTCTGTCGGTAATTTCTTATATTCATTTTCATCCTCCATTTTGTGTTAGTATATCTTGTCAAATTTTGATTCTAAACTGGAGAGATCTTTAGTTATTAAAATACATTTTTGATAGCTAAATTGAAGTTATTATAGTTGAAATTGTGTTGTCTTAAGTAGGAAAAACATTACAATTATTTGAAAGTTACTTGATTAACAATGCATTCCATTATTAAACATTTTTTTTCGGACAAAATGAGAGCATTTTTTAATAGCTACAAGATTGTATCATTGTTTTCTATGTAAGCTAAGAAAAGATTTTGAGAAACTTCCATAGGATTTGGAAAAACAAGATCAAAGCCTTGCAGTGTAACACACACTGCAAGGCACAACTAGTAGAAAGTATTAGATCAAACACAATGGAAATATAGGTAGTCCTGTTTGTGATGCTTTAGATTAGAAAACAGACATAATATTATGCATTAGAACAATAGTATCCAATTTAGCTAAGAGAATAATACATTATTGTTCTTATATTGAAGTGAACTAGCAATGATGAGACAAGGATTAATATTGTTATCTCCCATCAAGTAATAAAATTAAAACACACAATAGAAACTAATCTTCTTGGGCTCTGTGATTTACTGTATTCATGTCTACTTGAAGTATATTAATTCAAAAATACAACACTAATCTAATTAATGCAATAATCTTATGTGTTAATCAGCTGCTTGTGGTTTGATAACATTTAATTCATTGTTGGAAATTCATTACATTAACATTGTGTGTGACTTGTCTATTTAAAGGTGCTTTAACACATATTACAGATATAATACAATAAATGTTTTATGGCGCTCAGACCCATACACACTGCATTAAATTAATTCCTTCATGAGTGCAGAATAATAAACACCATATGTGGGTATGTGTGCATTTTAAACATGTTTCCTTTAAAGGATTCATGTTAGCCCTGATACAATACAAATACATGTGCATAATTTACAATTTGCGTTTGACCTTTATGTACAACACTGCAGTTTCCCTAACAAGGTCATGGATACATGTTTCTTGCTAAATAAGGGTAGAATGATCATTGTTTGTAAAAGCTCTGCTATCATGTAAAATTATCTGTATTCAAAGAACAACACTATGGTAAACAATGCCCATGTAACACTTCAACTCTAAGCATTATAACATCAATGATTAATTACTGACTCATAGAACATGCAATCTACTTTATTTATACTACCACTAATGACTAAATAACGTGGAACTATTGTATACCAACTTTCTTAACGCGTAGGCTGTAGGTGTACATTTACAACGACTATGATCAATTTTATGAAGCACAGTATGAGAAACGGTGATTCAACCGACACAACGACACCTGCTTTCGAATATAATAATGGCTACCTGGCCAATATTGCGGAACAAATACTTAATTACGAGCCGGTTCATTTATAGCTGTGCCCGTTTTACACAGAGATGTGAAATTGAATCGCATCTCTGCCGACTGAGAACGCCCGACAAACGGTCACTTTCTCACTTTACAAACAAATCTAATCAAATGACAGGAAACTTACCGTTATCGAGCCGTATTTGATGTGTCCTCTCGATAAAACTAAATATATTATAACTAAACAACATAAACGATAGTTAGCTCACATTATCCAGCAACAAGCAATACTTTAACCGACAAAAAGGAATGCCTTTTTTCTTTTTCGTCGTCGTTTTTTTAAGTTTGCGAAATGAAAATGGATGGACGGAAGATCAGTGTTGCCAAGAAATAGAATCAAGATTCTTTAAAAAAAAACATAAATAAATCCATAGCTGTCAAATTAGTAAAATATAAGCGTTTAATGCATTTTATTAGGATTTTACAATTATGTTAAGTTTTATATTTTTGCAGGATATTAATATTAAATAAGTTATTCGTTTGTATATTATTCATACATATACATGCATACTCTCTATACGTCTTAAAAGACTTACTTTACGTTATTTTTAAAAGGCGCTTCTTTCAATTGATCAATTTAGAATTAGACTTATTGACGGTAAAAAAAAATACATTTTGAAATAAGAATTAAAATAATTTAACCATAGACAATCTTTGTACGTTTCATGATTTCGTCTAGGCAACATTTTTACTATATTTCATTCAATCGTTCTATTTTGACATTATATCATGGAACTAATATGTCAAACTTCGTTACACTTCGTTTACATCTAAGTATACTTACTACTTCCATGCATTATATATCTATGATTTTGACAATGAACTGAATGAATTCATGATTGTTCGTTCATTTATATGATTCCATTCATTCTTTTGAACATGAATAATTTCCAAGATTTTTTCAACAAAGCAAAATAGTTCGTTCTGAGAACATCAGCGAGCGAGACGTATGTCGCGTCGTTATCGTGACAACTGTGCGTTCGCAGTTCTAGCAGTCGACAATAATAAATAATCCCGCTGAATGCATTTGTTTGATTTAAATAAAGCAATTTGTGCGTCGGAAATGTTGATTATGATAATGGAGTAAATAAGGGGCGTTAAAACCAGTTAAAATATAGACTAAATAAACAACAGTGTTGTGTTTTCGTCCGGCGTTGGTGCGATATCGGAGGGTGAAGAGAAGGGAATTCAACAGCTGTCTGTGCATAGTATGCTTCATATTATTATTGTGAGTATTTTATGCTTCTAAACCATTGAGTTATATCGATTATTTGCTAGATATTTAAGCGAACAGTAATATTGATACTTTACACACTTTCCTAAAGCGTTCTTTGTTTTCGAAAGGTTCAAGTCAAAATTAGTAAACATTGGATTGGGATTTGCTGTGTACCTAAGTAATAAAATCGAATTCTTGTTGCCATAGTCGCATATAAGATTACGTAGGTACACACGAGGTACCTACCCATTGGTTTAAACTGGCTCCGCTTCGCTTTTAGTTTAGACGTACCTACTAGGCACTTACAATAAAATGGTAACGGTACCAGTAGTAAGAAGTTAGTTAATTATTTCTATATTTTTTCTATGTTCAGTAGTTCAAATTTCACGTAGATGTTTCTATTCCTTACTAACCCAAGTTTAGAAATAGGTATTTTATTCCTTTCAGAAAACATACCTACCTTCATAACAAAAACATATTGTCACCCTGTTTATAGGTACTATATAAGATCATGTTGTTCCTACATCCTACTGTGGTGTGAAAAATGAACTAGACACATTCAAGATACACAATTAAATGAAGTCGTCGTGTCGTCCACCCCACGTCCCCACAGAAATAGTTTGATAGGTACCTACCTTACCTACTTACTTTTTTTTATCTACCTACACGTCCTGGCGTACAGTTCGCGCCAAACTTACTGTCCGGGTTGAAGTTGGCTCGAGCTAACTTTATTAACACGTCCGTAAAAATCGGAGAAAGAAAAATATTGGATTAAAATTAATCTTTAATAATATAAATTAAAATTAATATTTTTCTTTCTCGGATTTTTAAAGCCGGGTTAAAGTTAGCTCGTGCCAACTTCAACCCGTACAATAAGTTTGGCGAGAACTGTATTTTTTTCGTTTTCGTTCGTAGCCTTCACAAGAACGAGAAGAGTATTTTGGAAAAGTGATTTAACCAGATTTAACGTATAAAAAATTATCATGGTAGTTAACCTTACCTTATGAAATAAAACGAAAGCTCAAGTCGTAGTCGTCATTTTAATCCCATATTTTTCTATCCGATTTTTACGGCCGGGTTGAAGTTAACTCGTGCCAAACTTCAAGCCGGATTGGCGAGAACTGTACGTCTTTTCTTGCCCAATCTCGATGTACAATCTACCTTATAGATTTTCACCCTTGCTAACAGTTAAAGGTCGAAAAAGAAAATGGTCGACCGCTTTGTACTTTTGTACGCGCAACAGCACAGCGGGACATCAAGCTATAGGTACATTCCAAGTATATAATATGCAGACCTCACATTTAATAGTATTTACGTACAATGAGAGGTCCGCATATACCGGGAATGCATAGCTTTATGTGTAGCCTTACTTATATTATTATATTTTAATAAATTGATTATGATCAGCTGACAACAACAAATATCTTGAACACATTCGTTTTTTTTCAATTCGTTGCGCTTCACCCACGAACCGGTTACATTTCCACATTCGATAAAATACCTACCTACCGTGTTAAATTAACTGGACACATTACTTTTGGTCGTATCTGGGGTGCAATTATTAGTAACTAGCGTTATAAATTGTTTTTTGTTGGTAGGTACTTTGTCGCACACTAACTACTTATTTAGAATTTTTATTCGTTGTCATTGTCACTCTATATTCGTCCACTGTTGGTCACTGGCCTTTAGAAAAAATCTTAAAAAAAATAAGTATATTTTACTTAAATACTTAAATCGCTAAGTACACATTAACCATTCGTATTTTGTCACTCTGCAGCATCGTCAATGTTATTCCAAGGGCTTTTGAAAAAACAAGATTATCATCAATCATCTCTAATAGGTACTGAACACGCAACGTCATTCGCCACTTTCTTCATCCCACAGATGACAGAGGCAGAATAACTAGAAGGTGCTCTGCTTAGTAAACGAAGTTGATTTTAAAGTTTGTGACTTAATTTGTGTCGAACTAGGTACCTATGATTGAACCCTATTTACAAACGCATCTATACCATCTATAACGTTTTCAATAACATAAACACACATAAATGGTGAAGAAAAATAATTCATTCTTCATTTATACCAACTCATAGAAAAAATACCTACAGTTACACACCAGAAAACATATTATTATAGTCACGAATTCACGACCCACACCAATATCTAATCTAGTGATCTAAGCAACCGGCTCCATAAAAAATGGCCCATATTTCGTATCTTATCCCGACTTCCCGTGTGGCTTACAAACAATATTTAGGGTTACCATGTGTGGTTAATAATATTTAGGTAGATTATCCAGATGTTTGAAGAGCTTCAACGAGACGTGACCAAATGTGTTTATTAAATTATTACTTACGTTTTATTGCTGCTTACCTGCTGTTCTAATTGGATGGCTAAAACGGCTACAGAATCAAACACAGATAACTAGGCTAAATTAGTGGCCTCTAGCCACTTATTTTGAAATACGTCCAATTCAACCGTTTATAAGCGTGCCTTTACAACCCGTGTGATGCTTAGTTTTTTTTAACCTTTAAAAAACATACCTAACTGCTCGTCCAATTGACGCACTTCTTACCTTTTCCAAGCCGTGTTATTTTTTATTCTTTATTATAATAATAACATTGTAGTGTAATAAATAATTTTCATTTAGTCTCCCTCGCCTCGCCTTGCGCATTCATAATCATTATTTTAGTTATATTGGTACTTGGTACTTCAATTTGATAACACAACAATACGATGAAGAAAACGGCTTGTCCTGGCAGGGGAACTATCGTTCCTCCAGATACAATAACTTATTTATCAATATTTACCAAGTATCTTCTCGATAAAGTATTGTTATATCTCCGGTTACGACCCCTACAGCTACTTAATTAAATAGATAGGAGATGACAAAAAACTTTTATCAGAATTCCGTAATTGATTACGTTATTATATTGAATAGAAAATATGTACAATGTACAGAAAACGGTTGATAGTTAATTTGTCTAAGGGGCCTATAGTAATATGGTTATTATGGGCTTTACCGTCTATTCAGAAATATACGTGAATATTAATCATATTTTCATGCTTGGCAAGCATGGCCAGGTGAGCCAGGCTATCTTTATTATCGGCGTCCCAATGAAAGAACGGCATCACGTACCCAGTGTTAAATCAGAGGTCGTCTACCTTATTACTTGTTTCCTCTAACTTTGTCGGGGTCTTTCCCCCTGAAAGGCTAAAACACCTTCGTATGGGTGTTATCGCCGACATAGAACTTATGATTTAAATCAATTCAATTGTCGTTAGTTCTAATATAATAACACAAGCTCATAATCGATTCATTACGTTGTTTACTCTGTATCTAGTTAGTACACCTGTTCTAACACCGAACGGTAGTTTCCATGGTTCTTCCGCAAACTTTTTCTCAGCCTATTCAATTAACTTTTTGTCAATAAGTACGGTAATTGAAGTTCGGCTAGAGTAAGGCCATTAATTAGAAGAATCGATGGGAACTCTCGGATGGTTGGGTTCATCAAATTGTGTTAGTTCCGATGCTAGATTGATGTAACAGAATTAAGAGCAGTAATGGAGCGCTAGTCGTGATCCAGTTTCCTCGGCTGTCTGTCGTCGTTATGTCTGATACAACTGGCGGAATCTGAATATTGAATCATATCGTATTGAACAGAAAAGCTTAACCTATTTTAGTCGATCTGAATAAAATTTAGTCGTCTGTGTAGTACTTACTTAACGTTAATTGTTGTAGTCACATTTATTTCACGGTATTCGCACTGGCTCACTCATACCACATCGCGGAAGACGTAAAATCAATACTTCAATAGGAATGAAGTGTAACAACGGTGCAGTAGCCGACCGATTAGAAGGCAATTACGGCTTTACTACGAAGTCTTTTCACGAACCTACAATGGCCGGCCTTACTTGCAGCCGTTGCCGGAACTGCATATTACGTTTATGCCTATGAAAGACTCATTCATACTGGATTTGACCTGTGAGAAAAATATTTGCAAAAACATAGTACAGCATACCATCACGCGTAGTAAGGTTCAGTCAGAAATGTACTGATGTCGTACATCCACAGTGCCACATATTTTCAGGTGCCATGAAATAGTTACAAGAAGCCGAGACTATTACCAAATCTTAACTCCAAGCTTAATGAGAATTTATTAACAAATACTTACTAGTACTTTAGACTAATAAGCTAATGGGGCAGATCCAAATAACCTAACCCAAATTAAAAATTTAGAAAGCCCTCGACACGAAATGAACACCCCGTCGTTTTTGCGTCGGGGGTTAAAAATGTACTTTAAATAAAATTGTAAGAAAGAACATTTTACTTAGTGATAGTTCTTACGCTTAGGTTGAGGTTGATAACTTGATAGCAAAACTTAAGATTTATCGCCGAGTAGTAGTTTTATTATTCACAACGAGTGCGTTGCCCGACCTACGGTGTGATTGAGATTATATTTTTATTGGATTAAAAATACACTTCAACCACACGCAAATGCCAGTCTTCTTGCTAAATGTGATCAGTTCGTTGAGCTTTTAGCCACCTCATTTAGGAGCATTGCTACCTAATCATGTAAGATTGTAGTTGTGTGTAAGACGCCAGCGGCTTCATCGTTACCCAAAATTATTCTCTGAATAAGAAGGATAGGTCTGATTGTTTTACCGAGTAAAAATAAAGTATAAAAATTTTAAATTATTTTTTTGTTTACTTTGAAACGATCCCATATCAGCAAGGAACTCTTTAGCTCGTTCTGCGTGAATCGGATTGCCAACAATTAACAAAAATGCAGGGTAGCTGTTAGTAATTGAAACGTCTAGACGCCTACCACCTTAGTCACCCGTGACCATGGACGCTGTAAAGGGTCCGAAACGTCGGGATTAAAATAATATCAATATAACGCGATGAAATCCGTAAGAAGTAGTTTTATTTCAATGTCTAGTATTTGCGTAAGTGTCAGAAATCAGTAAAACTCTTTAGAAATATTTTCTTTTTTATTTCAAACCTTAGATTAATAACATTAATCTAAGTTTCAAACCTTCTAATTCCAACCATAAGCCGGCTACGTTCGATCGAAGGTGTGACGTACTTTGTGACATCACGTGTCTAGCAAATTATCACATTGTAGCACATGCTCTTTAATAGGATTACAGGGTTGTCCAGGTGATTTAAGTTTCAGCTTACTGCCAAATTATACTTATTTATTACTTACTGCACATCAAGTTCCAACTACTTAATATAATCTTGTCGTCATGATTTTAAAAAGTTACTGGTGTTTGACTTTCGTAAGATGTAGAAATGTAGATACATTAGCAATCAAGGTATCTTGATTAAAATCAAACATGTTGCTGGTCACGTATCCGGCACACCTTGTATCGAATATGGATAGTGCAATCCCGCTACAGGCGGCCATGTTGCAGCCGCCATATTTGTGAATCATGCGCACACGCAGATCGATGGACTCTTTATTATCTAAGGATGCAGTCTTGTCTTGAGGACAATGCGTTTCGTCGTTAAATATGAATAGCGTAATTAATGCATCCGTTTTAACTACATTGTTATATGCGTGTTTGTATTATCGTGTAACTTTAACTTATCAACAAGACAAGACATTATGTTTTATGTTGGTATTGAGAGTTTACATTGTGTAAACGGGGCATGCAAGGTGTAAAATTTTACTATCACTCGTATGGGATTTTGGAAAACCATACATTTTAAAAGTCGGTTCAAAAGCTAGATTGGTGTACTTAGGAGGTCTGTCGGTAAAGAAAAACGAAATAATATATTATATGGCAGTTGTAAGAAAAGCTTTTATACTGTAATGAGATTTAGTATTGTCATGTGAGCATTGCTGGGGATTCCTCGTGCTATGATTTGATTAATGTTATTTACGTGGTGCATGCCTAGTGAATCAGCTTGTTGATAGAATAACCAAGTTGGGGTATCTTCGACATTCTCATTTCACATACCATCACGCCCATGTTCCCCTAAGGGGTAGGCAGAGGCGTACTAATGTACACCCACATTTCGCTGGTATGTTTAGGTCCCATGTAATAGGGGGTGAGCCTATTGCCATCAACCGGACACAAATCCAGACTCCGAGCTGCTATTGGGAATTTCACAGAAAACCCAAAATCACTTTGTTCGACACGGGGATCGAACCGAGGACCTCTAGCGTAGCAGTCGCGCTTGGGACCACTAGACCAACGAGACAGTCATTCTCATTTCACTTGTAACAGAATATGCGGAGACTTTCTTGTTGTGACATCTGTCATGCATCGTAGTTGTTTAGGTACTCGTAATACAAAACGTATTGAAAAACGAACTCTCCTGTTTGTTACACTTCTGATTATAATATTATTTCTATCGTATCAGCGCCTTTTTATTTAAGAGATATTCTACACCATCAAGAATATACATTTTGGTTGTAAAACCAATTAGTTCACAGTTACTAGTTAAGTCATTCCAATAACTTACCTACATATATTTATGACATCCAATATCTCAGTTTCTCTTACCGTCTCGAGATCGGATAGATTGTTACTGATTGTTTGGAAACGAGAAGCTAGAACTGCAGATTGAATAGTACTAAGTAAAAATAGTGCTGAATAAATGATTTTCCTTTACTAGGAGTGCCTTTCATAATTACAGCATTCCTAATGTCTCTTCCAGGTGTTGAAATCACGACGTCTTGGTACCAGATCAACGCGATCTACTAACTACTACGAGTAGTGGAATTCCTTGCAAACAAATACCAATTTAAAGAGAGAATAAAATGTCACTAGAAATTGCAAATGGCCTTAGCGCAGTTGCGTTAATGTAATCTTGAAACTGATCAAGAATGAAGTTTTTATTGATTTTTTTAGACTCGATAAATTGAATTGTTTGCCACGCTTGTTATTTAAAAAAACACCACTCGAATTGTGTGATAAAACCGACCGAAGTAATGATATCCTTAAGGTTACGTTTGAGGTCGAGTTTCGATAAGCAATAAATATTCTGTATGAGAATTTCCTTATTCGACTACAGTCTACAAGGACCAGAGAAGGGGTTATCAAAAGTACGAGGAATTGTTCACTCATTTTCTAATTTTTATTAACATTTTTGAGCACCCGATGTAATACCAATAACGTCTTTATTTTGTGTTTTAGACGTTGTTTTTGTTTTATCAAATACTAGCGACCCACCCCGGCTTCGCATGGGTTTGAATTTATTGTATTTTCTGTACTGTAATATGTATGTATTATGCATATAAACCTTCCTCTTCAATCATTCTATCTATTAAAAAAACCGCATCAAAATCCGTTACGTAGTTTTAAAGATTTAAGCATAGGGATATAGGGACAGAGAAAGCGACTTTGTTTTATTATATGTAGTGAAGCGTAATGGAAACGTAGAATTGTGTCTATAAGTCTGTATTGTTCCTGAGTTCAATATTATTGGAGACAGACAGGGATTGTCTTCCTGTCGCTTTATTACTGACTCGACCAATCTGTATTATCTGCTTTAATGTATAAATCACTTAACCAGTCCCGTTCCTTATGTAACAACAATTTTAATTGCATTTACTTAGCTACACGGTTCCGACGCTACCTATTTCAATGGTCGTTCAATTTCCTGGTGGTTTATCGTCGATTACTGCATGGAAGCTGCGGCAGTCGGTCGATAGTCGATAATGTCGCAATAAACTGGCTCGAGCCCAGTTTTGAGCTTTATCTTATACAGGTCAATAGTTTCAGTGTATCCGATCGAGTTGAATGACACGAATGATCTAAATCAGCTGGCCGAAATGTTCGGATACGAATTTCGATAGCACAAACATTAACAGAATGTGGAAGCTAAGATTTTTTTTTACGAAATGTAAGTAAACATCGTACATTATAGTTGATTGACCTATTTTTAGTTCTAGAAATCTGTATTCATAAATGAATGTATCCGGCTTCACGCTAGTGCTAATGATTCACACTGTGATTCAACCGTTCCAATTCTTTAGAGTCAATGTCTCATTATTTGTACTTTTAATTTCAGTAACAAACTGTTATTGTAGTGGCGTTACGAAAGTACTCAAAGAAATAATGAAAACATTGTACCGAGAAAATGTTTGATAAACAGCTCTCCCTATCCGAGGGCGATGTAGCCAATCCCATTAAATTTAAATAATTAAATGTATTCTCCTTTTTTGTGTTCAATTGTTTTTACATATTCTAGCAGTATTTCTTATGTTTATAAAAGTTTGATATCTACTTACTTGTATATTTTTATCAGCAGTAGCAATAACAAGAGTATTAAATTCGCAATCACCGCTAACTTCATTCTATTATATTTCCACTATTACATTTTGATGTCACGCATAAAAAAAAACAAAAGATTGTTTGAAAATCGAACGAGCCATTTAAAAACATCGTTCAACAATAGGAAGCGTTGGCAAGTTCCGTTTGGTCGCGCATGGCATAAGATTAAGAAACCGTTTTTGAACGAACTTCCTGCGATGAGGACTATAAATAAACTTATATGGCGGCACGGAAGCACCATGACCTCGGTGACGATACTTAAATGGAATATTGAGTAGATTTGCTATGTGATATATTTTCACTTAGTACTATGAAAACTTAGTAGCTTAACACGTTGCAATCTATGAGTAATTCTTAATTTAAAGTTACGTTACGTACTACATGTACATTTGTACTAAGGAGTCCATTCGACGCTTCTCACTAAACATGACAACATTGTCATGTTGATCGCTTTCAAGAAAATTAGTCGCCCATAAGGAACGTCTAGTTTCAAGCAATCGTGGATGGTCATATTCTAGGATTATTACACCTTAAATTCCATTGCTCGTATCATTGGAGGGTCAAGCAGGTTCCCTTAGAGCTTAGAACCGAAAAGAAACCGCTTGATTGTAACAAAATGCAAGACTATACTGATAATAATTATACAATCCGTAGCAGTTTTCGTCGAAAAAGTTTTAATAACTTTTTATTGCCTACAGTATCTTCCTGAACCCCTATCTTGACTGAATCATATATGTGTCATCGCTCAATATATGTAGCAGGTGCAGTATACAGCTACTAAATATAACTAAATTAGAACATGTCAGATATAGGTCACTGCACAGCCATGTAGCCACCGCATGGGCGCGTTTTGCAAGGTTCGATTCAAAAGTCCAAATGAACCATTTGGCATGACATACGGCAGCCGTCTGCCAACAGACACGCTAGAGAGCTTTCAATCTAAATTTTAATTTGCTTTAATTGTTGCATTCGTGTTGCTTCGTCTATCAGCGAACTTGCTGATTGCATACAGATATCTAAATATTTTGACGTGTTGGGTTTAATCTTTAGTCGCTACTTGATATCGATAAATGACTCATGATGAAAGATTCGGTTCTGTTGATGTGATGGCGTTACTTTTCCGTTGGAAGAAAAACGATCGGCGGAAGGATAAACGAAAACAGTAGGACTAGGTCCTGCAAATGCGTTGTTTATATACTCATAGCAACAATGGCAAATATGATTTTGTGTCTAGACCAGAGCGGTGATATTCTTGTTAGAAACATGAAAGCGTCCAAATGCATTCTGCGTAAAACAAACGCCTTATTTGCATTAAAATAGTACTTATGCGTAAAACCCTCATATTAACACCGGTAAAACAGTACGCCCTTGTTTTGTGCTAAGTATAAGCGTAACGGTTTATGGTAATGTAATTTTAGGAATGCTAATTACTGCGTTCATACTTCTAAACTTCCACTATGCAACTGTTTGTTACGATTACTGTTTAATTAACGTGAAAGGAAATTTGGACATCAGGCACGCAAATGCTTTTACATGGTTCATTGGTTTTATGTGCGGTAGTCGATAATGGATTTTGCAAATGGATTCTCCAATCTGGTACAGAGTGGGGCCGTTCTTGTGTTGTCCCCTTTAAAACGGTACTTTGTATTGCATTAAATAAAATCTAGGGTTGTTTAATACTCCTTTCAATCTGGTTTTATAAGTATTATTGTTTCTTATCTTTTTACTTAATACGTGGGCCGTCAGGGTGGTTGCAATAAACACTACACTTGCACTTGAACCCTTATATTTCATCACACCGTTTGGGCAGAGTTTCCCCTTACAACGCGACGGCTACAAACAACTGAACTGAAACATTAGACGCATCGCCTTTTATACATTTGACAGATACATGTTTCATATAACTACCCACAATAATAAAAATAAGTACAATACCAAATAAACTGTAAATTAATTATCAATTAAAGTTACATTATGTATTATATCCATGATGAATTTATAGTTGCTGTTCTTATCAAAATTAATAAATAAATACATATCTATAAATATTCGATACACCGGAAGTCGACTAGCGGAAGGCACTAACAAAAGTATTATAAGTGTTTAAAAGTAGTTGAGCTGTATATGGAGGCTGTAAGGGTTGTAACAATACATACACTCACGCCTTTTCCCACAGGGGTAGGCAGAACCTGGAGACCGCAACTTGTTACAATTCTTGCATATTTCTAGTCTTCCTCCACGTTCATACATCTTGTCATTGTCATAAACACGCACCGGTTGTGAGTACAGTTCGCGCCAAACTTATTGTCCGGGTTGAAGTTGGCACGAGCTAACTTTAACCCGACCGTAAAAATCGGAGAAAGAAAAATATTGGATTATAATAATTTAAAACGACAGATTACGACTTGAGCTTTCGTTTTTATCTATACTTCTATACTAATATTATAAATCTATACTATTTGTTTGTTTGTTTGTTTGTAATGAATAGGCTCCGAAACTACTGGACCGATTTCAAAAATTATTTCACCTTTGGAAAGCTACATTATCCCCGAGTAACATAGGCTATATATCATCACGCTACGACTAATAGGAGCGGAGTAGTAATGAAAAATGTAGCAAAAACGGGGAAAAAATTATAAGACCGCGCGGGCGAAGCCGCTGGCGGGAAGCTAGTTTATTATAATCTAATATTTTTCTTTCTCCGATTTTTACGGCCGGGTTAAAGTTAGCTAGCGCCAACTTCAACCCGGACAATAAGTTTGGCGAGAACTGTACTACACACCTGACCTTTTTGACGGACCTCACCAATAAGGTCAATGTAGGTTTTTCAAGGGCGTCCCCTCGGCACTTCCACTGACAATAATATTATCTTTTTAATAATGATAAATACTCATTTTAGGCAAGTCTGTAGTTTTATTATGGAGATAAGAATAATATACAGCTGCGTATTATTATGTTGATTGTGTTAGTATCACTTGTTGCTATGGCAACTTCTTCTTAGCATTTAACGAACTGTGTCCCCTTCACCGGTTAGTAAATAGCAAGTATTCAATACAAGTTATTTTAGTCATGAAAGGCGAATTAAACGAATCAAGGCGTTCATTTCAACTTCAAGTACAAATCTGTATGTAGTAGGTAATTGAAATAAAAACAACACAACACAACTAGTAAGTTTTCGTTAAATTACCTAACAGATAATTTCGAACATGTTTCATTTAAAAAAAAAATCGGTTAGCGGTTATTCAGAGGTGGTGATGTGGTGAAACAGACACTGACTCCACGAGTGCCGATATAAATAATTACTTGGTTCACCCTTGACTGTCAATATCATTCTGAGACACCCACGACCAGCTCAGGGGACAATATAAAGGTTAATGATGATCGTGACGCTTGGCAGTCAGATTCGATAGCCAACATACACAGTTATGCACCGATATAATTTATTGTTGTGTCGCTAGCCATGCACGACAAAAGAAGACTTTTGGACTTATAACCTTCTTCTTCAGATACGTGTTATAATATGTATAAAAAAGATCAAAAACATCTGTAAATAAAAAAGTAAGAGTACTACCATTTTATCACAAACAGATGATCCATGATTTAATTTAGGGCGCAGCATGTGGTATTTTTTTCAACTCGTCGTATGGAGGTCGTAAATATATGTATAAGTGGCGGGTTCTACCCGTTTTATAGAACACATGGTAGGTGTCCCTTGTTGATGGTTCTTGAACTGGTTGTTTACTGGCATACACAATAGTGTCTGGCTAATTTAGACCAAGAGCAGGACCTAGTTTTTAACGGGAATACTGAACGCGGTTTTTTAAAGTGATTAAACTCTATTCGTAAACAACCAAACAAATGCTCGTTTAGTTCGATGCGACTGTTGTGACTGTTACGACTGACCTTAATTATTACTATATATTTTAGTTTGAGTCGAAATACGAGCTATTAATAACATAAATCTTCATTTGTGTAAATCCGTAAACTTTAGCTACCTACTCGTAAATAAACAAATCCAGCCTCTCATCTTCCTCTTAAACAATAACAATAGAAACTTTATCCTAATGCCTTCCACAAGAACGAACTCCCAGACAATTACAGTCAGTAGATCACTACCTGTCTGACGTGATGAATCCAATGTATTATGTTGTCTAGTTATTCGACCGCGACGCTGAGAGGCGCCAGATGCCGAAGTTGGCACGTCACTAACGGTCCAAGCGCCAAACAATGCCTGACATTTGATGTAGAATCTCAGATTACTCTGCAAAGAATAACATTATGGTTATGACACCATAATGACAATATCAAAGATCTAATAATTGATGTACTTATCTGCGCCCTGCTGTCTTTTCGAGGTGAACAAGTTCGAGGATTTTGCGCCATTAGGATCCAATTTATACAACAGCGGAGGTATCAGGGTTGTCTTGACACGCCATGGTTTTTGGTCTCGTCTCCTAGCCTCGTAAATTGTAATTATATTATAGTACTTATCAATTGCTTCTAAATTTTTAAATTTCTTGCTTAAAAGCAAGCAAGACCTACGTCCATCGGTAGACGATTCAAACTGATGTTCTTATTTTCGTGTCAATGGTAAATCGTAAAATTATTTATAGAATTTTAGCCCAGTACGTGGCCACTTTAATTGCGGCATCAGTTGCGTTCATTATGTGCTCGAATGTGCAGGTGTATGGACATATGGGCACTCCAGTAAGTGAAACTTGTCCTGTGCCTCGACCATGAGTTTTTCTCACTAGAATTGCTAGCGACGCCGTAAAATTTTTGTATGGAGATCCCTCGCAACGCTTCTAGCGGTTACGTAAGGAACTAAAATCTGCTATGAGATTACAGCGATAGAACTCATGGTTGAGGTACTGGTCCCCACACTCGATGATAATAAAGTCGAGACTGATGTTGATAAAGCAGAATTGAGCGACACAACTTTAAATGTGGCTAAAGTCTCGAGGGAATATCAGTATCCTATGGTAATTTTTACCCACTGCTTTCCGCAACGGATTCTGCATTATTTATAAACCAAAGCAATCAATAATTCACTTTTCAACTGGTGTGTACCTACTCGAATATATCTTCTGTATCTTTTAAGCGATCCGAGGCCGTGCCACAGCTATCATCTTTAGGTTATGAGAGAGGGATGGCGCTATTGACCTAAAGACCGATATCTCATTCTACCAATTTGAAACTGATAGCGTTAACGCTTTGTGTGATGGCCTCTGGTTTGTATTAGCAAAGATTAAAGGATAGACATGACAGGCATGCATTAGCTCATAGACTGCTAACTGGCTTGTTAATCGCTTTGTATTTTACGCTCGTTCTGGCTGAAGTATAATCTGTACACGTAGGTCTCCTTAATATTCCTAACGTTCCTGGCCTGCTTCGTTTTAAAAGAGTTGGTCGTATGGTCTCGTGCATTAATATGGTACCATCATACTATAATGTCATATTCGTTTGTAAGAGGTATATGGTTAGCCACTGCCACTGATTCAATGTTCTTCTTAAATATAGTAATCAGATGCTCTGCATATATGTATACGTTACAGAAAATAATCCTCTCAATCTAATTCATGGTGTTTTCAAGATATTACCAAAAAGATAATGACATAGGTTAAGGATATTTTGCGTTACCTACTACATTAATTTAACCATTTCACGAGGTCGTGAGTTCGATTCCCACAGGACACAAATATTTATGTGATGAATATAAGTATTTGTGTTTGTCTGGGTGTTTCCTATGTATAATAAGTATGTATTTACAAAAAAAAAGTATATAAGTATTATATCCATTGTCTAGTACCCATAATACAAGCTCTGCTTAGTTTGGGACTAGATGGTGCTGTTTAAAATGTCCAAAGATATTTATTTATTTATTTCATCCTATATATTTTATCCTATGTTATACTTTTTATACATTTTTACGACCTCCAATTGTAAGATAGCTTGGCCTTAATATGGTGCGTGTAATATATTCTATTTCTAAATAAACGCGATTGCCATAGCATTCCCAATGTTTGCTACAGTAACCTAACCTTGGGATAAGACTTACACAGAATTTTAAGCGGATATGGATTGAGTAGGTGTCCCATAATAATAATGTAGTCCTTATATCTATAGTATAAATAAAAATGAATCGCTATATGTGTTGCTAAGCGCAAAACTCGAGAACGGCTGAACCGATTTGACTGATTTCTTTTTCGTTGTGTTTGATGAAGTCTGAGGAAGGTCCTTATGCAGCGAAAAATCGCAAAAGACCACGCGGGCAAAGCCGCTGGCGGGAAGCTAGTTGGTAATACAATTTTAAGTTCTGTATTTTGCTATCGTATAGCATTTAGGACACGATTGTCGGACTTCTGGTCACGTAATGTTAATAATAGCTATCAGGCAAGTGTCCGACACACTAGCTTAGGATCCAGCCGTGCAATCTAATCGGATTCTAAGTACATAATACAATTTTAACACTGACTGACACAACCCACAAGCAACCCACTCATTAAAACTGTTAACTCTAGAAGCAAGACATTATGTCCCTTAATGTAATCAAAACCTAGGTAGCACTCTTTTTGACCATTTCCACGGATTAGGAGAAACAAGATCATTGGGTAACACCGCAGGTTACTTAACTAGTTCCTAAGTTCCTATACAAAACGAATCAGTCCTTTGTAATTAAAATAGGTAGGTTTTTGAATAGGCTTTTAGGCTTTCCGTCAGCGGCTTCGCTCGCGTGGTCTTGGTGTTTCTTATAACTTTGATCCCCTATTTCAAGCCTTACAGCCCTTTTTAAAATGTAGCCTATATTCCTTAGGCTCTAGACCATCTGTGTACCAAATTTCATTTAAATCGGTTCAGTAGTTTTGGCGTGCAAGCGCGACAGACACACAGAGTTACTTTCGCATTTATAATATTAGTAAGGAATTAGTAAGGTATACACTAAGGCCACCCTCTCTTATTTCTTCAAATTGTAAATCTGTTGGTTCTGTCAAACTCTATTTTTATAATTAATCGTATTCGGAGAAGTGACAGTGATTCTCTAAGTATGTCGCTCACTAATTGCGTAATTTCTGAGCGTTTTGGCCATGGCTCACTAACCATGGCAACGTAAGACTGCTTATGTAATGTGGACATAACTAAAGGTACACATGGACACTACAAGAATAAACAATAAAATTATTTTTAATCATTAAACAGGACTTAAGAAAAAGATACGTCATTGTAAATATAATGTATACATACACCTCTTTGTAATCTTTATAAATATGTCATTGGCTATAGGCAAAACAGGTCTGTCGACTTATGCATGAAGATATCACCATATTTTTTCAACATACATAAATGTATTCCCTGCCTTGCTACGTACCTACTTCGAGGCCTTTCAAGCAATCAGTGAACAGTGTGACAGTTATTTATCAATGCACGTCAATGCACATTTCAAAGTGTTCTGTCACTTGATACGTCATAATCTCGTCAATCGTTAGGCAATGGGCAGGCACTGTACAGCCAGCATGTCAAGCCATTTGACGGACGCTATTTGACTACTAGTGCGTTTTCTGTTTAAGTACTATCTCGTCAAATAAGCAACCCTAACACGTCTAGTATGTCTTTACTTGATGACTTGACAATTTAAGTACCTTCACTTTGATTGACAATTCATATTTGTAATTACAATATTTATTAGAATTTCATAACATTGTAATTAAGTTATCGAAACACTTATCATGAGTCCACAAGGAAAAAACTATAATAGAAAATCCCCACGGAAAACCATAAACTCCCAACTGACATCCCTTTTTACTCATCAACCGTCGAGACGTCTTTGGCTATCAAAAGATTTTCTTACATATTTTAATAAAATTTATAAATACTATTTTATAGAAAAATATTAATTGGCTAAGTAATTTAGTCTTAAATTCTTATTAATGGTACCCAGGCATGGGCGTACCCAGGGGGGGGCAGGGGGGGGCAGCTGCCCCCCCTGGAACTTGGATGCCCCGTAGATAAAAGTTATAGTAAGATAAAAAAAACCTTTTTCGTGTTGTGTGTCACGAACATTTCGTGTGTGTCAAAAAACTTGCCCCCACAAGTTACAATAACACTAGCAGTGACAAATTGTCAAAATAGAAAAATATTCACTATTTGTTGCTTTTTGTCAACAATTAGTTGCTACAAAAACGATTTTGTTGCTCAAACCGATCTTACAAAATTGACAACAATGCTAGCTTTACTTAAAGATAGCATAAAAATAGCTATATAATCAGGGAAACAAATAGATCAATATTTGTTGCTGAAGACCTCATTAAAACAACAATTAAAAAAATAACCAGTAAAATATAATTCAGTTGTTTGAGGTAGCAATTATTATTGAGAAACACATCTTTAAAAGATCAGATGAGTTTCCAATTGCTATGCTTATAAACCGGTTAAACTAACTTAAGTTTTGATTTTTCTTGCTCGACTTGACAAACTGACAATATTGATGCCTGAAAGAGATTTTCTTGCTCGACGTGATAATAGTGATGCCTAAAATTACCAAAAAAAATAAAATAACCAGAGATTGGATGAAAATTTGACCAGTATTCTTATAAACCGATTATGCTGTGCCAATAATTTATATCGTTTATTTGTTTTGGAAAAATCGAGAGTGACGAGCTTATAAAAAAACCGGTTAGAAACTCGTGTGATCCCGGGAAGATATCCTATTGCCGTCATTAACCAAGTTGAGCAACACAATTATTATTATTGTATTTTTTTGATTCCCTTAAAATCGAGCGCTAAGCTAGCATGATCGGTGTATAATGATACCGGTTCGGATACTCATCCAACCTTTACAGTAGCGTATTTACACTACGGCCAAAAGAGCCATAGCCCGGAGCGCCAGGCTCCAAGGGGCAGCGCTAGCCGCACGGAGGTAGTAAGAAACCCCCTTCACTAACGTCGCCTGTCCTAAGTGGGTTTCCTCAATTTACGAGCTCACTTTTACATGAGACAACTGGAGGTAGTAACAAACTAATTGTAATTACCACTCTAACTAACCTGTCCAAGGTAGGTGGCTTAAATTTTCGAGCTCGCTACGCTCGCTCCTACATGAGACACCTAGGGGTAGTACACAAAATAATTGTAGTTACTCTTCTAACCAAGCCTGTCCGAGGTAGGTGGCCAAATTTTCGAGCTCGCTTCGCTCGCTCTTACTGTGTGAGTTAACTGGAGGTTTAGTAACAAACAAGGATAATTACAAAGTATCCTTCTAACCTAACCTGTCCAAGGTGGGTGGCCCAAGTTTTCGACTTCTCGTTTGCTGACTCTTAGTCATCAATTTTCATTGCTACATTAAGCATTTTTTTTTTCTTTTTATAAATCCCAGATAAATCAAGCGTTGAGTTAGCATGACTGGTTTATAAGAATACCGGTCAGAAATTAATCTGATTTACGGTTCTGAGTTTTGTTGATGATTTTTTTTTTATACCACTAAGGTGGCAAACAAGCATACGGCCCGCCTGATGGTAAGCGGTTACCGTAGCCTATGGACGCTTACAACACCAGGGTTATGACTCGCGCATTGC
This sequence comes from Acronicta psi, assembly GCA_946251955.1. Classification (NCBI taxonomy): domain Eukaryota; kingdom Metazoa; phylum Arthropoda; class Insecta; order Lepidoptera; family Noctuidae; genus Acronicta; species Acronicta psi. The sequence continues at coordinate 7,464,566 of OX276487.1, forward strand.
CGACACAAAAAACCTCTTAGAGGTTCATGGAGCATTTACTGCGCCGACTGTTTGAGGGAATATTCCTCTTACTGCCAGCGCAGCGCACCCTTAGAAGTAGCTCTGGCGACATTACTCACTGCAGGAACACAACACATAATAAAGTGTGTTATTTGGCTGCAGTTTTCTGTAAGGTGGAGGTACTTCCCAGACTTTCCGGGCAACAATAATAAATTTCATCATCCGTCATCATCCGACGTCCGGTTCTATTTTTTTATTATTATTAACCATTGCAGCGTAGAGGAAGAAAAGTATTTTATTTGACTCCAGCTAAATTTAGAGTAGATGTGATCGGTATATAAAAGTATAGTCAGAAACTCTAAGAAAAGCTCCGATTCTATATTTTGTTGTTGACTCTCTATGCATCAATTTTTATGAATACCGGAAGAATCGAGTGTTGATCCAGCATAACCAGTTTATAATGCATCAGAGTAATTATCAAAATGTAGAACCGGTGATCGGGTGAATTTCTGACCGATATCCCTATATGCCGGTTATGCTAGCCAATAATTAAGTAGATCTGCAAATAATTTATTATTTATTTATTTTGGTAAAATCGAGCGTTAGGCTAACATGATCGGCTATAAGCGCACCGGTTAAAATTCATCCGATTTCCAGTTCTAAAATTTGTTGCTAGGTGTAAGCTCGTTCCACTCGGGGTCATAATATAATAGGTAGCAACAAATTGACAAAATAATTCGGTTTATCATATTATTTACTCTGATAGTTGTTGTCGATTTTTCGATGGGTTTGAGCATTTTTTTTCAATTCTGCTGAAATTACACTGCTTCTTTTATGGAGATGAGGGACCCGGGGGGGGGGGGGGGGGGTGTTAAGAAATCCCTCAACTGCCCCCCCCTAGGCCAAAAGCTGGGTACGCCCATGTACCCAGGTATCATTATAGTACTCATATGAATACGCACTGTAGCCTCTCATTCAAGAGGAGATGATGTTGATGATGATGCATGTAGATGATGATCAATCAACCATGTTAGATTTTAACATACTAAAATATCCTGTACCTAAATACCTAACATAATCTTATCACATTATCGATGTAACAATATTTAGGACAAGAATGTTTGTTGAAGGATCATGGATACCTACAATATTGAATGTGTGCTCAACTGTTCTAATATGGATACAGACGAAATGAATCTGATGAAATATAATATTTGTAAATAACTTCAGTTGTAGGTATTTAGAATAACTCTATACGTTTTCAATTTGAGTGTCAAAACAATAAAAAAAATTAAACTTAATTTTAGAACAAGTCATTCAAATGTAGTTTTAATTTGTCTACTACATGCTAACTTTAAAAATGCCACCTACTGCGTTTAAAAATAAACAAAATAAAAACCCTACTCGACTCTATCTATTCTACAATAAAGTGCATGTACATACAAGTGCCAGTTCATAACCTAATGGGTGCCACTCGAACCGAAATCCTTGAATTAACAGCGTTGTTAAGTATTATGTACATACACCAGTTACATAGTAACATGACGTATGATGCAATTCAACTGCGTTAGTTTATTTTAGGACGATCTTATCTCCTGCTTCATGCCCTATTTTAGACTTTAAACTGTTTATGTTAGGCTTAAATTTGTTTGTAGGCCAATGCTCTACATTAAAAGCTGCGAGTGCATTGCGGATTACACATAGCTAGGTGGGACTTGATATTAGGTTTTTGTGGCTGTGTGGAAACCATTAAAACTGTTCTAGATACAGTATTTGCTTCGAATTTTGCGGAATTCAGGTCGAGAGATAATGTTTAAAAAACCGCCTCGTATTTCTGCCACACATACTATTAATTGCGATGTCAAAAAGAAATACATATATTATACAAACTAGAATTTATCAGCGAACTAGCTAACTTAACAAGCCAAGGTAGGAACTCTTTCTCCGTGCGACGTGGTGCGACTACGAGACGAATACGTACGATAATAATCAGCCAGCGATGACAAAAAATTTTTGTGAGCGATAGTCGCCGTCAACACCGTCATATATTTTGTATAAAAATACCTTGGTGACCACTAGTCACCAAGTATGAAATAAGTAATTGGATAGCGGTCTAGACCGCTATCCAATTACTTATTTCATACAAAATATTTGTCCCTAAAATAGCGTCGCAAATTATTGACTCAGAACTAAAGAACACGAAATCACGAAATCGATAACAGTGTTAGTGAAGTGTTATTATGAGCTAAATGGAGATAACATTTTGTCAATAATGTTATTTTATGACTGCTTCGCATTGACTTATATATTACTGCGTAAAGACTGGGCGGACCGCATATATCACAATGACACCCCCGAACTTAATCCCAAAATGGTCTCCTCTCTAAACCTAAGTGAACTAGGTTCTAAACAAACGCAATGAGATACTAATAAAGATGTATGTGGCGTTAGTGTTTCTGTGTTGGCCATGGAACCTGTACGCCTCTTCCCTCTTCCCTTCGGGGAGTACAGGCGTGATGGTATGACTGATGTTATTTTATCAAACTGTGACGTGTTTTTAATCACTAGGTTACTCTTATTCGAACTACTCGATTTTCAGGAAATCTACATCAGATTCTCTGTAAAATGATGCGGCGTTACATACTTTATGAAATTTGAAATATCTCTCATGAACTTGGAAGTTCCTCGCTATTTTATGCAAGTCACAATAGAGTCGATCTCTTCCGCATTGGCGTTAAAATCAATTTTGTTGGCATCGGCGTTAAAGCAATGCAGATTTTGATAAGGCGTACACGTTCTTTGGCTCATTTAGACGTCTTAAATTGTTTTTACAATAATAAATAACAGAATCTAGCATTACCATGTTTATTAATCTTAATACTAAGCATGCACGCCGCACGGTTTCGGTAAAAACCAGATCACAGGCCATCACAAATCATCGAACTTTAATCAATCGATCTGCGCAAACGCAATTACACCGCTGTCTTTACGTCACGCCCATTGTTCTTTTTTGTTTGATCGTAAAATATCTATTTATTATCTGACAACAGTTACCGCTTTCTAGAATTGGTGTGTCACAATTTAATTTATTTGTTGGCAACTCCTCTCTCAACTCTTCTCTGTTGCCAACACACATGTTTACTTTACGGCAGCAGTAATAATTAATGCTACTTATGCTGTTTATTCTCAGGAGCATTCAATATGTAATTTACTATATTTCGTTCATGGAAGTAAAAATAACCTATAAGTAAACAACCGCCACTTTTCAAATAATTCCTGTGAACATGTGTTTTGCTTGAATGCGTTTGATTGTTTTACGCATAGGTTCTCAACCTTATTTTGCCGACTTACCGTCTGTCGCGAATATTAAAATTTATTTATTTATTAAACTTTATGCACGGATGGTACAAAGGCGGTCTTAATGCCATTAGGCATTTTCTGCCAGACAACCTTAGGGTGATGCAGAGATAATAAAACACAGTAGATGCACTAGTAAAATTAGTTAGGAAAAATAACCTAAAAGAATTATACATATAATAAAAATACAAAACTAACAAATGAATATCAATCAGCTATTGCCACAATTATATTTAAACGTGTAATACTCATAAATCTCTCGGGGTCTTCTACTGCCCCCTCGGAAAGTCTTACAAGGCCCACAGTGGGATGTTAAGTATCCAATCACATTGTCTTTGGATGGAAAGCATAAACATACCGCCGCCTGCCCATGCGCAGGGATCCACGAAAATTTTCCGCACAGCAAATAAAAGGATTTTACGATTCACCTGGCTGGCACCTGGCACCAAACTGTCCCATATAGGTACAGAGTAAAAATAATAAAGTCCACATAATTTCAATTAGGTGGTCATGACGTAACATGAAGATTGTGAACTTTACTTCGTAATCCACCGATAAAGTAATTTATAAATTTTAAAATACCAACATTACACTGCGTAGCATCCCCAAAACTGGTATAATAATATAATTAATGGCAAAAACCACTTTAAAACTACTTAGCGTAGATTTAATATTTTTCAAACGTTATCTTTGAAAATCAAATGTTTAAGTTCATCGCTCCAAGGCGTACAGTGTCGTACAAAACCGCAGGTACACATGATTCAAAATACAATACGTAATGATTACGGGCAAGGTTAAGCTACTACTGCCGCAGTTAGTCTGTGGATGGGTGACCGGTATTTTAATATTAATAAGTCGTCGGTACCGTTTGTACTAAGAGTTGTTAGGCGGTTGATTTTATTTTTATGACTCTTTTTTATTGATGATTATAATTTTCTGTGATGACAGATACATATCTCTCACGATTTTCCACTCAGAAAGCAATTTGTTACAGCGGAAACTACTGAAATAAAAATAAAAAACAAAAGTTTCAAAAAAAAAATAGATCCTTTTGAAGTACTATTTATAGAAAACTATTTAATGGAACGTTACCAATAACGTTACTTATGTTACCTATATCACTCGATTTCATTAGGCGTTTTTTTGTTAAAAACCGACAACCAGTAATTTCTGTTATTAACTCGTTTGAAGGCTCATATTGAGCAGCGGGCATTTACAGGTTGATATGGCATGGTAACCAATAAATACGCCTTGTTTATAACGCGACACAATCATGAAATGTGGCACTTATTTTATAAATAACCACAGCCGAAGTATCGGGTGGAAATGTATTCATACGATATTTTTCACGAGGTTTTTGACCCTGCATATATTATACGGGCTCTTATTTTCTTTACCGCGGTCGCTTAATATCGTTTGATAGACGTATTCGTGACATTGCTATATTATGTATCAGTTATCAACGTTACGTGATTAAACGCGACTCGTGTTACGTTACTTCCTAGTGTTTCGCTGTAATATTGCGTAACAAACAACTGCTATCTAGGGTTGTTACAATTTCTCATCGAGTCGTTAATTGAGCGGTTAAAATATGTCGAGCTGTTTATGCCATTCTGCTATGAACGACGTAGAATTAACCTATCAGACAATTGGTTTCTTGATTGCAATCATTACCTTTTTGTGTAGTGATATTTTGAGCGTCGTAATTACTGATGACTTTGATTAACCCCGTACGAAATATCATTATTATGATGCAGTTTGACTACCTGAAAAACAAAAAAAAACAATACCTGCATAAATTATTCAAATCCTACACAGCACAGCCCTAAACACCGAAACAGTGGTTGCGGTTATAGTACGTGATTCCGACCACCTTTGTGTATCGACCTCCAGCGACCTCGCGTACTCTATTAGTTTCTGAACTTGACAGGGAATGACTTCAACTTATGAAGGCACGATATCAACCTCCACTAGGGTCGACCGTCGAATAGACAAAGACTAACCTTTATACACATCCGGGCTGAAAAAATACGCACACAGATGCAAATGCGTGTTCCTTTGCCCAATAAAACGGTCCCTTCGAGCGGAGAAATGAGAATCACACTACAAATTATGGGTTCTCACTTTTATGGACGTCGTGTCTAAGAACGCAATGGGACATTAACGATTCTTTGTGTCCCATTTAATGCATGGCCATTACATACATACACATACAGTCCCAGATTTGTTTTCTTCCTCTTGTTCCACATCAGTCCGAAATAGTGATACACTTTATTTTAGAAAAAAAAATGCTGTATCCATTTCTCACTGTAACGTTTAGAATGTTAACACCTGTCAGGCCTATAAGTAGCAAGAACTGGATTTCGATCTAGTTTCTTTACTGTCTGCAATAACTCAATGCATTTTATTGATATCAAACACGCTATTATGTCTAGATATTTTCGTGGTTAGAAACTAAACAAGTTTTTAAAAAGGATGCTTTATATGCGTCTAGCATTTCCAACGCCTCATGTATAATTTCCTTCCTAACCGTCGTTTTCAAGTTATTTTAATTGATATCACAGTTCCGATGTAACTTCATTAACTTGCTTTCTAGTTTAATTAGTAGCTTTTTATCCTCGTTTTTTTTGTTTCTGTTATAGGAATATCGTCTAGGGAAACCATACCAATTAATTGCAAGTAAAGATTGTTGGACTCATTACTGACTTCTTGATTATTTTCTTTTACCTGTGTTTTAGGAGAATAGAAGTCAAGAGTACAGTTTCATTCCTCAAGTGTACGTTTCTTAATTAACACAACTTTCGTTCCCGTAAAGTCGACTTAAGACTTACGGCACAAGTGAAATTAAAAACATATTCACACCTCTTACATTTTAACTTTACTGCTTCCGAGGCACGCACGACCTTTAATTTATTTTTAATTAATGTCGCTTCCAGTGAAAGTGAGCACCTTAAATTCGGTCAAGGTGTTATGGGTTTGCGTGATTTTCATCCTTCTTCAATGGTCAACTTTAATGGTAGCTAAGTATGCTGCCCAAGGGCGCATTGTAATGCAGATAATATATCATATATTCGTTAGCACGCATATAAAAAACTTTTTTATTGCGTTTTCACGACTCAACAATTTAATATGTAACGTAAAACGTAACGTAAATGTTTGTTATCGGAAGTGTAATTACGAAACGAAACACGAACAAAGTATACATATTAAAACGTTCATTTTTAGTTATTATTGTATGGTTATTACTTTCCTACGATGTTTTCTAACACTTCAAAGACAACAATATTATATTCAATTTACAAAGATCTTCGTCTAAAGAGATTATGTTCATTGACGCACTTTGTTGCAAAAAATGTACTTAATTTTCCTTCTACGATGTTGACATCTGTTAGTAAATTTGACAGTACCTACCAACTTGTACAAAATAAGTAAAACATTTGCATATTTCTAATTAAAAACATATAAATTTAGGTACTGCAGTACTGACTCAACTGCTACTCGTAAACATAATCTGCAATTTAAATCTGGAAAAGGTCTTAAAGGTGTAGGGATGACGTTAATAAAATATAAGTGAAACAAGCTGTTGCCGCGGCATCACTCGAGTCGCAATTACTTTTTTGAGACAAAACTAAGTAGCCTTTTTCGTGTATCGCCAGAAATCTATCTCCATTGCCATCGTCGAAATCTATTCAGAAAGGTTGCAGACAAACATATAATTATAGAATTTATAGACTTTCCTTACTTACTTAACTTATTAATATTATAATATTATATATATTAAATATATAATTATTATTAACTTATTAGTTACTTCAGCTTATAATTTACTATTAGGTATAGAATTTTTATTTTATTATTTTCTTAATGAAACATGTTATTAATTATGTGTGAATTGTATATCAAAGCATGAGGTATATTAATAGTTTTGATAAGAAGTTTCCCATTACCACGGTAGTTACATCACATTGTGACTGATCGCCGATCATTGCGTAATTTGCGTCAATTGCAATCAACAAAGTGCAATTATATGCACGTACAGTTTCTTATTGAAAACGTGTATTTCTTAGAGGATTGTTTTATTGCCGTTTTTCTTGGCGTGACGTGTGTAATCAGGGTTGCCTTGGATCTAATCTTATCACGCTTATAAGTGTAAGTTGAATTGTTTTTGTTACTAATAAATTAACTGCCTCGTTGGTCTAGTGGTCCAAAGCCAAGTTTGATTCCCAGGTTGAGCAGTGTTATTGGGTTTTTCTGTGAAATAGCAGCAGTTGAATTGTGAGCTAATAATGGCTTAGACTTGTCCACTCTAATCGAACTGTGGGTCAAAATTGGTACTTACACATTGAAGTTTTAGTAGTTTTTATTTAGAAAATTGCTTCTAATTTAACTTATCGCCGGGATTTAAATAATACCTATAACTAAAAAACTGTTTTTAGAAATTAGTAAATTGCTTTGGTTTACGGTTTGTTTGTAGCCCTTGGGATAAATTCGTTGTGTGCTTTAGAGGTAAAATCCGATATGAGCTACCTGTGACTAAAATAGAAATAAAAAAAGGTATTTTCCAACAGTCTGGACATTCAACTTTGCACATAATACCTCCGTTGAAACTTATTCAGTTATTCAGCCGTTATTCTGATAAAAGGTTCGAAAAGACTTGATGCGAACGTTAAAGACGTCTAGGACTAGTTACTGCGGCTTTATGGGAGACTCAAAATGTTTTCTGCGTATTACCACAGACTAAGTAATTGTTTAATATTACTTTTTAATGCTTCATCATCATCAACCCATGTACTGTCACTGCTGAGCACGGGTCTCCTCTCAGTATGAGAGGGATTAGGCTATAGTCCACCACGCTGGCTTAGTGCGAGTTGGTAGACTTCACATACCGTCGAGAAAATCTCTTATGCATGCAGGTTTCCTCACGATGTTTTCCTTCACCGTTAAAGCGAGTGATAATTACGCACATGATTTCTAAAAGTCAGAGGTGCGTGCCTTGGATTCGAACTCGAGACCTTTGACTTGGTGGTCCAATGGTCATGCCCCTAGACTATCACTGCTTTTTATGCTTAAAGGACATTTTTATTCGTAAGGTGTTTACTGTCAATTAGATGTGCAACTACGATGATCTTGATTTTCTATTATCCTTTGGTAATGTCCCAAAATCCTGTCTTATGTTCAGTTTCACCTATGTTTAAAAAGGAATAACGTACTTATAGTTCTAGAAAGCTACCACAGTGTTATATATTTATTTGTAGACATAAGAAATCATACGATGACGCTTTTCTGCGAATTTTAAGGCAGAGATAACTTTAGTTCGCTGGTGTTACAGGTCACATCTAATATTAGAGTACGAGCCTGTTGTTATGCTAAACCTAACTCCGATTTGCTACTCAGATAAATTCAATAACATTTAGCTCAACTTGGACAACTAGCTAGGACCTCACGCTCATCAGTTACACTTGATCAATAAAGCAAATTATTGCCAGTACATACAAAAAATTACTTGAAATGTAAGTAAAAGTCTGACGATACGTGTGGTTTTCGTATCAATTTCTCACTGCATTCTCTATGATGGTTTAAATTTCTCATTCGTTACGGGCAGGGCCCTGCGTATGCACCGTGTAGAGTACCAAACCGGTCCCAGACTCTTGACTTCGTTTTGTACTACGAATCGATGGTTATCAAAAACGTTTAAGATTTTTTTCTTGTGTAATCGTTACAGTAATTGACAAGGTGTCAGTGGTATTGTGTTGATAAAGTTTAGATGTAGGTATGTTTTGATATGTTTTTTTTTGTACATACCCATACTACTTATATATGTATTGCTGTGTAGTAATTTATCCTACTAATATTATAAATCTGAAAGTTTGGATGTATGGATAGATGTATGTTTGTGTTGTTATTCTTTCACGCTAAAACTACTAAACGGATATGAATGAAATTTGGCACAGAGATAGATTATAGTCTGGAATAGCACATAGGCTACTTTTTATTCCAGTAAAATGTATGGTTCCCGTGGGATAGCGGGCGAAAAGCTAGTTATTGAATAAGGGAAATAACGGTGGCGGAGGTTTAATTTTGATATAAGTAATGTCTGTTTGACTTGCTTTTTGGCAAAATAACGCTAAGAATTACTGTTAAAAGAGGAAACCCGTAGTAATCGGGATCTATGTAAGTAACTTTTGTTTTAGGTATTAAAAAAATCTTTAAAATTGTGAGTCTCTGAGTTTGATTACGAACAGAAAAGGTCAAAAGAAATCCTTGCGGTGCTTTCTTTTGTATACAAGTAACATAAAGAACTATTTAACATAAGTAGACAGACATTAAATCCAATACGCCTCTACGCCGATAGAAGCTCAGACAATCCTAAAATCTTTGGCAACTATTTCTAAGGGTAGCCAGTAATAAATGTTATACGAATTTATCAAGAAAAAGGCCAAGTCAAAGAGGTTTAGGCTGACATTCAGAGATATTCATGTAAGACGGGCTTAGATCAGTCTAAGACAAGAATCGTCTTACCGCATCTTAAAAAGTGGTATTCAGAAACATAGTACGTCTCAAACTTCGTCCGTCTTAACTTAGCCTACGCTCTGTTATAAATAAAGGATAGCAATATATGTAATGTCATAAGAGTGAGCGAAACAACAATATTTGAGATAGAAATTGTTTTTGTTGCAACATTGTCACAGTAAAAAGCGCTAACTTCTATTATTTTTGTCAAGAAATATCTTTTTTATAATAATGATAATATTTTAAAGTAGATGTGGTTTCACAATAAAAGCACCACATACACATTTAATGTAGAGTTATATGGTAAGATAAAAAAAAAATATTTACTTACATCGGCATATTATCTATTTTATAAAAAACAAAATAAAATGATATGAAACAGTTATTTAATAAATCTAAGTAAATAAAAATATATCAAACTACCAAAAATAACTACAGCTTTGTCCGCCGGGTGGCGCTAGATCCACTGCTTAGACAGCTAAAGTAACCGATATTGACTACTTAGGCTTAGCATAGTTTACGCGAAGTTTAAGCAGTGTTCCGAACATCTCTGAATACAAATTTTAACGTAAGCACTCGATTTTGACATACGGAAGCATAAGTTCATGTTGAGTCTCGTTTCTGAATATCAGCCTTAGATCAACCGCAAGCTTACGAAAAGCTCTTTACACACGCTTGACCTAATATGAACGCTCTCTATGGAGTTTCGAAATGTTCTGGTACTTGCGTCTAAATGGTTTGTAGAGGGCTTATGTGCTCACTTGAGTAAGCTAGTGTTGCTCCATCTCCCAATATTACACTGCATGTAAGTATCGAGAAAATTTAAAAATAGAATTCAAAATACATATATAAACACTTTTCCGTATTCAAAATTTGCATATAAACGATCTGTTCTCACATTTGTATCTTGCAACCACATTTATCTTTTATGTCCGTGCACACCTTAAGTGTTGTACAGAATAATCGACTTTATTTCCTCGTACGATGACCTGTATCAGCTTGTAGTAAATTTTTATAGTTGTGTGCATGGAGTAAAATGCAGAATGTGTCTTTATGTCGAAACCGCTTTACTTCCTACCGACGTCAAGGATCTTCCTAGTCAGGTTACGTACACCATAGACATTCATGGGTTCATAAGTATGACTAATTATATGTAGTTGCCGTATTACTGATGTTTGTTCCGTATAAAGAAGGAAACTGTTGCAGTGAAGTCATAGATATTATAAATAGACTAAATTATACCAACTCGTTAAATGTCGAGTCTCATTATAGGATCACGAGTTTATTTTGTAATAAACTGTCAAATAAATTAGACATAATAATTAATAGGCGGCAAATAAAAAAAGATGGTAATCATAGATATTCAAATTTGGTACTAAAAAATAAAAGTATCAGCTATAAATAGTCAAACTAAAATTTAAAAAAAAATTGGTACTTACTTTATTAGTAGTCACAGTCTTTTTATGACGACTGGTTGGATTTATTAACATGTTAAAAATTGCGTAGAAATTACTCGAATGAATTGTTAGACATCCAATTTTTTTAAGTGTCGACCAAGCAAACAATTTATGTCAACTTTCTAAAATGTGATTGTAACACACAGGACAGGCTTGCCTAGTGTCGCAGGACATGTATTAATATTGTAATGTTGTTTTTTGGCAAATAAATTATTTTTTTTATTTATGTAATATTACACTAGCGGTTATGCCCTTTGGATTTGTACCTAGATCACGAAACAAATACTAATTGTGGAGAAAAATAAATAATCTGGCGGAATTTTCTTCTGCAAGTTTGGTCTACTGTGAAGGATTTCCTTCACAAACCGTACAAAAAGGCAACAATAACGTCATGACTAGTCATGAGACTTACACTACAACCTTGAAATAATTCGAATCAGTATTCAATTGCTACACTACTATAAACTGTTTTTAGGCTCCTGCCAATAGACTACAGTTTATTTTGTTTTACATACAACATGAACATGTTTCATAAACATATTTCAAACAAACAATTGAGCAAGCTGCTTACAGTACAGAATTCGGCAGGAAAATATGTGATCCTTAACATTGTAAAGAATTAATAAGGCAATTAGTGGCTTAATGTTAAGAGTATTAGGTACTTGTTTGTTGTTGCTACTGGATAAATTATACTGGTTAGCTCTTAAAAAATGCGAAAATATTAACATATTTTGATTCAAAAAGGAATCTGCATAACTTATCCGAATTCTTGAATTTTTGAATAACCGCAAACTGCCTCATTATAATATAGTGTTTTATAATAGTCGCAAGGGTAGCTGTTGGGTTGGTTGAACCAGTGCCTCGACCATGAGTTTTTCTCACTAGACTCGCTAGCGACGCCGTAAAATATTTGTATGGAAAACCCTCGCAGCGCCTCTAGCGGTTACGCAAGGAACTAAAATCTGCTATGAGATTACAGCGTTTCGATGCGTAAAAAATCTATCGAAAGCCATTCGATAGAACTCATGGTTGACGTACTGGTCTCGATTCCCGCAGGTCACGCAGTTTTTTCTTATAAGAAATTTTGTTTATTCCTTTGTCGGAGAGACAAATAAATGAATCTGAATTGGACAAGGACATTAAACGTAGGTATGTCAAAACTAAGTGTGAATCTAAGCCCAAAGGATCTAGATAAAACATACCAGTGGACGACTGTGGGAATTCAAACATCTCTGCGGGTACCCTATGAGATACAGGCGTGATATTTTGTTATCTAATAAGCAAGTAGCTTATGAGTATGCCTAGGTACCTATTACTTTCAGTTCTGTGTCAAATTAATCTTAGCGATTTAGCAAGCCTTGTAACACAATGTCTGTTTATGACAAAGTAATAAAGCGTGGTATACACACTATACTCCCAATTTTTAGGCGTATGACTCGCGTAAAGTTTTGTTGGAACTATGGCTAAACATAATTATGCTAATTCATTGTTCAAAGACGTTAATTACTATAGCGGAAAAACTGTTGCTAGCCGATAGTCTTGTAATTATGACACCTGTTCTTACCTAATAGGTAATTGTTTTGTTTTTGTTGGAAATATACCTAAGATTACGCGATTTCTTGCTTTTCTGTTTTGACATCACTATATCAGCTTTTATTTTTCGTATAAACTCCAATAACTAGTTTTAAAATCAAGCTCATTTTAGTAGGTTAATTCTATGAAAGTCATGAGGTCAGGTTTTTAATTTAACCGGTAATTTCAAGAGATCTATAAATAACACGTATAAAAATTTTAAATGTCCATTCGGCCATTGATCACCCATAAGTTGGTTTTCATTTGCGCAGGACCTTTGACTTTTTTTTAAATAGCCTGTATTGTCCCAATTCTGAGCAAAGGCCTCCCCCCAATTCTTCCATTTATTTCTTTGTTGGGCTACTTGTGTCCAGTTGTAGCAATGCATTTTTAGCTAAAATGTATTTTACATTAAATAACTTTTGTTCTTTTCGCTTGAGGCTCTAACTTCTAAGTTATTGACCAAAACCATATGATGATGATGAAATAATTACCATTATTAATAGTCTAGGTAGGTACTTAGTAAAGGACTACCGGGCAGGATATTTTTGATTTTTATATACATGCATAATTTAGATTCTAGACTTACAATTTGTATAACAACATGTGTATAGCCTGCAAATGTATGCTCTGTGTATACAAACGACTCGGCATGTGTGAAATTCTCTGGCTTCAGTTCAGTGAATGTGAAATATAACCTAAACCTAAGAAGTGTGTTGATGCGGTATAAATAAAATTTTGAAATCTCTAAAATGTATAATAAAATGGATGCCTTGAAAGAGCCCCACGATTTACATTATACGTCTTTCGAAAAGTTTTAGTAAGTTAATTATAAACAACATTTGAATAATGTTTTCTAATTAAACATGCTTAAAACGATATACTTACAAACAAGTCGACCTCTTTTTAGTGCAAAAGTTGATTAGTTATTTGAAAATGTATAAAATTGTAAATGATAGCTTGTATCATGCATATGCGTTAAAATAATGAAGATTTTTCTACATATTCTGCAAAAATTACCCAAAATCACAGCAGACTGTGTAGTTAACAGCGAGGTCTAATGAAAATTTAATTCAGCTTTAAGCGCTTTATTATTCTCTTTCAAAAATATTCAATGAATGGTAAAATTAAGGCTGCATGTAAATTTGTGACCTTTCGCTTGAATTTCGTAAATTCGTTTAATTAATCGGTAGAATATTTATCTCGTTACTCAAGCTTTAATATCTAAATTTATCTGAACTAATGATTAATTAATTAACTGGTTAAAGATCAATTATTAGGAGACAGTAGAAATATATTGTTTTGTTTCGACCCTCACGAGGCTCATCGTATAATCGTGAAAATCAAATAATTATTATTTTTATTCTTCTGTGTATTCTTCCCCTTAAACAGTTTAACCGATTTTGATATAAAACCAGTTGACCGGTTTAGATGCACAATTGGGCCCAGTAGGTGGCGCTGCGATTGAATTGACAAAACAGCGTCTACGGCGAAGAGTGTAATAATATACATAATACATATAGATTTACTGAAACAGCTGATTTAGATTTACCTAATTATTATAAAACCGTTGCCCTTTGCTATATTTCTTAACATCGTTTGGTAGACAATTCCGATAAGATAAAAAAAATAATTGCAAATCGAAGAAAAAACACCTTTGCTCACAAGTCACAGTTGCGCAATAAAGCAGTAAGTTTGCTTATATCTGTTGTTGCTTTTTCTATTTTTATAAGTATTTTATTCTATTTCACTTTTACAAACAAACAGTCAGTTAACACTAGTGCATATGTACTTATATAATGATTATGTGCATGTATTAATAGTAGTTCATGTGTGGAATAGTCATAAGAAACGATTTAATTACTTTGTTGAGTCATTATGTGCGCTGTAATCGGTATATTATAAATAAATGCCATTGGTTTTATATATTAAAATTAAAACGTATAATAAGTTTTTTATTGTGCAAACTATCTATATAACTATACATATATTTGTTACTAGCTATTACTCATTTACTCGCAGTTTCACTGGCATCCCAAAGAAAGAAAAAGATAAATTAATCTACGCTGACAAGACTCGCACAAATTTAAAAGTAGTAGAATCTAAACTGTTGATAAAGGGACGCGTTACCTACATTAAAGGCATTAAAGGACTTGTTGATATAGCCTACTATTTGCTATCTCGCTATGTAATCTGCTTGTCAAATTTTATGAAAATCTATTCATCGGTTAAGGCATAGAACGATAACAGATAGAAAGACGGAGTTACTCGCATTTATAATTAGTGTCGATTTCTATTAGTAAAATAAAAAGTCAACCGGATAAAGGGTTTATTCTTTTCATTTATGTTGACTAATTAAAAATATTTTTTATGCAGATAAATTGGATATTTTGGATTGGAAAAAATCCAATTTCAAATCTGATAGTGTAGTCTTGATAAGTAAAGTTCGAGAACCCTACAAGAGACTGAAGAAACCCGCTATGAGTGATAATTCTAATGAGAAACCCGTGACAGACCGTCAGGGTTAGTGACAACGACCAGACGAGCCTTTGACAAAGTTGAATTTAATTACAAAGGTGCTCCCTCACTTGTACCATTCGCCTGTAATGTAACCTTACAGAGTCGAGCATTACATTAGTGAGGGAGGAGAACCGAGCATAACAGTGCGCAAAATGGTTACAGATTCGAACATTACTTTGGTGAGGGAGAACAACTGAGCATCACATTGCGGAATGTCTTTGATATAATTGATACAACTTGTAACATCATGCTCAGAATGATGTTACATTACAGGCTAATATTCGTAATGTCAAGGAGGCAATACTGTAATGTAATGCTCAAAATCGAATCTGAAACGTTACATTACAGGCGAATTCAGTAAGGGAGCACCTTAAAATAATATTTTATTAATAAAGCTGTAAATAGTAAAGAGCTAGTAAATCCATATGGTTATCAAAGTTTATTTTAATGTCAAGGAGAACAAGAAGTCTAATTATAATAAGTATTTGTTATTAACATAATAATTGTATCCTATTCCTATATTCTATACTAATTATTTCACACTAAAGGTAGCCCATGTTGCTTAGGGTACAGATATTGATAGATATCTCCTTGGCAAAGTTTATCGAAATCAGTTTAGCGGTTTAGGCGTACCTATAGGTCGCAGACAGACAGACCGAGTTACTTTCACATTTATTATAGATTTTCCAGTTAATGTAAGGGAGATAACCCTAATAAAGGTATAGGGTTATCACAAAGAGAAATTATTTATAACCGAGGCCACGAATGAATACCTTCAAGAATGCTTCGTCGATACTGATAAATATTCTGCAAGGCGAGCTATTAAAATCTCCACGTCGCAGAATTGAAAGGCCTTTGGCCTTTAACATTTCTATATACTATATACCTACGTAGCCAGCTTTTGCCCGCGACTTCGTCCGCGTGGAATAGGTCGTTCTCTGTTCCATATGTTTTTTTTATTGTTTTAATAAATCATTATTAAAACAATAAAAAAAATCGTAATTAAGTAAAGATATTTGTATGGGACTCCATCAGGAGTCCCATACAATTTCCTTACGCTATTTCAAACCCTTCAAGCCTTTTTTTTTTTCGACAAAAGCCTATGGCCATCATCATGAAGATCATCACCATATTTCATAAAAATCAGATTTTAGTAAAAGCGCTCGATGATTGACTGAAACGATATACATACTTAGGTCACAAATCATAATTTTAAAAAAACATGTAAGATCCTCATTTCTCAATCGCGTCTTCTGCTCGCATCAGAAAGGATTTTAGAAATTTCCCAAGTAATTGGGATATACGTGACCAAGACTTGTAGTAACACCGCGGATCACAGCTACTTAGTACTTATACCAGTTCGTCATCATCATGGAGAACCCTGTGTGGGTTCAGTTTCCGCACTTAGTCCTGCAGTGGACCATTGTATGTGTGCCGAGGGGCCGTTATTATAGCCAGCTAAACTCCCTCCAGAAGCAGATTAGTCTTCCCGGCCTCCCCAGTGTGTCCGCTACAGATCTTGGTGATCCTAGGTTTTTCCCGTATCTGAGTGACGCCTGTGCATTCAAGCAGCACGTGTGCTACCGGTTCCTCGACCATCATGTACGGCCTGCACAGGGGGCTATCTGTAACTGTTACTTGAGTTACTCAGATTGTTATATTTTGAGAAAGCAAAGGATTTTGTTTCATGTTTATTATGCACAATAAAAGGACAAAGGGAAATCGTGTGGCGGACAATGAGGTGTTGTATTACGGAACTTTTTGTTACATTTAATCATTCTTGTATTATATTTGGAGGGAAAGATCCTAAAGATTAGGTGTAGTCTATAATATGATTAAAGCTGAAGAGTTTGTTTGTTTGGTTGGACGCGCTTATTTCAGGAACTACTGGCCCGATTTAAAAAAATCTTTTAGTGTTAGATAGCCTGTTTAACGAGGAAGGCTATAGGCTATTTATCACCACGCTACGACCAATACCATATGACGATACTATCCACCATATATATACCATACTAGCTTTCCGCCAGCGGCTTCGCCTGCGTGGTCTTGATTACCTTTTTAACCCGCCTTTCTGTTGAATTTTTTCCTGAATTTTCTTTGCTATAAACCTCACGGAGCCCGAGACCTTTCCAACGAATGCAAAACCGTGGAAATCGGTTCGTGCGTTCTGGAGTTATAGCGTCAGGAAGGAAAACCCGACTTATTTTTATATAGTAGACTACTATACCATAATACTATACGACCAGGCTTATGTTATTCTAAGACAAGCTGACTTATTACTTTCTGTATTGTGCCTTGACATCTTATTTTAAATAAACAATTTATTGTTATAATAAGCATTATTTTATAAGTTATTTAAGGAACTCTTGTGACCATTGTAAATATTTATTGTAAAAGTTTAATAAATTATTATTATTATAATAATAGGAGCGGAGTATCAATTAAAAATGTTGCAAAAACGGGGGAAATAATCAACCCTACGGCAACAAAGTCGCGGGTAAAGGCTACTAAATAAATAATATTTTGGGTTATTTTAACACATCTAAACAAGCGTACCTACTATCTAAGAGGATGGATCAAGACGTCAGTGTTCTACCTAACCTGTCGACGCTACACGTTTTTAGCAAAATTATAAATTACGTATTATTTAATGTCGCCAAAATCGTAATCTTAAGTTATTCCGAATTCACGTACAACATACCGTTTGTATTTTGATAACAGAATTTTCGCGGCACTGTGTTAATACTTCCGCAAATATTAAATTCATATCTACATATTTGTTTATCGTTTTAGTAGGCTTAAAACAGTTAGGTGTGCGGCAGAATTATCTAATTGTGGTTTAATTGGATTATGGCATCATTATTTGCAAAGTATTCATTGCAAATAACACATGTTCTATTTTTCATGGGTTTTGTAAATTACATATTATATATTGAACTTATATATTAAACTATATTTACTGCGTCATGTGTCTATGACATTTTACGCACCCCAAATGAAAAGTAATGAAAATTACTTGGATTGTCTGAAAAAAAACTAAAGGTTTCCCAGCTAGCATGTGTATTTGACTTTACGATTATTAAACCTTGACCACTTTAATCTAATCCGTTGGGTTAATAATTTGAAGGTGTGGTTGTATTATGAATTATGATTATGACCGGGCGTTATACGGTTAAGTAAACAACTGAAATTAATATGACAATTGTACCATAAAGTGATAAGATTGGCGTAATATCTGCATCAGTATCTTAGTGGGGCGCCAGCAATTTATTTGTCGCCAGGGTGCGTACTGCGTACAGTCACGAGCATAAATGTAAATACATTTACAATTTTTTTTTTTTTTTTTATAATTTTATCATGCAATCAGTCCTTTTGACTATGAGCAGATGTGTTATTATTAGTCTTGACATTTTACAATAATTACACAAATTATATCATCTAATTTTAATATCACAAATTTTGTGCATGATGTGGCCTTCTATATTAGAAGGAGTCCACATATTTACCTACTAAATAATTATAATGTCTCTAGTTATAAGATTGTCTTTGTTGGAGATCGAAAAAAATACACTTGTTAAAATTCAAAAGCTATTTTATCTCAAGTATTGACTTAAATTTTATCTGTGCAAAGAACATTATATTTTACAACCAATACTATAATGATATTATCTCAAAGTTGCAATCGTCATTTCACGAAAACAATACTTTCGAATTTTAGTTTGTGTATAAGTAGTCAGTACATACTTTTGTTCGTGACTGTACCTACCTACATACGTAACGTTGTCAGTTGTCACACAGAACACAAATCGCCACATAAACACAGTGTGTACTGTACTGGGAACAGTTAATAGATGGCGTTATCAATATAATATTATATCTAGATGTACATATTCAGCTTCCGGATTCCAGTAGACTGGGAGCGAGGAAGTATCGCGACGTAATGTATTTTATAATTTATTGACACAAACTTGAAATCCTTATTACTTCCTGATCAAAAGTATCTTTAATCTCGACTGTCACCTTGCTGCCTCTCTTAAAATAATAAAAAATATTGATTTAGCGGCAAAAGTACTTACGTAAATGCTTTGTACGATAAATTCGAAGGCAAAAATAAAATATGGCCGTTGCATTAAGATGTTAGTGCTTACCTTGAATCACCCCGTTGAAATATTATACAGTGCATTACATGAATATAAATCTGAATTCCTTTTGAATTTCATATTTTTCACCGCTTGGCTTTATGCAAAATTGAAATATGTTTTGAATAATAAGTTTGTGATGTGTTTTGCAATTTGTCGCTATGTTTTTTATCTCTTACTGACTAACTAAACTTCTAGAGTAAATATTACTTATCATAACAACGATACGCATCGTTGTTATGATCAATTAGTTCCTCTAATGATTCCTAGTTCCATAGTCAACGGGTTACCTAACTGATGATTATTTCTGGCTTAGCTGTGACTGCAGTCAGTTTATTGTGATCGCCACACGATGGATTAGTTCAGCGGTAAACCCTACTACTATAAACACCGCAGAATTTGGTTAGGGTTGAACTATTTTATTTCATCTCATGATTATTATCGTCAATATTTTTTTTATTTAAAACGAACAGGAGGGCACGCATCGAATATCAAATTGCAGCTTGTCTACAGGCCCAGTACAGTTCCGTAAGGGTTCCGTCAAAAGTAGTTTGTTTCCATGTTTCTCTGGATAAGCACTGGTCTTGGGTATTGGCGCCAGTAAGTGTAGTAGCGTGTCATCTGCTACGAGTCAGTATAAATCATGCTATGTTTTATATTACAACAAAATGATGTCACAGTTATTGCAACCGTATAACGTTATCAATTCAAGTCATCGTCAAACGCTGACAAGGATAACTACAACTTTCTCAGTTAATCAGTTTTATTTACGTACTATTATTAATTAGCGTGGGAGTTATTACACAGTGTCGATATAAGCCGTGTATATGCAATAATAGTAGGAATCGACGCAACGTTCACACAATGGGACAATTATCTCATGAGTTGATAGTTTGAACCTTGGCTAGTTTACGTTATAGGCTAAGCAAGCCTTCAGTTTATGTGACACCCGGTAGATTACTCAACTGACACGTCACAGACAAAGAGATTGAAAATGTTTTTTTTTTAATGGCAAGTACAAATATGTTGATGTCAATAATATTGACAAAAGTACTGGAAAGAGGGTGTTGAGTAGGCTATAATATTATTCAGGGGACGGGGATCCATGAGGATTTCGCACCCGAAAAAAGGTAAGTACTTAGTAATATTAATTAAAAATTCAAAGAGGAAAAAAAAGAAAATTAAAGTTGGCCTGGTTTAGGTTTAGCATGTCTGAATATCCGTGGATTTTCTATGAAATCCTTACTAATATTATAAATCTGAAAGTAACTCTGTCTGTCGCGGTTTCACGCCAAAACTAATGAACCGATTTAAATGTTTGATACACAGATAGTCTAGAGCCTGAGAAAGGACATATGCTATTTTTTAATGCAAAAAAGGGGTTGAAATAGGGGATCTTCGGTCTGGGTATTTACCCAGACCACGCAGACGAAGCCGCTGGCGGAAAGCTAGTACTTTGTATGGAAATAGCTCAGTTTGAATTTGGTGGCGCCCCCTATTACATTGGACCTAAACATATGAACTGTAGTTGACCAGTTGTACAGTACATCACTGCTGTTATGTATTATATACTAATATTATAAAGAGGAAAGATTTGTTTGTTTGTTTGTTTGTAATGAATAGGCTCCGAAACTACTGGACCGATTTCAAAAATTCTTTCACCTTTGGAAAGCTACATTATCCCCGAGTAACATAGGCTATATATCATCACGCTACGACTAATAGGAGCGGAGTAGTAATGAAAAATGTAGCAAAAACGGGGAAAAAATTATAAGACCACGCGGGCGAAGCCGCTGGCGGGAAGCTAGTATATAATAATATACGACGACTTGATTTGATTGACGACGTCTGTGGTCTAGTGGTTCGAGTACCGGACTACTGATCACGACGTCGTGGGTTCGATTCCCACAAGACACAAACATTTATCTGATGAACTTAGGTGTTTGTGTTTGTCTGGGTGTTTCTTATATATTATACGTATATATTTACAAAAAAAAACTGTATAAGTATTATATCCATTGTCTAGTACCCATAGTAGAAGCTCTGCTTAGTTTGGGACTAGATGGTGCTGTGTAAAAATGTCCCAAGATATTTATAAAAAAAAACAAATTTTTATATTATAAAGAGGAAAGATTTCATTGTTTGTTTGTATTGAAACGGCTCCGAAACTACTGGACCGATTTGAAAAATTATTTCAGTGTTAGATAGCTTATTTATCGGGGAAGGCTATATACCATCACGCTACGACTAATAGGAGTGGAGTAGCAATGAAAAATGTCGCAAAAACGAAGAAAAAAATCACAAGACCACGCGGGCGAACCTGTTTGTGTGCAAATGATTATTTTAAAGCGCCGTAACTCAATATTAAACAAACTTCGATCTAAAAACAAGGGTAATATGCAATTGAACTACTTATAGTATTTTTGTTTTCACAGCACCTGTTACTCATTTTATTTAGGTACTTACCTATAATGTTTGTATCAAAACATTTGCTCGTACACTGTCTTGTTATGTGCAAAACGTTACAACTGTTACAAGCAACAATAGTATTGATATTTGCCATTCAAATAACATGTAAATGTAGTAGCAGAAATAGCATACATCCCACAGATGACAAAAATAACTATTTGTTTATACTCGTACGTACACACCTTAGTAGGACGTAGAAAAAATACAAAAGAATGGCCCCTGCCTGCAAAACCCCCGATTTTTTCAACTAAAAGATAGAAAACCTTTGCGACCTTATTTCGGAGGCATTTTAAGTCTGGTAATTAGGTCAACCGGGTGTTTAAACTTTTAAAACCAGTACCCACTCAGCCACGTTCAGGCAGTACCTACATAGATTTGATAATATCGGTTGTTTCTGTATTCTACCCTAGAGTTCACATGGAAAAACCTTCCACCATTTTACTTATACTTACTTTCATTGTCTCTCTGCCTCTTGATCTTTAGAGGACTGAAGTTTAGTGAAACTGAAAATGTCAAATCGGGGGGCTAACATGCGCGCCACGACATAATTTCGTTATCTCGTCACGACATTATCACGATATTACCTCATCTTCAGTCACAGTTTCGGCACGACCAAATTGTTTCGCGGCGCGTTAGCCGAGCATGGAACCTGCCCCTCAACCATGAGTTCTATCGAATGACTTTCGATAGGTTTTTTACGCATCGAAACGCTGTAATCCCATAGCAGGTTTTAGTTCTTTACGTAACCGCTAGAGGCGCTGCGAGAGTTTTCCATACAAATATTTTACCGCGTCGCTAGCGAGTCTAGTGACAAAAACTCATGGTCGAGGCACTGTACGGCCTGTACGAAGGAGTTCCACCAATTAAATTAATGACCAATTAAGGTGCGAGAATTTCACGAAGTGATACCGACTGTTAGCCTCTGTAACCTTACTAATGGATATTGATAAAATAATTTGATATAATGATAAAAATTTATGTCACTAAGCACCTTCAGAGTAAAGATTTTGACAAGGAACAAGTTATATAACGAATTAATTAATTCTTCTATACTATTGCAATAACATTAAACCGGTTATAGACCATATGATGCCAGACAATATTATGTAAGTTGCATTATGTTTATTTATGTAAATAAATAAAATGTCTGTTATCATAAATTAGGTATATAAAATGCAATAAATTATAGATGCGAATAATGATTTGCGGGGTGACTTTGAAATTAATCGAACAATTTTAGAACACTAAGTTTTAATTTTTAATTGTGATTTTATTTTATTACCATACCCATTTTATCTCCATAAGTTATATGGTAATAAAATGGGACATTCAATTTAATAAAACTGCATTTTATTTTAATTGGTGGGTGTTGCAAGTCTCTACCGTGGCTCAAACAATTATAAATTGGTTTTCTTTCTCTCTTTCTGTTATTTACTGACATGTTCAATAACAAAAAATTGAGGATGCTCTAATGTTACCTAGTGCAAATACTCGTCTTCAGTACGACACGAGTTAGTGGGAGCATCTAGCGAACAAAAACAAAATACAACCTCACAAACTACCTGTTTTGTCTATACTTTACTAACCTTTCCAAGTCTATTTAAAAATTAACGAAATTATTTATGTAATTTTGTCTTACTGGTGAGACTGGGTTTAGTTCTTTACTCCGTACTCCTTTCTTCTTTTTATATTTATTAAGTTGCTAGTTATACAGCATTTTTTTATTGTTAATAAGAAGACGTTGATCTAATCTGTTGCACCAACCAGTCATTTTAAATAAAAAAATAATAAAAACCTATCTTGATCTTCGTTGCGTCCGATTGTAAAAACAAAAGATTTTACAACCGTACATAACTCCTATTGTTTGAAGTACTGATGGGACTGATAAGTTCTCTCTAGGAATACTTAACTACAATGTTCTTAAAAAATAAAAATAATTTCCGTATGATCAATCAATCAAGCAAAACAGTTTTATTTTCACGTAGACCATACACAGACACTTATGAAATGTCGAAACAAGGTGCACGGTTCCAAATTATTCGTTTCCTATGGAGAAGAACCGGCAAGAAACTCAATGGTCTTTCGGCACAATCCTCAACAAATCTCAAAAAGTAGTCGACCGTCGATGATCTGTGTGATTAATAAAAAAAACATCAATACGTGGCCCGTTTATGTAGCGAGTTCATTATATTTATTATTTATCTCGATGTTTCCAAGACGTTAATTTATTAGCCGTTAACAATTACAGTATCTAGTTATTACAACATTCGTAGGTACCTACGAGATACGTACAATAGTTAGGTACGTGTTTAGATACACGTTCTTGATACTAGGAAAATTATGTACCTATTTTGTATGAAATAATTTAAAATAATGGGACATTCACTTGCGAAGAGTATTTTTTCATGCTTACTAAGGGATGAGAAAAATAACTTTAGATTTGAAAAAAAAAAACGCACATTAGTAAAAACTGTCAATTTGACAGCTATCTGCTGTCAGTGTCCGTTTCGGAATATCAAACGCCCGCCACGCCACGCAGTTATTAACAGTTTTGAATATTGATTTCATGGTAAAACTGTCAACTTGACAGCTGTCATGTACCTCAGGTACAAATTTGGGCTTAGTTGTATGGGCTTTTGATGACCTTCTTTACCATTTATCACTCGACTAATGAGGCAATAACTGTAATAATTATAATACTTCGCAATCTATGTAGAATTGTATGTTGTTCCTGCACTCGTCACTGTAAGTACTTATATAAAATATAAACAAGTCTTTGTTCCTATTGTCAGCTTTGCGGTAATAAGCCAATAATAGATTATATCGCAATATCCCTTTACAGTCTGTACCTATAATGACCTATCAGTTAATTAACGACGTAAATATAGTAATTATGATATTTCAGGAAAGAGACGTAGCCAGTTTCTTCTTCTTTGGCAATATTTATTACTGCGGTACACAAGATACATTTTGTTTAGGTATATAATAATAAATAATAAATTCTTTATTGTCTTCCACAAATAAAACAGTTTTTAGGTACAATTACAAGCAACTTAAAAACAAAACATTTTATTGATTATTATTATTATTTATAGGCGGAAACTATAGGCTTAAGTTTTATATTTTGTAACCTATTATTAAGATAATTATAAGCTGTTTGTTTCTCTAACATAAATAAATTTAAATACTAAGGATGGACCATCCGAGCATTTGACAGACGCGTTTGCCTCTCACAGAAACACTAACGCCATCTTTGGGAATGTCGTGTTTTTTAGACGATCGCGGACTTCGGTTTAGAGAAGACCATCATTTTGGGATCAAGTTCGGGGGTGTCATTGTGACATGCGGTCCGGCCAGTCCTCACGCATAAATATATAAGTCAATGGGTATATCACCATCTTTACCGAAACACAGATCGTCTGTATACCTAACTCTTTTGTTGACTGTACGTTGAGATCACCCACATGATCAATACAACTATATCGACAAAAAGTACATTTTTCAAACAATGGAATTGTGAAAGCCGATCATCGTACCCATGACCTACCGGGGCAGCTGCCCTGACCCATCGGGGACAAACAAATGGGTGGTCGGCGAGGTCGCATCCAATATAATTTATTTACTACATTTAGCACTTTGATAACGAAAGAGTTGCGCATACGCCGTTAGCATAGCTGATAACGCAAGTAAATGCACTTTGTTGCGTAAAAATTACCCGTACTAATAGTAAAATCACGCACAAATTAATTTTTTTTTATGTTGCATTTACGAATTTTACTAGAATTAATTGGTTTTTCGGACGAGCTTTTAAATAAAACGGAACCTAGCAGTTTCGACGCGAGCGCAGTACTCGTATATTGTGTAGTAAATTTAGTTACCATAGATATAGGGTAAGTACTCCTAAATCCTTACTTAACATTATAAATGCGAAAGTAACTCTGTCTGTCTGTCTGTCGCACTTTCACGCCAAATCTACTGAACCGATGGTACACATAATATGTAAAGTCTAGACCCTGAAAAGACATAGGCTACTTTTTAATGCGAAAAAAGGGCTGTAAAGGGTTGAAATAGGGGATGAAAGTTATAAGAATACCCAGACTATGCGGGCAAAGCCGCCGGCGGAAAGTAAATTTATAGTTACACAGCTAGCATACGATACGATGCAGCGGTAGAATTTAGTCGGTTCACGATACCGTATTGTCGATAACTTAGGCCTCTTATCGAATCGAAACAGCTAAGTTAGAAAGCGAATAGTTCGACACTGCGCAACGATGCGCCGGCGTCACGCAAACCGGCAACGCTACACCTTCAGTTACATACTCTGATCGTGCCGAACAAATAAAATCACTTACGGCCGAATTATAACATACCATTCAACAGCCTATTTCTCCGAAGAGTTAAGCACACGTGCTTGGTTCGCCCATATATTTTAGGTGCCGTGCTATAAGATCTCCCCGTAAAACCAACCATCAACTGCTTCTAAGAATTTTGTAGTAAAGTCCAATAATACTGACCTTAGGCTAATATTCAGAGACGATGCTAAGCGTAAAGTAATGCTCCCGTATGTCAAATTTGTATTACAATTTGACATACGGAAGCCTAAGTTTATGCTTAGCATCGTCTCTGAATATAAGCCTTAGAATCATGCCTTGAACCTCGCACTCAGTAGTCGTTGGAGTATTCCCGTTTGAGCCTGACCTGTTAGAGTAACCAATATATTGAGCACCTATGAGACTGTTTCTAAGAATTACAAATTTAGTCTAAATACATATTTATGAGCAATTAATAAATTCATTACACACTGTCTAGTAAATTTTATCGGTAACTTGTCTCTTAAAAGACACTAATCAATCGAACGGAAACTAAATGACAAGTGTTAAAATCGATTTTTCCATTATGATTATTAAGTTGGCATCACCATAGCAACAGTCATAACATTTTCTTTTCAATACGGAACTCATTGGAGCGTCTCCGCAGAAAAAATGGTCAATAATTAGTCTTCGCTCCATTTCTCAGTGTGATTGGTTGACGACGCAAAAACCTGCATGAGGAAGTGATCTATGGTTAGCGACTGACGATACAAATAATGGGAAAACGATTGTTGTTGCTTTTAAGGTGACAGCGCTTTTTGTTCTTTTTTTTTCAATCATTTGAATGAATTGAAATAACATTATGATGAGAAGAATTTTGATTATTATGCATCTGTTTTCAAGTGCGCCAAGGCAAAGTTGAAAAACTTAAAGAGAAAAAAAAATATTCTTACTATCTGATGTGTCTACCAGATACTTTTAAAATTACTTATCTTATTTGAACTGCCAAATAAGATACTAAAAATGAATTTAGTAGGCATTAATTTGACTTTACAGTCGTCATATTAATGAGTCAATTAAACACGGATCCTGCGGTCGACTTTCTTCGTATAATGCAGTTTTTATGACGCACAATTAGTAAGATAATTTTATGTTCTCGGTACCTGACCTAATATAAGTAGTTTGTTTTTGCTAATGTTTGGCCGTTAATTATTATTATACTGATTGACGTCATGGATCATAGTCATTGTAACTATGTAGGTAAGTGTTGGCACATTTAATTTTGTAGTTAGGCATCGCGTCAATATATTTTCCAACAATGTTGGAGTTAGCTTCCAGTTTAGCTAAATGCTGCGTAATAACAGTACTTTACACAAAGCGAAGGCCATCACAGCTTTGCCACTTATTTTTGGCCAATTATCGATTATAAACAACAGATATTCTTAACAAACAGCATAATCTACAAATTCTATATGCCGCAACCATAAAACCTGCACTCATAACAGCAAAACTTTTTCAGTAACAAACACCATAATAGCGGGGGCATAAAACAACATCATGGCCCATGGTCGCAGGGTAGCCCAATGTCAGCGGGCCCATTAGCACACCAAGTTCAGGGTAGCCTTGGTCTGAAGTTCACGATCGGGGCGAGTCACGCGATGCCACGACCATAGCTAGAGAGGGGCTCGATTGTATCGACCTGTTTATTTTAATGCTTCACGTTTTAGACGGTTATTTGGTGAAGTGTCACATGCTGAGTAGATTGCTATAGCAATATTGTTTTGGTCAACTGTTAATCCATGTTAGGCTGTTGATAATTGTATTTGTTTATAAATTAAATCTACTAAGAAACTCGGTAGAATAAGACTACTAAGACAAGAAAATCGTAGAATGAGATAAAATTATAGATTTTAAGCATTATCTTTATCCTGCCCTTTTACTAATATATTTGAGTTTTGCGCAGCCTATCCTTTTCTTCCATTCAAACATGTTAGCCGTCACTCCCTAATTCACTCCCTTTTCCATCATATCGATCTTAACACAATAAATCCATCTTTTCTGTGGTCTTCCTCTATCCTTCCGTCCTTCAACATTCAATGTCATCACTCATGTACCCGTATTTGTAACTGCAAGTTTTGCAACATAATTAAGTTGAAATCCATATCCCATAGGAGATATCAGAGCAAGAATACTCAATAAGGTACTTAATCTCCTTCGCCCCATCGCGATACCAATTCTGAGTGAGCTTCTGTACCACCAAGGACAGGGCCGAGTCATGGTCGACTTACAACCTTGTCTTTTACCGTGCCGTTATGGCTTCCGTGTTTTCACCCTTTGGATGAACTTTATCGATTCCGGATATGGGAAGGGAAATTGTCACAAACGGTGGCATGGGAAAGTAAAAACGTTTAAAGATGTGTGCAACCGTGCCCATTTTCAGCACAATAATGGGGTGCTCGGGAAACTTATTCTTTCGGATCTCGTCTTGTGCCATGCCTGTTATAATCATGTCTCTCCGAAGGCTGCTATGATTCATTATCACTTTTTTGCAGGGGGTTAAGGGCATCCTGGATTCCTGATATCTAGAACCCAGAAGAATACACCAAAGCGCCAAGTTCTAAAAGTTCTACCCCTGTCGTGAATGTTTGCTTATAGACCACCTCAGAAACACGATGCCCTTGACTAACCGATTAAGTTCCTGAAGGACAACGACGCTAACATGGCCGCCATACAACCTTGTCAAGTCCAACTACCCTTCCATTAGGAACTTCCGCGTTTGCAGCCGTCCATGATTAAGTTAAACATTTTGGTATCAGGCCTCATATTGTATCGACATGCTACAAGGAGAGTGAAGGTTAGCTGAAGGACGTCGGAATCGAAATCACAAAGGCAAGTTCGGTATTTAGTCGGTACGAGATCAACATACAAAGTCTCCTCTCGGGAGGGCGAACCATTCATAAGTTATGTATGCGCAAGATTACGAATTTAGACAGAATCTTTCCTTGTCGTTTATTTCTTTCTACATAGAACACGACTTATTTAGAACCAAACCTTTTTATAATTTCTCTCTCATAAATTCACTCAAATCTCAATGCCTACAAACTAAATCCGTCAAAAAGTTATATACACCACATACATAGGTATTTAGTTTGACTACAAGTTTTAAATCCCATAGCAAATTTTATGGATTCTAAAATTATTCCATCAAAATTGTTGTTTGAACTTTGAACTAACATTATGTTCATACTTCGTATTCGTTCTTGGACTTAAACAAACGCTTTAACAGGGTCTTTTGCTTGCGATCGCTTCGAGCAAAAGTTTTTTAATTCCATTTGTTTTTGTTTGTGAATTTTCGTTGTCGTTTTGAAGTAATTAGAACTCCGCAGTTTTCCAAGGACTGTTTTGTGCCTTTTTGCGCAATACCATGAAACTTTATTAGAAAAGAAAAATTGTTTACTTAACATTCCGCCTACCTAACTTAACCTTTCTTGTGGTACATATAAAATAATTATTTATTTATTTAATCCATTCTTTAACTCCCTTTTGTCCTAAGTCAGATGTAACTTGTATGCAAGAATCGTTGCAAATGGCGATCTCTAGTTGCTGTCTATCCCTATGAGAAAAAGGCGTTTGTATCTTATAAAAACAATCTGACTGGTAGATACAAGAACAAATGCTATGATTTTACAAAATGTATTTCTAATATTTATACGCGTAAAGTCCTAACCGTAAAAACTAGTTCCGAATCACATGACCTACATCTGTTCAGCAGCCCGCACTAAAATTCGGCGTTCCGATACCAACAAAATGCGTAAACATTTACTGTTCACTAATACAGTTTGGCAAATATTTTATTAATAATACGACGGCGTTCTGATAACAGCCTCCCAGAAGCGGTAAGTCACAACGCAAGACAAACAACAGAAGTCAAATTTGGAACTTATGACTTCTTCGCTCGTTGGAACTCGAACTTTTGAACTTTTTTCGAAAAATTTAATGTTATTTTAAGTGCAACTACCCCTTAATTCTAAAATTATTTTTAGAATATAGGGTTAGGGGTATACAGTAGGTGTTATATTTAGTGCTAGCTCACTTTATTGATGAAAATGACAATAACTGGTATTGTTTTAAGTCCAAATAACTAACAGAGCTATGAGAGGCTCTAGAATTAGGGTCTTAGTGAGTCATTTAAAATACCAATAAGTATCAAATATTTCTTGTGTCACCATTCGAGTTTAGACGTATCTGTGATTGGTTACTCTGTGACAATATACTCTTTATATTGAGTGGTCCTTCTGTACATATTTTTTAGTGGCAAGCCCAACGTGAGAGAGAGGTCATTCGCATTGATGTAGTGTCGTTCACCTATTAACAAGATAGTATAAACATAAGTGACACAGTTTCGGTAATAAATGTATGTTTCACGCTGATAAGATAACTTTGCTATTATTACTGATGAACTAAAAAAATAAACAAAAATGTTGCGACAAAGAATTAATCAACAAATGCATAACAAAATATATTTGTTTAAATAAAATATTATTAGGGGTACTACCGCCCCTTTTAAATGAAATACACTTTCGGAATAACCCTGAATAATTGACGATATTCGCCAACGTTGAATGCCGCAATGCCTACGTGCTTGTTAATTTGAGGTCTACTACGATTACGAAAATCAAACGTTAAGGGTTTAAATCAAAACGAAACAGCGATAATGAAATAAAACCATAATTTTACTGTTAGTATAATCCCAAACAACGAAGTAGACCGTACTAAATGTTAAATAACTTAACATTTTGTACTTCGACGTAAGACAAAAAGTTAAATTCGCAGACTTCGAATCGATAGTCAAAATACTTTCGAGGAAACCTAAAATAGGTACTTTAATTTTGTATAAACTAAGGAAAGCCATTACTCCTCGACCTACCAATTATAACAATTAGGCACTTAATTGGCTCTTGTGTTTCTCTGTCACCCCAAGATACGGCTGAAAGTAAACAAACAAGAGGTCGTAATTGTTATCTGAACTTCAGTTGCTTTTATTACAAATTAATTGATAATTTTAACGAGAGGAGAAAACAACCACGAGGTTGTTCGATATGCAAGTTTAAGATACGCAGAAAACCCCAGGGATGTGCCGTAGCAGGCGGGCTCTGGCATGATCACCGGCAACGAGATTATTTCTGTTCGAGATCACGTTGACGTGACGGGCGTGCGGCCATAGTAAATGTATGTATCTGACGGTGACGTGCCGGTGACGGTGGCGGTGGACAAACAGCCTAAGTGACCTCTCCACGAGCTGATGGTGGCCACCGAGGTTGTTTTAGTGCCCCACACTCCCCGGTCTAATCCCCAAAGACCAGCAGCGTTTTGTTTCCCCCGTCAACAATAAAAGGCGACATAAAGTTAACGGTATTTAAAATCTTTTCAGCTTTTATTATCTGCGTAAGTTAAACAAATTTTAGTAGTCACGTGAAAATACACTGAAATCAGTCATACTCTAAAGAATTTAAAGAATAGTTGCGTTCAATGTAGCGGAACTAGAATACATTGAATTTTGTTATTGTGTCCTAATTTAGATGTAGAACGTTTTTCGAGGCTTCGTTTTTCTAAGAATATGTTTGTATATTTGTTTATGTAGGTAAGTGCTCAAGTGTCCTGGTCAAGGGAAGGCACGCATGGTTTTATACTCGTAAAAAGAGGGGTGTATGTATGAGTTTAATTAGTAGGACATGCTGGCTTTCGAGGCGGCAGACGATTCATGCGGACTCCGCATCGAATTAATCCATTCCATGCTCAGGAAGCTAAAGATACCGGCGAATTGCGAGTACATTAAGTACGTCTCTGCCTAACCCTTCGGGGAATAAAGGCGTGATAGTATGAACGGTGTGCAGGCCAGTAGGTTATTGTTTTCAAAATGATGATTGCGCTAACCCCTACCCAATTAAAATGAAATTCTGTCAAAGAAAAACGAATTACGTACTTCTTATTTATACACTTATAATGAATAAGACTACTGATTAATTACCTAAATAAAAAAAACTGTAGAGAATGCGGTAGTCGCCAATAATTAAATACTTGTAAAACAACAGACAAGTCCAGGTACAAACATCTAGATATTATAATAAACAGTCGTACTTAATGTTTTACTTTTCTTCCTTAAAAGTATAATGTAAACAATCGCTATCATGTAATATGTATAATTATTTTAACTCTTTTACAAATAAACTGAGATAACTAACGTAATAATTTAATTATGTAATTTTTAAGGAAGATTTAGGACTGACATTGTCTATGACTTACTTTATAATAACCAGAAATATGTTTTTTATTCGGTTGAAGCAGGAAGAAAACCGTTAAAACTTATTTGGTTTTTGATAATGTTGATCCTGATAAGCTGAATAATTACGTTTGTGCACTAATAACATATTTAGATAAACACACACGATGTCTCACATACACGCGTGTCAATCCAAAAAGCTCTATCTTTCTTTACCAAGACAAGAATGCATAACACGTATATTTTTTCATACTTTCGTTTGCGTGGATGTTATTATGAAAATACATACACGTCAAACCATTATCACTTGGAAATAATGCCTCTTCCTATAAGTGAAATATTTTCTCATTAGCTTTGGAGATTAGATACCTCGACACACAAATTCTCAAACGAGAATAAAAATAATAGATGACCTTACAAAATTACAAGCTGACATATCTAATACAAGAATTATGTAAGGTTTCTTACATAACATAAAATGTATTTAAAAAAAATATCTAGACAAGACCACTTTAATATTACAGAATCCGGTAGTACATACCTACATCTTAACAAAAAAAACCTGAATGTAAAAAAGGCCAAGTTCGTTACAATCGGTACAAAAACGGAGTAGATTTTACAACTTCACCTAGAGAACGTTTTAATTAATAGAACATTTTAATTAATTTAATTACTATAACCTCGCGACTATTCTAGAAAAACAATTATATGAGGTTGTTTTCCATAAATTTTACTTACCGATAGTAGCTACTCTACGCCAAATTCAAATTTTGGAAGTCAGCTAAGTGGTAGATCTTTTATGACTTAAATAAATAAAACTAGCTTCGTTAATTGAATCCTAGAAAATGGGGCACTTATTGCAATTTGATTTTCGTTCAAAATGGTTCTTTATCGTATAATAACATCACAGAAGCATGGTTTTTTTTTCAAGTTAGAGTTACACACTGTCATAAATAATTTTAAGTATACATAAAGCCGGGTGTACACTGAACAATGACAATTTTCTTTTACTGCAAACATTTCCGTCAGTCACAAAATATGGTGTATTCTGTCGTTTAATAGCGCTTTCTTGAGCTATTTCCTTAAACTTTTATTTATACATACCCCACTTGGTGTGTTGGAGCGTAACGATAAGGTTTTATGTGTTTTTAAGGTCTAACAATGTTGCTATGCTGGTTCGTTGGAATAAAGAAAAAAAAGAGCATTAAAGTGTTCATATTTCGAATTGTTTTAAACTATCTCTGTTGTATTTCCCGCTCTCCCCGCGACGAAAATTAATTGTGATTTCTAAATTGTTCTGATGGTTTCAGTAGAGTTAAGCAGGTCAATGTCTGCTGAAGATTTAGGCGTCAGCCAACATTTTACCCAGTCTCTATCATTCTCTCCGCGTAAGTTACTATGCGGATAATTCCGACGAGTTTTCACGAGATCATTGAATGATACATATTTTTTTAACAAGTAAACACATTCAGTAGACAAGCCCAGTGTACATATTTTAATTGTTTAATGTACAAATATGCTTTACTTTTGATATATTATTATGTTTTGGACTTTGCGTGACAGGATGACGTAAGCGAACTTGATCTTTAAACTGAGAGATGCGTGAAAAGGCAAACAAAAAGTTATACACTGTAGTGAAGTGTATGTCTAAATATTTATCAACTTGACATTTTCTTTTTTTAAGAATAAAATTTTGTAATCCGTTTTCTATTATATTTCCTTTTAACCTTGTTATCGAAAATACATAATATAATATAACGAAGTCTGCAGGGGTAAAAAAACTTTCTCAACAAAGCCAACAAACTTGACTTGCCCAGAACGTTTTACTGTTTACATCCGTCCTAAACAAAACTCGGTTGCCCAAACACAAAACTAGTATATAAGTAAGAACTAAACAGATTCCTTTGATAAACAAGACCATGTGTGTAGAATGACCCTGGACCGCGCCTACAGGAACAATCCTGGCGATCGCAGTGACCCGCATTTTGTTCCCTTTAATTATTAACCTACCCACATCCATAAATTTCCCGGTGATGGCAATGAACTTCAGCCCACTAAGGTTAAGAACGTTTCCATAATTCCTTGCCACTCAGTCAATGACCTGGGAGTAGCTATTCAAGAAAGTGGAACAAAAATCTCAAGTAACTTAGCAAAAGTTGACAGTTGACTGAAAATGCGTCACTACAACGCACACATTCAAATGATAAAAGTAATCACTATGTGGTTGTGTGCCTTGTTTATTTACTCTGTCCCGTCCTGGCGTTATATAAAGACTTCTGATGTCACACTTTTTTAAGGTAATGCCGATACTTTGCGTCGAGATGAGACAATGTGACAACATTTTGTCGCAAATCCTTTTTTGTAGTGGTGAATTTCTCATGGATCTCCACTCTGACAGGGGGATATGTTAGGCTCGTACGGTTAAAAACAGCAAACAGTCCCTTCTCTATAGGCGAAGCCATTGGTCTCTTGATAACATTAGCCACGACCTCAAAAACCTCTGAAAAAAACCTCCCCCAATTTTTCCCGTTTTAAATTCTGGTGCACAGGACCACAGAATACGCAAGGACTTCAATCTGAGTTATAAAAACCATAATTGCATCATTACATAGTGTATTATTGTAAGCGTATGAAATTACAAGTACTTTCGTGGATAGCACTAAGGTCCAATGTATGAAGAGTAAGACGTAGTCATGTAGTGAAAAAAATATATTTAAAAGGATTGGTACCCTAATCTAGCAGTTGAAAGTTCGACATACGCCCAAGTAAATAAAGAGTTGAGAATACATGTATATGTTTTTATGCGTGTAACTTCAAAAAACGACAAACAAACAATATGCAGGAAGCCATAAACAGTTCACGGTTTCTTTCGGTCGATGATATTTAATCATCAGAATATTCATTTACAGTAAATATCCTCATGCATAATTAAACAGACGTGTATATTTACCTAATTATTATTGAAAAAAAAAACAGTGTGCAGCAATACTATATTTCCTTCGATGATTCATATAAATTGTAAGTACTTTTAAAAACTCTGGCCACCGACCGCGTGTCATCGACCCATTAAAATGTAAATAAATAATTAAAGATGGCTAAAAATACATGTATTATACCCGATTATAAGGCATACTAATTTCTTCATACGGGACTTTATATTTAAAATGTCGCTCTACTAGTTTTCCTAAACCAATAAATCATCCTTTGACCTACTTAAATACAACGGTTTTGGCAAAGAATAGTAGCTTTGATATTAACAATCTTTTATACTTCCAATTCCAAAGGACAGTAGCTTTTTTAAATTTTTTAGCTGTGTGTATATGTAAGTAAAGGTACTTACACATAAAAAACCGTGGCTTTCATATAAAGTAATACGCAAAAATCCAAAGTTCGAGTTGCTAATGAACCAATGGACCATTGAGGTCTTAAGACCTCAAGCATACGAGCCACGCTTATGGTTAATGAAGCAGTTCCTAAAATTATAGCAATTCTAGGAACTGCTTCATCAAAAATCAATCGGTATCATCTTTGGAACTATTGCCAGTCGGTATTTTGCGCCGGTGCATAATATAAAAAACTAAAACGTTCCTAAGTTTGGACATTTGGCAAAATTATCCATTATAAAACCTGCCTCTATTAATTTAATAGATAATATTGTGGAATTTTATTTTTTTACAACCCGTTTCATCCTTGTTTAGACGAAATTCTAACAACAAAGTATTTTTATTAATGATGTATTTAATTTATCTTTCTGAACGTTCTAGAATCTGATGATATTTTATGTGAGCTAGGTATAATTTATCATTGTTTTGTGACCATCATAAGATCGAATTGCGTTACACAAAAAGGCCATTGGCATAAATTACTTTAGAAAAATTATATCTATTACTTTTGTTAGAGAGAGAGGGAGGATTATGTTATCACCTACCTGTTTTCGTTACTATTGATAAGAAAAACCAATTACAAATAATCTTCGAACACGAAACATTCAATTCAACATTTTCTTGTCTCGCAATTTATTATTCCTTGCACATTACGCCTCGGATGGCTGAATTCACTTCGCAAATCGTTAAATTTAATTGTACACAGTTACACAATAATTTAAACATTGTACCGCCTCTTATCATGTGTGCATAACCTATAAAAGCAAAGTAATTGAAATTACTGCCTATTCTACCTACGTGACCATAAATTGAATTAGTGTTAGGTACAATTCTGACGTCACTGTTGTATTGTTTCAGTTACCTGACGCTGTGAAGTTTCTCGCCGGTTATGGGGCAGCAGTCGACTTCAACAACAGTTATAAAGAACAAAGCTAACGAAGAATTATGAGGCACACCTGGCCAAAACTCTCATGACATTTGCCTGCTGAAAAAAAAACGTCGACGTTTGAAAGTGGAACGCAACAGAACTTTTGAAGCCAGCGTAGCACTTAAGAGTTCCCTAAGGAAGCTAGTGTTGTGCTATCAAGTCTTTTCGCAAATGATAACGTTATCGTGTTCTTAACTAAATCCATTGCGTTTGTTTTCGTTAACCGATAGTGGCGCTGATAAAGTCTTGTCGATTTTTCATTTAACGTCACACCGTAGACGGTCGCGTATCTACCGAGACGTGTTAAAATAGTGCTGGTGTACGACTGATATCGTTTCACTCGCCAATGTTTAAAAACATATCGACCGTAAGCCAAGTGTGTTCGTATACGGGTCGAGTAAGCGTACCTACGTTGTGTAGTGGAACATTTTTAAAGTTTGAAAATCGAATGTGTTTTTAAAAATGCGTGGATTGTTGTCTCGTTTGGCGGCGCTGGGGTGGATGGTGTCGTTAGTGGGGTGCCACAGTCCTGGCAGCGAGCTGGAGTCGGTGAGGTACGGGCCCACTGATGACCGGTTCATCAGTGACACGTATACAGTCGCCAACATCAACATCACATATAAAGATGAACATGGGGAGGAGTACACCGAGACGTCTGAGGTGAGTGACCCCTCTTATGTCAAGTCCTAGTTTAGAAAGATTTAGATATCGATAGCGTGATACTCGATAAAAGTATAATTTTGCAGCTGACAGCAATGAACATCTTTCGAAAATTGTCAACAAAGCCACAGGACACTATTCAAACGAGGCACTTACGAAAAACCAGTTGTTTTGTTTTTTCTTTGGAACTTTGCGATTTAGCTAAGGAATTAATCACCTGCCTTAATTGTGTGTATAATTATGTTGTTTAGACATAGGATCATGACTTTTATCACGTAGACCCAGTAATAAGAAATATCTTGCTTGCTGATAAATTGTCTTGCCACATGAGTCAGAATTGAAATCATCTTTCATTTTGTTATGGATTCGCAATATTTTTTTATTTATTCTATTCATCATAATCATCAATTACGAGTAATAATATCAATAATCTCAAATTACGAGTATTTTATTTCTAAAAGTGCATTTACATAATTATGGTGACTGCAAATACGAGTTTGGACATTGGCATATTTTTTTATTTATATTATGATAAGATACAATGTTATCTTTCCTAGGAAATACTTGCTTAAATTTACATTAAATTATCTTGTTAGAAAAATTATCTTAATGATAATGAAGATCTTTCCATTTTAACAGAAATGCATTTTATCTTTTTCTTTACGAAATATTATAATTTTCGTTATGTAACGTTATCTCGTCACTTTGTGTGGTGTTATAATATGAAATCATCAAGTTTATCTAGATATTATTTTGTAATGAATTCTTCTTATCGTATCGACAGCAAATGGAAAGGGAAAAGTAAAAGAAATAGTTTAATGTGTGTTAAAAAAGTTATGTTAACCCTCACAATGAGATTAGTTGGATTTAGAAACGTCCAATACCCGATCTAGGGTCAATGACTTATAGTTTAATTAAATACAATACTTTCTGCTTATTGACTATTTACCCAATGAATTATCGCCCATTGGATATTGATATCGTGTAAACATTCTCATCCGTCATTCGAATAACGATATTTATCTGACATTTCAACAATTTGGATATCAAAATGCTTTTGTTGCGCATTTAGCGTATTGGAAAAAATATTTACATTGTGAATATTGATGCAAAACACTTACGAGTAGGGCTGTGCCATCCATTTGGGGTACCCCGGATTTTTCCTAGATTTGCGGGACGCTAGGGCACGAGATTTTTTCAAATATTCGATTAAAAAATTTAAAAGTGTATATTATATTATGTATTTACACTCTTACAAGCAACGAGTTTATAGGCGTTGATTTTTGGTTGATTATAGGCGTACATAGGCGTTATAATTGAATGCGTAAAAGTTTTTTTTTGTGATTCCAAAGGTGTAGGGGTTAACAATTATGCACGCCATGGTATAATTTTGTTGCATTGTATAGGTTTTAGCTATCGTTTAGACATGATATTTATCTCTACGAATTTTAGCCTAGGTAAAAAGATTTTTTTAAGACATCCAATTCATTAAAATATATGTGTAGTATCTTTACTATCAAACTTACATCTAAACAAAGCCCCACAAAACAGATGTATTACCCTTTCTTGTCCTGATATCGATATCACTTTAACTATTATAATTAGTGACACAAAGACTCGAAGGTCTTGACGTTAGTAATACTTTGTTTGAATCACTCCTTTATCTCTTCCACGTGAGTATCTGATTGTGAAAGTTAAGAGAACATACGACAATGTGGATTATAGATTGCTAATATATAACTAATATAATAAACCCTAGATCTCTAAACAAATCCTGCAGTACTTATATATACAGGATGGCAATTTAATTATATGTATCCTTCTAACAGATGAATCAGACTACGAATTGTAAATAAAAAATATCAATAAAAAAACATTAAAGGGATTCTGAAAATATAAGAAACTAGCTTCCCGCCAGCGGCTTCGCCCGCGTGGTCTTATAATTTTTTCCCCGTTTTTGCTACATTTTTCATTACTACTCCGCTCCTATTAGTCGTAGCGTGATGATATATAGCCTATGTTACTCGGGGATAATGTAGCTTTCCAAAGGTGAAAGAATTTTTGAAATCGGTCCAGTAGTTTCGGAGCCTATTCATTACAAACAAACAAACAAATCTTTCCTCTTTATAATATTAGTATAGAAAAATATCAATAAAAAAACATTAAAGGGATTCTGAAAATATAAGAAACTAGCTTCCCGCCAGCGGCTTCGCCCGCGTGGTCTTATAATTTTTTCCCCGTTTTTGCTACATTTTTCATTACTACTCCGCTCCTATTAGTCGTAGCGTGATGATATATAGCCTATGTTACTCGGGGATAATGTAGCTTTCCAAAGGTGAAAGAATTTTTGAAATCGGTCCAGTAGTTTCGGAGCCTATTCATTACAAACAAACAAAAAAACAAACAAATCTTTCCTCTTTATAATATTAGTATAGATAATAATAATATTTATTTAGCTATTTTATGTAATTAACTATCTAGTGATAGCGAGTACATAAAAAGCACTAGTCCGCTGTCGCGTTAGTCAATGTACGGCGGTGATGCATATAATTTATGAAAATTTAGGTTAACTATAATTTTATCACGGGATTGCATAACTTTTTCCCCCGTTTTTGCAACATTTTTCATTGCTTCTCCGCTCCTATTAGTCGTAGCGTGATGGTATATAGCCTATAGCCTTGCCCGGTAAAAGGGCTATCTAACACTGAAATAATTTTCCAAATCTGTCTAGTAGTTTCGGAGCCTACTCAATACCAACAAACAATTAATAAAGATGTCTAACTTGTTGTAAGTTACAAATAAGTACTACACTATTTTGAAGCAGTGCAGGTTATGAAATTGTTACCCTGTATAGTGTCCGCGGGGTTTGTTTGCGATCTGACTCAGCGAGTGACGATTACGATAAAGATTGACTACGGTCGCAGTGATGCTGCTCCGCTAAACAATAACAAAAATACGTCAATGTGTTTATTGTATTAGATAGTAGTACACTTGGTTGATATAATCTATCATTCATTGTAAGGAGATTTCAATAGAATTCTAACAAATCATCACGCTTGTCTTTCCTGAAGGATTGGGCAGAGGTGTACAGTCACGAGCAAAAACATGTATACACTAACGAAAGTGCTAAAGCGATTTTTTCATGAATGAACGATAGCAACTTTGTGATAACACCAATGTCACTATAGTATTGGTTCGTAAATACTGTGTTCGTAATATCACAAAAGTTCTATTAATACTTTAGGAGAAAATCGCTTTAGCACTTTTGTTAGTGTATAGGTACATGTTTGTGACTGTGCTAATATTAACCCACAGTTTGTTTAGGTCCTAAGGAGGCGAGCCGGTTGCCATTAACGGGACACAAGCTCAGAATAGGCACCTAATAGGGCAAGTCTAAATTCCAAACTGCTACTGTGTATTTTACAGGAAAACTTGGGAATCGAACCCCAAGCGTAACAGTAGCGTTTACGACCACAAGACTGACGAGACAGTATACAGATAGTGACGTGATTCAATACGAACTTAATATCGGACGTAATAAAATGAATTGAAATTGTAATTTTAACTTCAGAATAAAACAACTACTTCGTAGGTACTTTACAAAAACGTTACGCTTAACACAATAGATTAGAAACGGTTATATTGTTGACTTGTGATAAACACTGACCTACTTAGCGTTTAACGAAAAATGGCATAGCAACACAGAATAATCTAAAACGTCAGTATTCTGTACGCATGAAGTGTCCTGAGGAATGCATCAACTTCTAAGTGCGTTATGACATGCGATCTGACAGTCAGACGCAACGAATTATAAACATCTACATATAGTAGTAGTTACAACTATAAAATAGTAGTGACTACCTCGTTGGTCTATAAGTAGAGTTGATCTAGGAGTAGTAGAGGTCCTGGGTTCGAATCCCGGGTCGAGCAATGTTGTTGGGTTTTTCTGTAAAATTTCCAGTAGCAGTTCGGAGCCTGGATTTGTGCAATTGATGGCTATAGGCTCTCCCCCTTTTAGATGGGGCCTAAACATACCGGCGAAAGATATTTCTTTCAGGGTTCATGGTCCGTTTTTTAAATTATCCTAATTTCCTGTCTATCTGTCTGTCACGCTTTCACGCCAAAACTACGAAACCGATTTGAATGAAATTTGGTACACTGATAGTCTAGAGCCTGCGGAAGGACATAGGACTACTCTTTAATGCGAAAAAGGGCTGTAAGGGGTTGAAATAGGGGATGAAAGTTATAAGAAATACTCAAACCACGCGATCGAAGCCGCTGGCGGAAAGCTAGTTTGATATAATTTTTGATTAACTCGGGTGTATGTATAGCATACAATACCTATTATAAACATGCTAAGTATTTTTATTTTATTGACTATATTTTGTGGGTCTCTATGTTACGACATCATCAAGTTTAACGACCCTACAAAACCACACAATAAGGTCACACCTGTTCATATTTGGCTAATAAAATGCCATTACGTCTTTACGTAATGGCATAAATAATGAAAAATCGTAAACCTTTGCTTATTTTATTAATAACCCTCCTTTGACAGTCGGGTAGGAACAACGTCACACGCTAACAGGTTAGATCTAAACTTTTTGTATTTTTTTAAACATTAACCATGCTAAGATTACAAGTTATTTTAATGAAGCAAAAATCGGCTGGCGGGCAGGATTCGAACCTGCGTCTTCTGGTTCGGTACCCTAGACGCTATGACCGCTAAGCCACCGCAAGCCCTGCTCGCCAATCGAAGGTTAGATTAAATTGAGATCGAAAATTATCCCAAAGGTGACATTTCTGACACTGAAGCTGGATTGAAATTATATTTTAAACATTTTTAAATTTAAAATACAATTTTAAACATTAAAAAAAAAAGACTGCCTCGTTGGTCTAGTGGTCCCAAGCGCGACTGCTACGCTAGAGGTCCTGGGTCGAGCAAAGTGTTGTTGGGTTTTCTGTGAAATTCCCAGTAGCAGCTCGAAGGCTGGATTTGTGCCCGGTTGATGGTAATAGCATAGTGCAATAAAATTTAATTTTACTAAACTATGGTAATAGGCTCGACCCCTATTACATGGGACCTAAGCATACCGGCGAAATGTGGGTGTACATTAGTACGCCTCTGCCTACCCCTTCGGGGAATACAGGCGTGATGGTATGGTACATTAATAAATCAAAAAAGCTTACCACAGTAGTCAGGTTTCTTTGATCGTGCACAAATATAAAACTGACAGAGAGTGTGACAGTCGACAGATGATGTGTGTCGTTATGTCGTATGAATATGAAGGTTTCAGGATGTTGTTATAATAAATTAAAGATGAACGATAA
Source organism: Acronicta psi (assembly GCA_946251955.1). Taxonomy (NCBI): domain Eukaryota; kingdom Metazoa; phylum Arthropoda; class Insecta; order Lepidoptera; family Noctuidae; genus Acronicta; species Acronicta psi. The sequence continues at coordinate 7,507,482 of OX276487.1, forward strand.
TGTTTTGATTATATTATATAGTTTATTCAAAGATATGAGTAACTCCTACTCTTCGTAACTTCCTGTCTCTCTACACTCTCAACTAGGGGGCCAGAGAAGTTGCCATTTGACATTCGAATCGACAAGGACTAAAAAAAAATATGGAAATGACAAAAGCTTTTGACAAGTCAGGCTGTCACTAACGTCATTTCCATACATTTTGTTTCTATGTTTGTAGATTCGAATGTTAAATTGCAACTTGTCTAGCCCTAGTTATGTGCTCATTTGACACCTCTACTCAGCCCATAAGTTCTCAACGTGGGCAATAATGCCCGCTTGTGCGTGGGCAAACAAAATGTTGAAATCCTATGGTTTAGTTTGTTTTAAAACACACTTGGGTTTTCTTCTGTATCATGGGTACGACAAACACAAATCTCGCATACACAACACACACAGATCCTCCGGACAACAACCAGCATGCCTTACAAATAATACTTCCGTATGGTTATTGAATGTACGAGCCCTGTTGCAGCAGCCGATTACTCGACCACTGCGCCTATCGAGCCGTCTGAACTGAAGATCATAATCTCAGAAGATCATAAGAATCATAATCCGTATCTTTAGAAATTGGTAGGTAGTTTTCTAGAAGTAGGAATTGGCTCTCTTAACTCTCTTTTTCATATAGTCCCTCCGTAATATTACCAAAAGAATAATAACATATTATTCTATAATATTTAAGGTACTTCGTATTCCTTACTTTTAGGTAGAATTATGTTTAATTATGCCGTGTAATTACCCACAATATATTTTTATTTAAACGTGTTTATTAACATTAAGTTTACTGAGTCGTTTAATTATAAAAAAGTAATTATGATATGTATATAAATAAATAAATAAAAATTAATCACTAAATGTGTTGCTAAGCGCAAAACTCGAGTACTTCTGAACCGAATTGGCTGATTTCTTTTTTGTTATGTTTAAAGTCTAAAGAAGTGCGGTGTACTTATAGTGCGGAGATAATACGTAAAAAATAGGGCAGAACAAGATTTGCCGGGAGGAATTATACAACTACGAGTATACTTTGCAATATTATCGATTAATCGTTTAACAGTCTCAGAAATGGAGACCTACCTACGCTACAAGTGTCGAGCCGCTCCCGAATAGTTTTCTAATCCGTTAAATAGTTTTCTCAGGTGACCGCTAGAGCGCGCCACGCAAGTTTTTCCACATAATATTTGACGGATTTGACATAATTTATCGCTCACTCGATTAGGCCACGGTAATTAACCGTTTTAGTTATCACATAGGTAGCAGTAGGTACAATTATGCATGACTGTTAACAGTGGTTATGTCGCAACTCATTGTTTTGTCCACTTGTTGATTGTTACGCCCCCCTCCCACCTCTAGTAATTACATCATTCTATGTATTGTTTTAGCTTGTTACGCGCTGGTAACGTAATGAAATTATTGGCTAGTAATTCTATGAAATTGTGCCTTGTTGGTCTAGTGGTCCGAAGCGCGGCTCGACTCCCGGGTCAAGGAGTCTTGTTGTTTTTCCCTGTAGCAGCGCGAATATTATTTTTGCCCGGTCGATGGCCATAGGCGCGCATATGACATGGGAGCCAAATATACCGGGAACTGTAGGTGTACATTAGGACCTACACCTCTGCCTAACCCTTCGGCATATACAAGCGTGATGGTATGTTTGTTAATTCTATGAAATTACATGTCTTTATGAAGGCTTTTTCTATGTAACAAACAAGAATACACCTTTAACGTGGTATTCAAAACATTCTCCTCAAAATGCAAATACTGATTTAATAGGTGCCTAAATAATCAACCGAATCCCAGCAATGTATAGTTCTCGCCAAACTTATTGTCTGGGTTGAAGTTGGCACGAGCTAACTTTAACCCGGCTTTAAAAATCGGAGAAAGAAAAATATAGGGTTGTAAAAAAATAATAAGAAAGCCCAAATCGTAGTCTATCGTTTTAAATCATTTTAATCCAATATTTTTCTTTCTCCGGATTTTTACGGACGGGTTAACGTTAGCTCGAGCCAACTTCAACCCGGACTATAAGTTTGGCGCAAACTGTAACAGCTATTTATCTACACTAATATTAAACTGAATAATATACCTGAATATTAAACTAGATAATTTTCTTTATACGGGGTAATCTCTGGAATTACCGATACGGTTTTGAAAATCCTTGCACTAATAGAAAGCTACACTATCTCTGAGTAACATTATAGGTTACTAACTTCCCGCCAGCGGCTTCGCCCGCGTGGTCTTATAATTTTTTCCCCGTTTTTGCTACATTTTTCATTACTACTCCGCTCCTATTAGTCGTAGCGTGATGATATATAGCCTATGTTACTCGGGGATAATGTAGTTTTCCAAAGGTGAAAGAATTTTTGAAATCGGTCCAGTAGTTTCGGAGCCTATTCATTACAAACAAACAAACAAACAAACAAATCTTTCCTCTTTATAATATTTACAAACAAACAAACAAACAAATCTTTCCTCTTTATAATATTATAGTATAGACTAGCTTTCCGCCAACGGCTTCGCCCTCGTGGTCCGGGTACTTCTTATAACTTTCATCCCCTATTTCAACCCCTTACAGCCCTTTTTTCGCAATAAAAAGTAGCCTATGTTCTTTCTCAGGCTCTAGACTATCTGTGTACCAAATTTCATTTAAATCGGCTCAGTAGTTATGTCGTGAAAGCGCGACAGACAAACAGACAGAGTTACTTTCGCATTTATAAGGAATGTTTAATCACAAACGATGTTGATGACGAAAGCTAGAACAGATAAAGTATTTTCCCGGTTGTACTCGTTTAGAACGAACTCCATTGTTGTGTAGTGGTATTGCTCCTTATGATTATGAGTCATATGCCTCATACATTTTAGCTGTTTAGGGTTGTTTACTTGACGTAGGGTTGGTTTAATAAATGTCGCTGCAAAGAAAACTAAGAAAATCATCAATAACTAGGATGTAGATTTGCTATAGTCTGCTGATAAGCAATAATAGTTTGGAAATGTAGCCAGTGAAATTACTGGGAGTTCTATCGAATGGCTTTCGATAAGTTTTTTTACGCATCGAAACGCTGTAATCTCATAGCAGATTTTAGTTCCTTACGTAACCGCTAGAGGCGCTGCGAGGGTTTTCCGTACAAATATTTTACGGCGTCGCTAGCGAGTCTAGTGAGAAAAACTCATGGTCGAGGCACAGGTCTCAAGATAACAACTCGCTAGTGATGTTACAGGCGGCCCGTATAATTATTTGTCAATTTACTACTATAAAAACGATTTAAATATAACAAAATACGTATTTTTTTGCGTGACATTTACGCCTATAAATGTAGAAATCGGAATTAGAACATTGGATTTGGGCCGTACGCATGTCTACACAATCCGTTCCGGTTCACAATAGTGGCCGTTCTCGTTCCATGGTGTTAAATATATAATAGTGACAGTTGATTTACTAAAATAACTTTGGTAATAGTGACTTGTGTTAGTCCTCGCTTTTTGAACATACCAGCGAACTGAGAATGTACCTTATCAAGTACAGGTGCACTTAATAGGCCAACCCGCTACTGAGAGGAGACCCGTGCCCACAGTGGGACAGTTAATGGGTTGATGATGATTGTCCAAGACGTAAGTCACGCCTGCATTCTCCGAAGGGTTTTTATGCAGAGGGGTGCACCCTTCAGGGAGGGTTTATAGTATGTAACGCTATAAATATTTTAAACTGACTATGGCACACAGTTATGACATACAGTTCTCGCCAAACTTATTGTTAGCTAGCGCCAACTTCAACCCGGACAATAAGTTTGGCGAGAACTGTACAAATACATGCAAAGGTCTATAAACATTTTTGAAGATGAGTGATACTTTAAAACTGCAGGATAGTCTATCTTTTTGTATTTTTTTAAGCATTTTCCATGCTAAGATTTCAAGTTATTTTTAATGAAGGAAAAAATCGGCGGGCGGGCAGGATTCGAACCTGCGCCTTCTGGTTCGGTACACCAGACGCTCTGACCACTAAGCCACCGCTCGCCCTGCTCGCCAGTCGAAATCTTCCTCCACATTCTAATATACGTCTTAAGGTGACGTAGCGCCATCTATTGTGAAGAATGCCTCACAACCGACACGACTAACTTTACAGCTAGTTCAATGTCGTATGATACCGCCTTACCTATTAACTATCTTTTTGTATTTTATTAAGCATTTTCCATGCTAAGATTTCAAGTTATTTTTAATGAAGGAAAAAATCGGCGGGCGGACAGGATTCGAACCTGCGCCTTCTGGTTCGGTACACCAGACGCTCTGACCACTAAGCCACCGCTCGCCCTGCTCGCCAGTCGAAATCTTCCTCCACATTCTAATTTACGTCTTAAGGTGACGCAGCGCCATCTATTGTGAAGAATGCCTCACAACCGACACGACTAACTTTACAGCTAGTTCAATGTCGTATGATACCGCCTTACCTATTAACTATCTTTTTGTATTTTTTTAAGCATTTTCCATGCTAAGATTTCAAGTTATTTTTAATGAAGGAAAGGCATTCTTCACAATAGATGGCGCTACGTCACCTTAAGACGTAAATTAGAATGTGGTGGAAGATTTCGACTGGCGAGCAGGGCGAGCGGTGGCTTAGTGGTCAGAGCGTCTGGTGTACCGAACCAGAAGGTGCAGGATAGTCCATAAAATTATTAAGTAATGATTATCATATTATGCAAAACAAGTTCCCCATTCCTTTATTCCGCTTCCTCTACTGTACTGACACAATAGGCAAGGGTTCAACTTAGCGTTAAACGTAATTACGCGGGGAGGAACGGCCTGATTGAGCGCCCTGAATAAGGAGCTGAGTGAGTTTGCCCTATTTTTATTTTAGGTCGAAAGTCTAATTTTGTAATACTCCCCAGACAAATAAGTATAACTTGATTGTTTATCAAAATAAATAAATACGGGATAAATACGGATAGCCGAATTATTTTTATTACCTAAATATAATAACTTAGGTACGTAGGTACTATTTTTTATCAGAACAATTCTATCATGCCTAATTGGTTTAACACAACCATAGATATGTACTTCTATTGTATTTAGAATTGCGACTAGGAACATCTGCATCTGCTGATTTGGTGTGACAAATTCAGTAGAACCACAAAAAATTTATGTCGCCATCACAAACGATTTAAGTACACAATGTAAACTGTTGATTGCTATTCATTAACTATTCGTGGCTCATTAACACCTTCGCAACGCGCCTACCAAGGTTCTGTAGATCACACTTAATTAAAATTTATTTGAAGCATCACTTAATCCTATTACAATATATTTTCATTTGGAAACTTATTTCATTGCGAATAAGCTTCATAATAGGCTTAAATTACAGAGATTTTGTGATTACGCCGCTTATAGAGTAATTTAGAAGGTGCCTTTGTTCTGTTGTGGACTATAGAGATTTACGCTTATTTTATTATAAAAACAATCTATTTTTATAAAGATTTGAGCTCTCATTCGTGTCTAAAGAACCAATATTGCTCATTAGCTCAGTGTGGGTCGGTGGTGCGTCTCTTTGGCTGGGTCTGTTCTGGTTGACATACCGAATCATTGCTAATTTTCAGTATATTTTATACTAGCTTCCCGCCAGCGGCTTCGCCCGCGTGGTCTTATAATTTTTTCCCCCGTTTTTGCAACATTTTTCATTAGTACTCCGCTCCTATTAGTCGCAGCGTGAAGATATATAACCTATAGCCTTCCCCGATAAATGGGCTATCTAACATAGAAAGAATTTTTCAAGTCGGTCCAGTACTTTTTGAGTTTATTCGTTACATACAAAAATACAAATCTTTCCTCTTTATAATATTAGTGTAGATGTAGATGTAGATAAACATACCATCTATCTCCCTGAAATGGTTAGGTAATCAGTACGTCACTCACAGTTCGCCGATATTTTAGGTCACATTTGATAGTGAAATAAAGTGTCCAGTGACATGAATCCAAACTTCGAGATGCTACTATTTAAAAAAAAAAAACAATAACACCCTATAGCTTGACCTGGGCATAATAACCGACGTTTGATCTACTACATGGTACCAGACCAATGCTGGCAGTCTTGTCTGGCGCTTATCGAAATAATAAGTGTGTTGTGTTCCTGCAGTGACTAAGGTTGCCAGAGCTCCTTAGGATGCGCTGCGCTGGTAGCAAGAGGAATATTCCCTCAAACTGTCAGCGCGCCGATAGTTTGAAGGAATATTTCGTAGTGAATCCTCCATAAATCTCTAAGAGGGTTTTAGGGTCGGCAATGCGTGAGTGATACCCCTGGTGTTGCAAGCGTCCATAGGCTACGGTAACCGCTTATCATCAGGCGGGCCGTATGATTGTTTGCCACTTTAGTGGTTGTATAAAAAAGGTTAGTGTTTACAGGTAATTTATCCAGCTACTGCATCAGAATGCTTTCATTAAGTACAATAATTAAATGGTTGCTAGCATAAAGCACAAATGCCTACTGAACTAACCGCTTAACCGCAACAAACGACCCAGTTGTGATAATGGTTACTTGATTAGACTATAATTAGCATATATGGCAAATTGTTGTTTGTAATGCATTGTGCAGTTATTTATTATTATAGAAATACATTATCTTCCTGGTCTTTTGCCTCTTTATCTTTTCCGAACTATGTTAGAGGCTCAGCCTCAAGTCTAAGCAGCTGCATTTTATTAATAAACGAAACGACTACTATCAAATATGCAGGGTAATATTGATATGAGTCTTCTGACTGCCACTCAATCTGTTCCAATCCGATTCCGGGGCACGGAGAAGTCTCTATTTGTCACCCATATGAACATAGACAGAGACACACAATCAATTTTTTTATACATTTAGTCAGTTGACTCCCATGGGCTTTGACTTGAATAGATAGCTTAGTTAACCTAAATGATACTCGTATTTACTACGTCGGAGGTCTACCACCTGTGGCAAATTATCGCACATCAAATGTTTTAATTTGTATTGTCTTCGTTCACAATAATAAACGTATGCGCCTGTTCCGTACCAAGCGACGCACACGCACATCATAACAACTGTCTACGTAATAGAAAATTAAGCCTTATTCTGCGTAACTTAGGACCAAAAATGGTGTGCGTAAATGTTTCTAAAGTATGTTTTGATGTTGCCGTTTCTGGGGGTATTGTACAGTCGTTAGTATACCGTGTGTTTTTCATGAGTCATGCCATGATTAACCCCGCAATGCTAATCGTAAGCAATCCTCATTGTTTTATTAAAACAATTAGCTGTAAATTCGAGAAATTGAAGTTCACGCGTCGCCTAACATCATTTAACGTTCAATTGATTTTGTGATCGGAAACCGGTTCTCAAATGCCAGTATTATTCGTAAAAAAATAAAACAAGCGGAAGAGGTTTTAATTACATTTTTCATTGCTTTATTCGTCATGGTTTTCTAGGGCTTGCACAAATGCAAGGGGCCAGTTTTTATGTTGTCCAAAATTATGGGGAAACAGTTCGATAAATTGCCTAAATTAGTGAAAAAGCCTATTGCTTAAAATTCACGTTATGGAAATTAACTTGTGCAATATTCAAAAACCTTTTAACATCAATTAAATGAATACTAGACTTTGTCACTTGCCTGTTCATACAGTGGGATTAAATTAGAAGGTATACTCACTTCATTTTATCTTTGCTTTGATTTTTTATCAAATAACTCAACATATAGTAACCGTTGATTAAATTGGAAGCTGGTTTATACTGCACCAACTAAGGAAGCGGAAACGATGCCAGCTATTTGACATTACAGTCACGGTGAACGATACGTCATACATAATGTACTAATTCAGAGGTATCCAACGTTTTAATATTGTACTAAGTAATCTCTAGAGTCTATAGACAAGAAATACAAAGAGATGGAAAAACAAATGATTGATAACTGCGGTAGGTACGTACTTAATAAATAAACAATCTGTCGAATCATCATTTCGATTTATCACTAAGATAATTTAACAGATAACTGAAATATGCATTACGTAAATCCAGTATTGTATTGGCAAGGAGTCAACAAACTCCATACATTTGTCCAATATAGCATTCAGCCAGATCTTCATCTCATCGTCTTGTTAATTTCGTGCCAAATATGTACCTATTATTCTAGTAATCCGGGACAAGTTTTGCCTTCACCACCTACGGCAAAGACTTGTCCTTGTTCGACAAACATATTGACGGATAAGGACATTACACATCGATTAACTTTCAGGTCGAGTTATAATATTGAATCTAAACAACACAGTCACTGCACATAAGGTTACTCGGAGGATAATTAGAGAGTATATATTTGCTTGTATATTTTACATTAAAAAGTCGTTTACTGCATACGAGTACATAAACCTAGTACTTATAGTACAGTATAGTAAATATGAAAAATTTCCTGGTGTATATATGTAAAATATGCGTATTTATTCAAATAGTAATAGTACTGCACGTTGCTTAAAAGTATTATCACTGTATCTATAGTTTGAATGGGGTAAGTATGTGCTATTTTCCGTGTTTTTTTAAATGGGCCACTGAAAAGCAACAGGGTGGAGCCTACTTAAATAAAACTTACAACGGAGAGAAAACTCGTAAATAGGAAATTTATTTGGAGATTCGCATTGCTTCAGCTCCTCTCCGAATTAAACAAAACTGAGATCAAAATATTATCTTTGTTTAATTAAAAAATAACGTTGATAACAGGATTTTGCTTTGTATCATGGGCGCAAGTGCGTTTACGTCACAAATTCTGGGAGATTTTCACGAATTCTTCCAGACTCTGGACCAAGACATTTTCTTGTAAACCGATTCAATTATTTGTTCGGTATAGTAATTGGTCATTGAACCCACGACCCGTAGCGTAGAAGCCCATAGCTCAATGCTTAAGCCATTAGTGCCTTCAATTCAAAGTCTACTATTGATAGCACCTGTTGATTGCCAGTTAATCCCTCTAGTGAAGTACAATATGATATGCTTAGATACGTATTACATGTGCTTATCTAAGCCCCATATAGCTGTAAAAGGGAGTATTGCCATCATAAAACTTCAATCCGCAAGCGATGGATGCCTTTAAAATGTTCTCGACTCTAAGTACATAAGGCGATATCACTGTAACGTATTAGAGTGATTTTAATATATTTGCATATATGTGTTACATAACATAAGCATGTTAGTACACGCGCCAATGTGTGCGTAAACAAGCAGGGTTGTCTCTGTGTCCATACATGTAAATATACGATGATATTTTCCTTTGCTTTCGTTTTGAGATACTAAACATTATAACAAACTGAGGATATGTCTGAGGATGTCGCCTGGTCGGAGGATCCTCCCTTTGGATGGAAGGAAAATACGCCTCGTCCCTCCACAGTGGTGAACCCGACTTGGTCCCAGTGTCTCCACACTAGAAATGAAGAGCGGTGCAGTACTTACATCTAAAGTTGGTAGATATAATTGGACTTTAGTAGGTAGTTTCCAAATACATTTGCCTTAGAAATTCCTTTTGTTAGTTGACTTTCATCCATTCTCCCTTATATGAGCTGAAACTTGTACAAAAGATTTTAAATCATCTTATATTTGCATAAGGTATTCTTGGTTCGTCTTAAGTTGTGTTTAAAATTTGGTTATGGCAGCGCGGATGTGTCGGCGTGCTTATTGAATAAATATCAGTCCTCAAGGCCTGTTCTGAGGCCTTCTGTCACTGGTAACTTATAAACATGCTTTGTTGTTCTTTGTTACATTTTAACACAATTGTTCGGTAAACTAAGGTTTTGCAATAAGGTAATCTGCCAATCAAAATATAAAAACGTTGCTCACAATATAATTTTCTCCTATATCCTGATCATCTGTATGTGACTGCCTCTGGGCGTTACAGGTCCTGGGTTCGAATCCCGAGCAAAGTGTTGTTGAGTTTTTCTGTGAAATTTCCAGTAACAGCTCGGAGAATTTGTGCCCGGTTGATGGCAATAGGCTCGCTCACAATTACATGGGACTAATGTACACCTCTGCCTAACCCTTCGGGGAATACAGGCGTATGTGTTGCTAATCAACCCATGGCCTCATCCCAGAATGATAAGGATTAGGCTATAGCTATCCACCACGCTGGACTAACGCGGGTTGACATACAATATCCATAACTAAATTGTAATAACCATTTCCAGTTTTACTATTTATCTAATAAATATAAAATTGTATTGGTAAAGACTAGGCTATAAATATTAATAACACTATTCACCTTTGATTATGATTCTGATGAAGCTATTACCTATGATAATTCAGGCTAGACAACATAAATCAATGTTAGGCAGAACATCCATTTAATATCTAACCAGTTTAATAAAGTTTAAAAATAAAGAGATCGCTAATTAAATAAATAAACTAATAAATATTTCTGGACATTTACACAGTACCATCTAGTCCTAAATTAAGCAAAACTTGTACTATCCCATATTAATGGATTGTTATAACATTTGGAAAGAATATTTTAAAGAGCGATCTAAAGAAAAAGGCATATATGGTATCGAACTATTCAGCCTCACCCCTTAAATTCTACGTGGATAGATGACACTATTTTATCCAGAAAAGAAATTTTAACCGCCGATCCGGGCACTGTCTGTGTAATAAATTCTTGTATTTGGTGTATCTCTTTTTCCAAATTGTCAAACATGTAATGTTGTCTATGACGTGTATCATATATTAATGGAATGTACCGGAACGCCAATTTGAGAAATAATCTTGATTTGAACTTGAACTTAGTAGGTAGCTGTAATGGTCTCCTATCCGATCCGTTCTCGGATAAAACCAGAAAATTATATCAATTGTTTAATGAAAGAAATTAATCATTTTAGTTTTGTTTATAATGAGGGCGACATAGTCGTTATTGTGACAAAGCCCTTTCTATTGAATTAAAAAAACCCATATTATTATATTTTTGCCGTTACAATATATTACACAGATTTAATTACATATTTGTGTTACGGAGTCTGTATATAGTTAATAAACACCCTGAAATACATTTTACATACATAGAATTTATCTGTTTACGTGGTTTTAATTTTACAATAATAACCACGTGTATATGGTATGGATATATAATAACCACATAAGAGCTTTTTTGAGTAGCGATATGGGACCAGAATAATTATTATAATATATGGGACCAGGAACCCTGGCTCTTCAAGTCCGAGTGAACAATATCAGAGTATTAGTAAATTCCTTTTTGAATTTCAAACCCGTGCTAAACATATTTTGATAAAAAAGATACGTCAGATATCTTTACATAATAATATCTAATCTTTCAGTATCTTTACATATTACCTAAGTTTTTCTTTTCCATTTCCAAGTACAAGTACCCATTAACTAAATAAACAATTCGTCATAAAAATAAATTTCAATAATTGCCAGAGTGATTCAACACTGAACAATCAGTCGGAGAGATTAAATAAATAACATATAACCACCAACTGTTATCTATTTATGTAACATACCATAAAATTTTCGAAAGTACCTAATATTCATTGTGATGTATTTAGCGATAAAAATGAATGACACAATTTCTTGGCATTGACAATAACGGTTGACCATATGTTACACTACACTGAACTGAATTTTAACCGGGCACAATCACACTCTTTGTCACACACTGCTCGTGCTGGGAATCGTTCTCTAGAATCTAAAGGATTGATTACGGAGCAATCGCTCAATGTAGCTTTACGACTTCGTTGGAAATTTAAAAAAATACATACTTAGAAAAAAAATATAATGTCACATTTATAATTTGGTCAACATACCTAGACACTATAAATAGCCACCATACAGATGAACATTAAAGATAATAAATACTTATATCAAATATAATTTTTAAAAGAAAAACAAAAATTATAAATGTTATAATACATATACCTAGGTATATTATATTTGTATTCTAACGTTATATAAGCTTCTCATTGAAACAACTTTATTAATAGCAATACCTGTATGTAAAAAGTTGATTTCTAATTCTTATTTTCTAATCCCAATGTCAGAATTCAATAATTAGTTGGTAACCATTTTCTGTTAGTTTTAAATTATAATAATAATAATGTTTTTATTTCGAGTGACCATGACTCAATTAAATTGTTAGTAAGACTTACACCTATGTTAGTAGTAACATTTTTTTCTTTAGCGTAACATCCCATGGGAGATGGCACTACTGCGACTCATGTATACGCAGTCCAGCCTGCTTGCGATCATGCTCAGGATACTGTTAGAGCTGGCCCGCTCTCTGCTCACAAAAGACGCACACCTCTTACGCATTGTTGCATAAAAACAATCTATGTGTGCGTCTGCAAACATTCCCTTTGCGCTACAGAAGCGGGGCAGCGACACCAGCATCCTAAACGCGTTATTGTACTGAACTCGGAGAGCGTTGTACGATCTTTGAGTATATCCAGCCCACAGGCTGCACGTGTAAAAGTTTGTACAGTAGGCTCTGAAGAGGGTAACCTTGATTTAAGTGAACACCGTGCAAACCTGCGAGCTATCATATTTGCTCTAACCGACAACGCCTTCCGCTCTCGTTCAATATTTTCATCGTCTTTGAGATCAGGAGTCAACACATGGCCAAGATATTTAAATTTGTATACCCTTGTCAACGGTGTTCCGTTGAGTATTACAGGTGGTATTTTATCATGCGTCCTACCCCTGGTCTCAAAGACCATGATCTCAGATTTTTTACAGTTGTACACTAAACCGTGCGATTTGGCGTACACTTCACAAAGACACAAGTTTTCTTAGGCCGCAGATAGACCATGGCGTCTGCGTAGCTGATGTTGTTAACGCAGACCCCATCTATGAAACAATCGACTCTGATCCCGCTGAGCTCGCCGATCAGCTCGTTCATGTACAGGTTGAAGAGCGTAGGTGAGCTGAAGCCCCCTTGTCTCACCCCGCACTCCAACCATACGAAAGAGATAATGCTCCAGCCCATCGCACATTGTTAATTTGGTTCCCGTACCAAAACCTGAAAATGTTGATGATTTCAGTAGGCAATACACAAAATTATACAAATGCATTTAAAACAAAAATAAAAGACTTTAAAGTGTTATCAGAATAACAAGGTAATAGCCTTAATTGTTATTTTAATCATGTTTATTATCCAATTAAAACATCGTTGTACCAATAAATTGTGAGGGTATCATTCGAGCCACGAGGTCGGCAAAAGTGCAAGTGATAAATTATATTGTATGCACTCGTTGTAATAATATCAAACAATGGGTATTTAAGAATCAAAAAGTACACTGCCGGATATGAGCATAATGGGTTTAAGTTAATGTCATGAGATAAAATAATGAAGTGGTGCATGATCTCTTAGAAATTATTAAGAAGTTTTTTCATCTGTCAATTTCAAGATCTGTCATCGTCATAAACAAAAAAATAAAAACAATTTATATTTACTAGTGTTCGCACAGTGCTCAAAATTGATCAAATATCTATTTAAAAAAATAGTTTCCAAAATTACCCAACTACCGAAGAAGGGTTATTTTACATAAATATTTTCTTTCTTCACTCCTTGATATTAACTTTAATTCTGCCAAATGTCATACTCCTCCGTCCGCACATAGTTTTTTCTTCACTATAGATAACAAGTAACATGACACTGGTAAAATAGTCGTCATCAACTTATTTATCATATGGAAAAGAGAAGAATCAATAAATAACTTCCTCAACTATTTAGGAAACGCATAAAAAAGATTGGTCCGAATTGGTTTATAAATAACACAGTTATAAATAGGTTATCAACGTGGAAGCTAATAAATTTTGCACGGAATAACAGAAAGATTTGATAAACTTCAGAGATGGAATGAGGAAATGATATGAAAGATCCTAATAATACTATAAAAAAGATCTTATACTAACTACATTTGGATTATTTCTGAGACGGCTTACAACTGTTAAGAGGGTTAGGTACTACCTACATGATAATAGGTACACACACAGTACCCGGTCATCAGTAGGTACTCAGCAACAGACTCAGACTGATAAGATAGTGAAAAATGATCGAAATATGATACTTACAGCTTGATGTAATCTTAGAAGGTAATAGGTATCCTAAATGTCAAATGGTATTCTTCTAAACTAAAAACAAAACTAAACCTGAACAAGTTGTAATCAGATAAGAAATTGGCACAATGGTTTCATTTGTGATTATTTCAATATCATTCTACTTCTATTCTATTTATCTTCGGGGACGCCTGCAGGCACCAGGCGGGCGACCAGTCCTCTTGTTGGGATTATTTCGCTCAGTTCCCCATTTTTGGCGGATCCCTTCATGGGTTACTGGCGCTCGGCGTCGCGAATCTTCTGATTGATTGATCATTGCTACTTGCTCTTATTCTAATTCACTAGAGGTTTGCGCAGTATATCTTTGTCTTCCATGCAATTCTAATAGCTACCATGTCTTCTTACAATTTATTTGTGGTCATATCCATTCTCACCGTCTCTCCATCTTTTCTTTGGTATTCCTCTTCACACGATAAGCACTCCGTTGTGTCAGTAACTGTTGCCACTTTTAAAATAGCTGAACAGCTCTTTCTTATGTTACTATTATGTCATGTCCATTTTTGAGATTGAATGAGCAGGTGACGGCTAACAGGGTTGAATGGAAGAAAAGGATACGCTGCGCCGACCCCAAATAAATTGAAACAAGGGCAGGGAGATGGTGATGATGTCATGTCTATCCTTGTAACTCCAGACATTCCTTGTAACTTTCTAACTGCATGCACCCCTTTTTACCAACTGCCGAAGGAGGGTTTGTAGCCCATCATTTAGACATTTGTCACTCTTACGACAGTGAAAACATTGCAAGATTTTCGCAATATACAAAAGTGTATATTGGCTGAGCATTTGTATGTATATCGTGTGTTGTGGTCGTGGTTTGAACCAATAATTGATAAGCTTTGTTTTTCACTAATTAAGTGGAACCACAACAACATAATCGTTCGTTGCACTTTATTGAAGCATAACAAATCAGTTTTGTTGTAAGCATCAATCATTTTATAATAGTGGCAGCATTGACGTAATAGTATTTAAGTGATTGACACAAAATTATAGCCTTGATCTGTAATACTAATCGTGTATCAGATTATAAACCAGTTCTCAATATGTACCTAACTATAATCACAGAATAAATAATAACAGAATGGCCACTCTCCGCCCCTACCTAACGTCATATACCTCAGGTCCTCCGCATTCTGCCGGTGTTCTTGCCGGACGTACTGCCATCAAACCCTACGCACACATTTGCATTTGCACATGTACAAACGTAATTTTGACAAGTTTGACATTTGGTATTGTAGTGTGCAGCAGTATTGGAAAGTTTGTATGGAGTGTCACAGGTGTGCTATAATGGCTATTACTAGTTACTGGTCTGGACTGCCTCTTTAGTCTATTTGCAAACGCGGCTATCGAGCTCGAGCCCTCGAGGTCTTGCATTCGACTCTCAAGTCGAGCTAAGTGTAATAGGCTTTTCCTTCCTAAAAACAACATATATCGTGCTTGTATAAGTTTCTTATTTCGTGTCGGCTTTATTTAGTCAAGTGAAAAAGTTAAACGTAATATAACATTATATACTTACTGCTTAATATATGCTTATTGCTTCCTGCCTATTTCTTATGCGGTATTGCGATAATCGTTATCGACATAATACTCTTTCAGTTACATCATTTGCGTATCGGATCGTAGAAATTAATTAAAGTCGGACCAAGAAGTCGATAACATGCTAAAATACCTATTTTGTTATAAATATAAAATACTAAATAAATTATTTAAATTTCAGTTTGTATATGTATTTACATTTTATCGTTTTTTAATTTTGTATCAAATCGGTACTTAGGTATAGTTTGCTTAGAAAAAAAATGATTTGTAATATTTTATTAAAATTAATAGGTAGTGGATACTTCTAAATAGTTGGAACCGCACATTTTCTTACATACTTAACTTTAGAATAAACTTCATAAATATTTATTTGCCCTCATTTCTACCTCAGCAAACGTATATTACTTGGCTATAAATAAACACGCAACCTATTAATGAAACAAAACCACGGATAAATCAAGTTTCTCGTGTACCTTTCGCGTAATGAATGTGGTCCAATCAGAGTCCCACACAAAATTCCGGACAGCATTGAATTGCCGTCCGGAGAACAAGCTGCGGCAACCGCCCACGCACGTCACTCAGGTGATTGGATCGAGAAAAGTAGAAGGTACAACACTAGAAGGTACTTGTGTAGCAATCACATTAAGTACAGGATCTATTTTAGTAGGCCGTGTGGATATCGGCCTATTTGTCTCCTTCGTATCGTCTGTGTTATGGCGTATCAAAACTTGTCTCGGGAAAAAGATCACAAAGCTAAGTTGCCTGTCCATCACTTTAAAAAATTGGTACCTATTTAATTGAACTTAGTTTTGAGCTATAGAAAGCTAATAAAATTGACTATTTGCATGATAGCCTAGGGGTATGACTACTGGACTGTCAAGTCAAAGGTCGAGTTCGAATCCAAAGAACGCACCTCCCGTCTTTTCAAAACGGTGAAGGAAAACATCGTGACGTGTGACGCACGCCTGAGAGATTTTCTGGACGGCATGTGAAGTTTGCCAACCCGCATCAGCGTGGTGGACTATTTAGCCTAATAGCTCTCATACTGATAGGAGACCCGTGCCCAGCAGTGGGCCACTATATGGGTTGATGATGATTTTAGATATTTTTTATTCAAGTATAGGTCGCCCAAGGCACTTCTAATGTTCACCATTATTCAAAATGACATACAACAATTTTGTCGTCATTCGTCACAATTTATTTATTGTATTTATCGGTGGAAATACCTCTGTTATCACGTAAACATTTTCCACGTATCGCAAAACCCAAAACATGGCCGCGTCGATAATGCTGATAGTTGTTTATAAATCGCATATTCTAGAAGATGATATGTGCAGTGTGTCGACTGCAATGACTCCAAAACTGCTTTATTAAAACTATTAGAGACCATCCTCCCTGCCCTTCTGACAATCCTCCGTGGCCCGTGCGAAAAATTGGAGGTTAGTACAACGCTGTCTCAGATTAAAAAAAACTTCATTTAGATAATATTTACATATGACTGCCTCGTTAGTCTACTGGTCCCAAGCGCGACTGCCCGACCTCTAGACGGGTCTAGAGGTCCTGGTTTCGAATCCCGGGTAAAGCAGTGTTGTTGGGATTTTCTGTGAAATTCCCAGTAGGCAGCTCTAAGTCTAAATTTGTGCCCGCCCGCCCCCTATTACATGGGATCTAAAAATATCGACAAAATGTGGGTTAGGTAGTAGACCTCTGCTTAAACCTTCGGGAAATACAGGTGTGATGGTAAGTATTTTATCTAAGGGCGGTGTAGGAAGTCTACCAACCCAATCCGCATTACCATCGTGTCCACCACGCTAATACAATCTAGTCCCTCTCCTTTTGAAAGGAGACCCCTGCCGAGCAGTGGAACAGTTTATGAGTAGATAATGATGAAGAATCACCTATGAATTAATGAATACCGATTTTTCCCTCGAAAATGAGACGCAACTTAAAGACGGGTTTTACAAAATATTGTGCAACTTTACCTGATCACTGACTGCTCTAATTAATATTCAAATGAGGAATCTCATTCTTTTTGTATTGTTTTGCTACCGACATCGTAAACAAACCCTATCAAGACATTAGCGTTTCCGTGCAAGATACTCAATTAGCGAATAGGTATCAAGTTTTGCATTCTGTAATTGACTTCTGAGATTGACTCCATTTGCGCTCCGACTAAATTGACTTTGGTGCAAATTATGCGTGTCAGCAAGTTAGATTAGGCTTGAATTATCTAGTAATGGCGGTTAACCGAAAATTACTTTTCTCTTTTTTTTGTATAGTGCGGAAAATCCTCTTGAATCGTCCGCCGCTAGGGAAAGTGGCAGGGAATGTTGTATTGACGGATTGACACCGGCAAAAAAGGGATATTGCCTTAAATTTTTTATGGTGTGAAAAATCCTCGTGGATCATCTGTATTAGCAGTTCTTTCTTGTATGTATGTCTTCGTAAGAGAAGACATGTTTTTAATTTTTCATGTTTTTGGACTTGTCAATACGTTAACTATGCCCTCATTTTTCTCGGTAATTGTGTGTGCTATGTAACTCATGGGTGAAACATGAAAAAACTTTATTGTATTTTCGATGACTGGAAGTCCAAAGAAGCAATTATTATCAAAATTACGCCTTTGTTTAAAATCTATAACTTTTACTGAACAATTAATGCTTAGTGTTGGTCTAATGGTCAAGTAGTAAGAAATAAATAAACATGTTTATTTGCTACAAACAGGACATACTGGATAGACAGATACCACATAAGATTATAGTAAGCCAGATGAAAAAAATGTGACGCACTATCTCAATAAATTCATAATTAGGTAGAAACCTAAAAATTTTTTTTAGTGATTTATGTTACGACCCTGGTTACATGTCCTAAAGGGGGCTAGACAAGTTGCATTTTGACATTCGAATCGACAAACAAAATGTATGGAAATGACATTAGTGACAGCCCGATTTGTCGAAAGCTTGTGTCATTTCCATACATTTTGTTTGTCGATTCGAATGTCAAAATGCAACTTGTCTAGCCCCCCTGCGCGTTTGGTGTTTTCATTAATACTAGTAATACCTTGTACCTCTGGAAAGTCCCTTGCGAAGGGCACAAAACGTCTTTAAAAAAAAGGTTTTTCTCATTTCTGTGTGTTTGTTTGTGATCCAAAAAATCTCCGCGTGTTATTTGGACTCGCATACCCAACCAAATAATGATCGCGACGAACGAAGTGGAATGCACAACAAGCGAATTTCTCATGACATGCGAGTTGTAAACTAACATACATACATACATACATGGTAGGTACGACGTCGTTAGGTCTCATTAGCCAGGGGAATTTATAGTCAGACTTGGTTTGGCTGTGAGCCAACCAAATGGCTTGGCCTCAAGGCACCCTAATATGCGCAGGCTATGTTTTAATTGATGACTAGGAATAATAATTAGTTATTAGGCCTTTTATGCTTTGTTGCCATGGTAGTCATTTGAATCATATTATCTGCGAAGATATTAGGTCAATAAGCTTATTTAGGTACCTGCTATTTTGTGTCTGTCAATCCGTTACAATTATGTATTGTATATTACATTTATATATGTTTATAGAAAGATGGTAAATGAGAGAAAAACAAGACGTTGTTGTTCTTTATCATTATTTTTAATAAAGAATACAGTTCTACGTCTTTTCTTCTTCTTTATAAAGTTAAAGCGGCCAGGATTCTAGAATGCGTCATCCAGGTTCCTTTCACTAAATATAATAATTAAAGTACTTAGGGGCCTGTTTCAAAACCTCTGGATAGCCGCTAACTGCCGATTTATTATATTTATAAAATCTTTATTTACAACAATTTTTCCTTTCTTTTCAGTCCGGCAAATACGGCGAAGGCTACATTGGTTCTTCGCGGGGAGTAGCGGTGCATGTGCGCGCGAAGGGTGCGGGGGGTGAGCGGGACCACACTGGCTGCACTTGGCCATTGCTGTCGGCTGCCTTGCCCAACGAGCCCCTGCCCACAGAGCCTTGGATCGCGGTCATAAGAAGGGGCAGCTGCAATTTCGAAATTAAGGTAAATATATTTAAAATAAATTATAATAGGTACAGTTCCCGCCAAACTTATTTCCTGGTTGAAGTTGGCACGAGCTCACTTTAACCCGGCCTTAAGAATCGGAACGACAGCCTACGACTTAAACTTTCGTTTTTATTTATTACAATCCTCTAATTTTGTTTCTCCGATATTTACGGCTAGGATTGAAGTTAGCTCGTGCCAACTTCAAGACGGACAATAAGTTTGGCGAGAACTTTACTTACTGCTTCGTTCGTACGACTACGAACGAAGCAGTAGGTGGTCCTGGTTTAGGCGCGATTGATACATTGGACATCGCGGTTGGTCCTATTAGCATTTCGTCCAATATAAAGTATTTCCAAAATTAAACAAAATAACTCATAATAGAACTCGAAATAGGGGCCCCGCGCAACTGCGAATTGGACTAACTGCGAATTGGCCCAATCGCGTCCAAAGGTTTTGGTGGGTCAGGCAGAGAGAGGTGTCAAGCGTTATATTTTAGGTTCCATGTATTATGAGGGCAAACCCCACATGTTTACCAATGCTGAAGCCGGACATAGCTGCTAATGTAATTAACTGCAATAGGGCTTAGCTCAGCATTTGTCTTGCTTATACCTGACTCACTCATTTGCGGACAGGACTCAATCGCAGGATAAATAATAATAAATAATATAAATAATATCCTGGGACATTTTACACAGCACCATCTAGTCCCAAACTAAGCAGAGCTTGTACTATGGGTACTAGACAATGGATATAATACTTATATACCTTTTTTTTTGTAAATACATACTTATAATACATAGAAAACACCCAGATAAACACAAACATTTATATTCATCACATAAATATTTGTGTCTTGTGGGAATCGAACCCACGACCTCGTGATCAGCAGTCCGGTACTCGAACCACTGACCACAGACGTCGCCACTATTTTTTTTTTTAATATCCAATAAACAGGACCTCATAAACAACAGCCGCACATGTGATCACTTATCCGCTAAGCCAGTTGGATACAAATTCATAATGTCTAATCTCAAGTCTCTAACAACATCCATAATCCATAGATCCAATACCAAATCAAACTTAGGTACGTTAACACCAGTCTGGACTATAAATGGCAATGCCCTGACAAAACATGACGTTTTAATGAACCTGTCATACACACCGTGGACCCAGCTCAACGTGTATATTAATAGTAAATAGTAAATAGGTACAGAAATATGTATTACACGGATCAATTTGCTAGGGGCAAGAACCTCTGACTTTTCAAGTTAATGTAGGTACCTTACTAGCAGATATAATTGAAAATAAATTTGTTCAGACCCTCTGAAAAGGTCATCGTTTCTAAATTAATGAATAACATACCATCTCGCCTGTATTTCCCGAAGGGTTAGGCAGAGTTGTACTTATGTACTTCCACAGTACGCCAGTATGTTTAGGTCCCTGTAATAGGGGGCGAGCCTATTGCCATCAACCGGGCACAAATCCAGAATCCAGATGCTGAACAGATTTTTATTATGTGTGCACTTTTGTTAATGTATACCTGTTTTTGCTCTTGACTGCACCGAACCAGAAGATGCAGGTTCGAATCCTGCCCGCCAGCCTCGATGCCGCCTCGATTTTTCCATCATTAAAAATAACTAGATCTTTATTTTTACTTGCTAAGAGTTAGAAGGGAGACTTGATTGTTCAGACCTCCGCAGACAGATGGTTTTGGTTAATCGCTAGTTAGACTAGAAGTCAAACTCAACATGTTTGAATTTGAAATTAAGTTAAAGGGACATATATTTTTTAATATTGAAGGATTATAATCAAGCGTTTTCGTGACTATAATGAAATACTCACTATTAATATTATATTCTAGAAAATTGTGTCTAAGCCGTTTAAACCTAGGATTGAAAGATTTAAATTAATCCTAGTAGCTCAAAGCCTAAACTTAATCCTGAAGATAGAATTTTAATGAAGTTTAATTCAATAAAATTCTTCACAAGGTCATATGCTATCACAGCGGTTGTTAGGCAATACAATAGTCATCAATTTTCAATATAGGTAGGTACCTTAATGTTGAAAATTCTAATATCATCATAAACCCATATACTGTCCCACTGCTGAGCATGGGTTTCCTCTCGGTCTGAATCTGGCTATAGTCCACCACGCGAAATCGTCGTCGAAAAAATCTCTCGACCTCGACCAAATGTCTCAGGCATGCAGGTTTCCTCACAATGTTTTCGTTCACCGTTAAAGCGAGCTTTAGGAGCTATGAAACAATTTGTTTCATAGCTCCTAATCCTAAATAACACCACAGCGAGCATATAAAGCATTTTATCAGTATTTGAGGATAGACAACAAGGATTATTTGCCACACAAGTCTTTCCGATAAGGAAGATTGATCGCCAGATAGCGGGCCGATATCACCAGCGAAATAAATATCACTATGATGAAGTGCAGGCACTTATAAATTAGCCTCCAATATTATGATAAAATTGGATTGGGAGGGGCTCGTGGTCAAGTTGTAACTACGCTGATCAACCGATCTGCAAGGTTAAGCTACACTTGCCGCGGTCAGACTTTGGATGGGTGACCATTTTTAACATATCGAGAACCCTCCGTGCCTCGGAAAGCACGTAAAGCCGTTGGGACCGGTTGTCATACGAACACCTATGACAATGATCGTTAGTGGTAGTCAGAAGCCTAAAAAGCCTGACAACCAGTCTTTCCGTGGAATATCGGTATTGCCTAGAAATTGGGTTGCGGAGGTCTGTTGGCAATCGCTCCGTGTAAAATACTGATATTGAGCCGCATCCTGGTTAGACTGGAAGCCGAGCCCAACATGGTTGGGAAAAGGCTAGGAGGAAGGAGGAAGAGGAAGATTATGATAAAATTTGTTTTTGTATCAATGAAGTGTTAGGGCCTTTTCACCACCTCTGGATAGACGCTAACTGTCGGATAAATTAAAAAATGGAACAACATTTGTATGAATATCTGCCAAATAAATTAACGGGAACTTAGCCCTAAGTGTTATAGATTTGTACTGTAATGCCAGATCTTGTATTTTGTGTTATCGCCTGTTATTTTACTCGGAAAATAACAAGTCAAATTAAAGCCAAACTTAGATGACTCTCCGCCGCGTCTGTCTGTCTGTCCGCGATAAACTTAAAAACTACTACACCGATTTTCATGCTGTTTTCATCAATGGATAGAGTGGTTCTCGAGGAAGGTTTTAGTATATAATTAGTCAAGTTTTTATAGGTATACATAGGCTAAAATATAATGATAAGACCACGCGGGTGAAGCTGCTAGCGGAAATTTAGTTCTTGATAAATTTATAATTTTTTTACAAGGAAAAGAAGTCCTGTTGTTTTTAACACAGTAACATTTACTGTAAAGCAATAAATACTTGGAACAGTCAATGTACGGAACAACACTTGTACCGTGTTACATAGTACCGCTATTTTCTAAGATTTACCTGTTAGTGTTAGCGTTACCGGTAACTTACGATAAAAAGTTAATTAAAGAAAAACAAGACTTGAACTTAGACTTCGTGTAGTTTATAGCCGGTTCAATGGTAACAGCCCAGTAGATAAGCACGGTTGAAATACAGATTTTAACAAACATAGGATAAACAGAGGCTTACTAAACTGCCGGTATATTTAGGTACCATGTATCCCACTATCAGCAACCTAAATGCTTAGCATTAGTGCTATAGTAAATACGTGACTAGCTTTCCGCCAGCGGCTTCGCCCGCTATCCCACGGGAACCATACACATTACCGGTATAAAAAGTAGCCTATGTGCTATTCCAGACTATAATCTATTTCTGTGCCAAATTTCACCAAGATCCGTTTAGTAGTTTTTGCGTGAAAGAGTAACAAACATCCATCCATCCATCCATTCATCCAAACTTCCACATCTTAATATATATAAAACAAAGTCGGGTTTGTTACAACACTTATAACTCGAGAACTGCTGGACCGACTTTCAAGATTTTTGATTTGTTGGATTTGTCTCCGCCCCGAATAACAGAATAACTAAAAAAATTGTGTAATTGGGTTCAAACGCAAGCGAAGTTGCGGGAATCAGCTAGTTTATAATATTAGTAGGATCAGTGTTTGCTTGCCAGTAATGTTAGCCCGAATACATATTTCAGAGTATAAAAAAACGTTCTGACTTCCAAATATAGGTACTGATGCTCGGCCGTTTCTTTAACTGTCGTGTCGTGGGGGTGATAATGTTATCTGATAAGGTAGAGCTTTATCATAAGTAATTTTGTACACCCTCAGTTCGCCAATGATGCGTATAATCCATGTTATGAAATTCCAATTCTGACAGAAAATCTTTAATAACTCCTGGGCCCAATATGAAATAATTTAACAAAATAATAATAATCCTTACTTTCTTACTAATATTATAAATGTGAAAGTAATTCTGTCTGTCTGTCTGTCTGTCACCCCACACCACGCGGGCGAAGCCGCTGGCGGAAAGCTAGTAATTAATTTATTGAAATAAAACATTTAGATCGAATTATAAATTCGTAAGATGTAAAGTTGGTTAAGTTGGTGGGAATGAGAAGGGATGATATTCTGTTCCCTACGCAAAATGAGTGTCAGTAGTTATTGTAGAATTTATATAGCGTACTAGCGTGTCACGTCACAAAATAGTATATTGCGTTCTCTTAATTAAATATTTTTATTAAAGTTTTTCGGGCTCTATTTATAGTTAACTTTTCAAGTAATTCAAGAAGCCTATTAGGTGGTAAATGTAATATTTCCATGTATTTCAGGTGCAGAATGCGTGGCGTGCTAACGCGACCGCGGTCCTCATATACAACGACCGGGATACTACTCTTCTGGAGAAGATGAAGTTATCCACAGATAATGGACGTGAGTACCTACATTATTATAAGTATTTCGTTTTTCCCGCGATATTAATATTATAATAAACTAGCCTTCGCCCGCGTATAATTATTCGTTCCCGTAGAAGTTGAATTTTTCCCCCGTTTTTGCAATATATTTAACCCCCGACGCAAAAACGACGGAGTGTCTGTCTGTGGCATCGTAGCTCCCGAACGGATGAACCGATTTTGATTTTGTTTTTTTTTTCTATTTGAATTGTGAATTAGTCGGGAGTGTTCTTAGCTATGTTTGATGAAAATCGCGAATTTCATATTTTTTCACAACTCCCTCAATATGGGTATCAAATGAAAGGGCTTAGTTAGGAGAATAGGTACTATAATACGCTATGATACATTTCAAATCCAAGATGGCCGCCATCACAAAATGGCGAAATACATTTCGTGTCGGGGGTTTTCTAAATTTTTAATTTAGGTTAGGTTATTAATTGATACTCCGCTCCTATTGGTCGTAGCGTGATGATATAATTATAGCCTAAAAGCGTTCCTCAATAAACGGGCGATCTAACACTGAAGATTTGTTCAAATTGGACCAGTACCTTTATCTTCATAACAATCAATGCATAGCTATCCGTGTTCTGGCCTACGAAATACTTATAGACATAAGATGTTCCTTGATTTACATAAAGACAAATGATAAGCCTTTGCAAGCTAGCATTGCATTTCTCAAGGAGACCAACATTGTCGGAAAGGGGTACTACATTTATTAGCTTATGTTATTTATGTGGCATTGCGCCTGTCGTAGATATATCAATAACCTTTCCTTATGACGTCATTGATATTCAATCTTAATGTTGTGTGAACATATTTACGGATTATGGTACCTATACTTTGTGTAAATTTGTATATATATATAACAAGTGAAGGAAAAATACTCATAATTAATTTTGAGTATCTGCGGAATTTCTTATCGGTTCTTCTTCGTGAAACCCCCTATCTGTGCAACTTTACTCTATTCATCTTTCAGCCGGTAACACCCACTGCTGAGTAAAGGCCTCTTCTCTATTACGCCACTGTTGCCGATCTTGTGCAAGTTCGACTGTCGGGCTGGTGGTCTGCCCTACGATCGTTTTACATCTCATGGCCTTCTGTAATTGTTTTGGTCCTCCTAAGATCGTCTCGTCTTGCCAAGTGCCCTGCTCATCCTCCCTAAAGTCTCGCAATGCGAATAACTACATCAATAATTATGACAATAATTGAAATAAATATTTTTTGACTCTTGGATTCTCGTGTGTATCTTGGCAAAAACAGTAGACTGTAGACTCATAAAGCTAAGCTATAATTATACAGACTAAAGATTATTGCAGTTGTCGCTCAGTGCAATAACTGCTACAAATTGTGCGCCAGACAACAAAACAATTAAGCGCTCCCCCTTATATTATGTATGTCTAATGGAAGCGTAGCTCCCTGATCTTCGTCCTCCTAACCTTTTCCCAACTATATTGGGTTCGGCTTCCAGCCTAATCAGATGCGGACTAATAGTATTTTACACGAAGCGACTGCCATCACACCTCCTCTACTCAATTTCTGGGCAATACTTATCAGGATTTTGTTATTTCTGAAGACCACTAATGATTGACATCTATGTGTTCGGTATGGCATATAAAGAGATAGGTACAGTCATTCACTAAGATACAGACGATTACTAAGTCTAGAATTTTTCAGAAATTATTAATGATTGTTGTTGCTTAGTTTTCATTATACATGTAGATTTTATTCTTGTATCCGCACGGTAGTTTTTTATATAGTTTCTATAAGTGGAGACCTATTATTGGCTGTAGGTCACCTAAAATTTAGTCTAAGTAAGCCGTTATTTGCTGTTGGTCTTCCAAATAAAAAATTAATAAATTTTCTGGTTGACCTCTTCAGAGGTTTGTTAAATCTCTTCGTCGTTCGCAGCTTTATTCTTTTGGCTCAATTTTGCGTCTATCTTGATCAGGCCTTGCCACACACTTTATCCCATAATCAAGCAAAGTGTCTATCGATCTTCCTACATTCCGTGAGCCTACCTTTTGACCGTCATTAATATTCATGTTATTCAGTTTATTTAACTAGTTGTATATACGCTTTAGTCCCAATCTCGAGGGAATACTTATAACTTCTTAAACTTCTGTGCAAAATTACCTACCTGTTTCTCGGCCCAGGTTAAGCTGATCGTTGTCTGTCAGTTCGGTCTAAGTATAAGTATAATTATAATATATCAAAGAAGTATAATTATAATAAATCACAGACGGTCGACTTGTATCGCGACGATTATGGTGCCACAAGGCCGGTCGGTCAGTCCCGTCGTATTGTTCTCCCGCAATGAATTACAATCATTATTGTTTATTACGTAGGGCATATACCTGCCTACTGAAATATGTACCTAAGGACTGTAACCGGGCTGTTTGTAATGAGTAGTGTCCACGAGGAACTCTATCTACATGGCTAAGAGCTCCCAACAATTTTATGTTTTTATACCTTTCATTATCACTATTAAACGCTTGAACCTAATGTCTAACTGCAAAGCAAAGGACTCTATATTTTTTTCCACTTTTCTCTGTTCGTTGAAATTACAGACCATTTTTGAAATTTCAGACAATTTGTCACATTTACCATACACAAGTCATATGAGTAACTCAGTTTATTCTTTGGATATCAGTATTATTGCTAGAAAACTCGTCTCTTCGTAGCCGTAACGGTAACCGGTTAGACTGGAAGCCCATCCTAAAAAGTTTAAAAAAGGCTAGGACGATGAAGAAAACATAAAATGTCAAAGTATCCGCTCTTTGGTCTTCCAACATTGTTTGCCGTTTCATTATATAGCGGCAAAAGAATCTATCTAGCCTTTGATGGGTGGTCTTTAGAACATATTATGGTTTTCTAAGTTCGGATTACTAATGATACTAAAAGATTGGTGTATGGGTATTTAATCAATAAATGTTTTATATTTGTAAACAAACTATATTGTACAAAAAATACTCACTATTATTTTCTAAGAACATCCTATTTCATTGTAGTGTACTATTGATTTTAGGAAAGCATGTTCTTTATGGAGTGCGTCCCAAAACTTCATTCGGTCGTGAAAAGGATTCCTGCCTTTAGTGAGCTCTGACCCTATACTCAGGTAGTTCAGCCTATCTTTGTTTTCAACAGGGTCCCAAGTTACTGATAGCAGTGCATCATTTTCGTCTGGTGTTGGATTTCTGAAATAGGTTAAAACATGGCAATTTAAATATTTTGTCTGACATTTTTTACTGAATAAAAATTATGAAATATCGTTACAATTATTGGTATGTTACTGTTGTTTATCCATGGCGAGGTTAAAAATAATGCAATAATTATTTAGTTTTCAATAGAAACTAACCCAAATTTGGCAAAATTTGTCCACATTTTGATCACTTTGCGCCTCGTATTCACAGAATCTCGACTTCCTTTGCAAATATCCGGCATTTTGATACGAAATAGAAACGGTAGTTCTGCACAATGTCCAGGAGCATTAAAAAAGTCGAATATCTTAGGCACTGCCCATTGGCCGGCGTAATTGAGAATATAATAATACACGGGACATGTAGGTGATACCTCACAAAGCAGTCTCACAGTTTTATTGACATAATATGAGAAATAATAATCGCTGATTAATTGTAAGTACTGTGTCCTCGTATCCGCTGTCAAATATTCCTCGCCATCCAAGTAAAATTTCAGTAACTGATGACCTATTTGTTCCGCTGATTTATCCTCTCTTGCTAACTCTTTTGGTACAAGAAGATGGACATTTTTGTTATATTTTTCAAAATCAGAATAAAAATCTTTTATAACGTACTGTAACACAACACATTCTATATTATTACTGCCAATTATACAAGGGACTTTATTATAATTCCCAGATTTCAGTATTACAACAGGACTTTTTGTAAGAAATGCTGGTTGCCCTTCGAGGTCAATTTCAATGCACGGCTTAAATATGGAATCAAATATTTCATTTTGAAATCCTTTTAATGCCTTATCCTTCAAGCTCTGGAATGCTTCAACCAGTTCTTGTGCCGGTATGGACCGTAACTCTTCAATTATTTCTGGCTTAGAAGTTTTCTGAATTCCTAATTCATTTGCAAGTTTTATTACTCCATGTGAAGGATTTTTAGCCAAGGACCAAGTATTCAGTGCACTGGCGCTTTGTATTATAGCTTTGTGGAACAGTCCTGTTGCCATTGGTGATAACATCATAAAGTGAACAATTGCTCCACCTGAAGAACTTCCAAAGATAGTGACATTATTTGGATCACCGCCAAAGGTTATAATATTGTTTTGGACCCATTTTAGAGCCATAACTATATCTTTGAGTCCACAATTTCCTGGTGCAGTGTAGTCATTAATCGAGAGGAATCCAAATGGCCCTGATCTGTAGCCACATCGTACGAATACAATGTTTTGGGTATTGATTAAAGTTGGATCGAAGAGGTGGTCCATAACACATGCATATCCGAATCCTCCTATCCAAAACATAACTGGCATGGGTTTGTCAGGCTGTATACTTGGGCTAGAGACCTCAATATAAAGACAATCTTCGGAACCAGTCATAGTACTATGATTCGCATAATACATAGGTATGGGTGCATCTTTAGTACAATCAATAACGTTTGTCCATGACTGAGTAGGAGAAGGTGGCTGAAAACACAAAGATAACAAAATTAGGGACATAATAAAATATAATAAATCTAAAAAATCTCAGGCACCGGAGCCCTTGTCATTTTCTGAATAGAAGTATGACAAGTTGTTACGTATTATATTTGTTACCGATAAAAGACTAAAAGAGATGACCATATTATTTGTGACTAAAAGGAGGACGGAGGGGTAGAGGAAGGCCAAAGAAAAAATGGATGGGTTGTGTTAAGGTCGATGGAAAATGGGAGTGAATGAGCAGGTGACGGCTAACAGGGATGAATGATAGCCAAATTTATTACTATGAATGCATTGTTTTGATAGATAGACATTATTTAAACAGTGGGATATGGTGTAAGATCGGCCATACATGAAAAGCGGGGAGGACAGTTTTCGAAATAAACAAACACGCATAGTATGGCGTTGAGGAGTTCTGCCACGTTTTTTTCTTGAAACTTTTTATTATTTGTAGGAATTTTAACGATAAAGTATTTACAGAGCATTATAGAAATTAAGGAAGAGAAACCTGCAAACATGGTGATAAAATGCTTCCCTTTTTTAAGTAATGGAAGAAATTTCTTACTTACCAAAAAACGCAAATTGCCCACTGGTGGTTTAGCGTACGGTATACTTTTAAATATATAAAAAGTTCCTTCTTCAGTCTTTTCAATATACCCGCATATTGGGCCGTCTTTAGTTACCACCATGCACTGTAAATCTTCAGGTATTTCATTCATTTTTATCGAGTTTCTGTAAAAATATACGAAATATTATAATAATATTTAAGAATAAAGTAGAGGTAACAGATAAGATTACCTAAACAGAAGAACGAGATTGACAGTATAAGAAATAATTGATTAAAGATTAATAATCTCGTATATTATTTATAAAAAATGTTACGAGGAAAATAACTCTTTTAAGTCTCTTTGCCCTTAGACATAAGCAAATAAACACAGCGCTTTTTCTTTTGAGTTTGTTAAACTAAGGGGTTTTACTTACATGCAATCACACTATCTAGAATTAAAACTATTTAAAAGGACCATCTATTTACCTGAACCCATGTACAAAGGCAAAAATACTACACAACATAGAGTTAACTGCACCAAAACTGTTCGATATCGTATGAAACACTTAAAAATACACGTTATAGTAACGATACACAGCGTGTAGAATACGGAATGCGATCGCGAATGAGCAGAATATGAAAAATAACGTTACTATACAGCCAAGGTATTGAGCTATTGACATATACTATTACTAAACATTTATCGAATGAAAAATAACTTGCCTGTACAATGCTAACCAGTTTTAAGCAGTGCAATATTTACTCACACTACGCAAGTGGCTAATTTAACACCTCAGTCATTAGTTTATACATTTTTTTATGAATCCGAATATTTATTATAAATACTTGTATCGATAAAGTACAGAACGTCAGTATATTACGGTTGCTACACCATTTTGAACATTATCAAGATTTTCGGTGATACTATGAATTTGACAAGATAATGTATCAACATAGCCTTGATAACACAGTTGCCTGCTGTTTGGTTGGGTAAGGTAAAGTAAAATATGATAAAACCGATTATAACTTTAAATAAATAATAAGAAAATTGGACCAATAAAATTTAATAAAGATTTAAAAATACTACTGCGTTCCATTGTTGAAATTCGAATCAATCCTCCTTAAAAGTGGAGGACTTACATTAATGCATATTTTTATTTCTAAATGCGAAAATATGGGATTATTTTTAATGATAGAAAAAATCGGCTGGCGGGCAGCATTCGAACCTGCGTCCTCTGGTTCGGTACACCAGACGCTTTGACTGCTAAGCTACCGCGAGCCCCGCTCGCCAGTCGAAATCTTCCTTCACATCCTAAATTACGTCTTAAGGTTAAATGCTTCACAACCGACACGACTAACTTTACTTTTAAGCAAATTATATACAATTTGCTTAAAAAAATACAAAAAGAAAGATATGGAATGACAAAATTATTTCGTGATGCGCATGTTAGTCGAACTGGGAATCGAAATCGGACCCTCACGCTTGTTGTCAACAGTCATGCTAACGACCGCTAGAATTGAAAAACTATACGATTAGGTGTCATGAATCATCAGCATGCACGTTTAACCCTGAACTACTTGATCTATTTTTACGTCAATACCTGTTGTAAGTAATTGTATAATCTGCTAACACACGTGTGGTCGCCTTGACTCTGAAACCCGACCGACATGATCACATTAGAAGTAGGACATAGAACTGCATATGCCGCTAACTTGTGACTTAGCTGTAAACAGGGAAAACTGCACTTGCAACTCAACCATGAGTCCTATCAAATGCTTTCGATAGGTTTTTTACACATCAAAACGCATAGCCGATTTATTGATTTATTTAGGTATTTATTTAGGGCTCGTGGCCAAGTTGTAACAACACTGATCAACTGATCTGCAAGTTTAAGCTACACTTGCCGCGGTCAGTCTGTGGATGGGTGACCATTCTTAACATATCGAGACTCCTCCGTGCCTCGGAGAGCACGTAAAGCCGTCGGTCCCGGTTGTCATACGAACACCTATGACAATCGTTAGTGGTAGTCAGAAACTTAAAAAGCCTGACAACCAGTCTTTCCTTCGAATATCGGTATTGCCTAGAAATTGAGTTGCGGAGTTCTGATGGCAGTCGCTTTGTGTAAAATACTGATATTCAGCCGCATCCTGGTTAGACTGGAAGCCGACCCCAACATGGTTGGGAAAAGGCTAGGAAGAAGAATTAGGTATACCACCTTTTTTTAGTTCCTTACATATAAGTATCGCGAGTTTAGTAAGAAAAAATCATGGTCGAGGTACTGTTCACACCATATGTGGCAGACGCATGTAACCGGACTTGCGCATATTAAATTAATCGCCACGCACCACAAAAAAATCTTCAATTTTTAAAATTGCTAGGTACCTACTTATGCTCTAAAGATCAGATGTGTGATCACTTCGATCAGTGACGTCAATCAATCGTACGCACGTCTCATTATTAAGAAACATGGATCACAATGGTCTCGACACAATAGGGATTTATAAGAAACCAACTACACTTGCACAACTATTGCAAGAGATCAAATACATCCTCGCATTTTGACATCTTAAAAGCAATATGTAAAAACTATCTGTTTATATGTTTGTCTGTAACTTTTCGTGCCTAAACCGCTGAACAGATTTAGATATTTGATATGGAGATAGTTAGATTGGATCCTGAGGAAGAACATAGGCTACATTTTATCTAAAAAATACCTATGAAAGTAAAACCGCGAGCAACGTAACTAAATGGCTAAACATAACTTCACGCTTGTACGTATTCCCCGAAGGGTAAGGTAGAGATGTACTGCTACTAATAAACAGTTCGCCGGTATCTTTAGGTCTCATGTAATAGGAAGGGAGCGAGCCTATTGCCGACAACCGTGCATAATTCCAGACTCTGAGCTACTATTAGGAATTTCACACAACACTGCTCGTCCCTGGAATCGAACCCAGGACCTCTAGCGTAGCAGTCGCGCTGCCGACCACTAGCCAATGAGGCAACAGCTATTAATAATAACGCTAAAATGCGTCAGCTGGGTTTACGACGCTTGGTAAACTCGTTATCTGTGGTAATTATTTTCTTATCTTCGTAAACTATGCCAGGTGGCATTTCATATGTTAAATACACATTATGTTATGTATCGCGCGTACAAAAATTTTCTCCAGGCTTACAGACTCCCTTAGTAAAAAAAAAAACAATAACAATTTGCCTAACGTAAGAATAAAACCTATGATTCAACAGACGCGATTTCGATTCTCTTGGAGAGAATCAAGAGCCTGTCCCTATCTCTG
Organism: Acronicta psi; assembly: GCA_946251955.1. Taxonomy (NCBI): domain Eukaryota; kingdom Metazoa; phylum Arthropoda; class Insecta; order Lepidoptera; family Noctuidae; genus Acronicta; species Acronicta psi. The sequence continues at coordinate 7,540,589 of OX276487.1, forward strand.
ACCCCTACCGTAGGACTATTAACTATTCTGTGCCCCTACGTTCAGTCAGACAGAGGTTCTGGAGAATGCTTAGATTAGGCAAAGTATATTGGAGTATTTTGATATCTTTTCAGCAATAGGGTTGGGGCCAATTAATGGCAATAGACCTCAATTGTTCAAAAATAAACGTAACTGTGAATATCGAGCCGGTATCTCGGTAACACTTAGCTCTGCCTAACTTTTTGAGGATTTCAAACGTGATGGTATCATCAACATCATCCTCCTGCCCTTATTCCATCACTTGGGGTCGGCGCAGTATGTCTTTTTCTTCCATACATCTCTTCATTCAATTCCTTTGTGGACATATCCTGTCTCACACAGTCCATCCATCTTTTCTTTAGTCTGCTATAATGTAATATTGTATTGTTGCAGGTAACATAAGTGCAGTGTTTACATACAAGTGGAAGGGCGAGGAGATAGCCCGGCTGGTGGACAACGGAACCAGGGTCATGGTCGCCATCATCAAGGGGAGGACATTCGCCCACGTCAGCAACAATATTAACAAGTACGTGGAATGTGCACAGTTTGTGTCATACTTGGTATTAGTCTTGTCTTTTAGTTTTTTTTTATTTGACATTCATCATCAACAGCTCGTTTCCGTAGCTTAGTAGTAGGTACAGTTCTCGTCGATCTTAGTGTCCGGTTTCAAGTTGGTACGAGCTAAGCTAACTTCAACCAAAAAAGAGAAAAAACTTGAGATTTCGTTTTTATTTATATACTTTGATTATAGTCCAATATTTTTCTTCAGATTTTTACGGCCAGATTGAAGTTAGCTCATACCAACTTCAAGTCGGACAATAAGATTGGCTATAGCCTAGTTGGCTAAAGCATCCAGTGTACTGGAGGGATGCGTCTGAGGTCTTATTTTACTTTCGCTGGTATTTATGTCATTAGAATTGTTGAATTTTGTAATTTTTGTGTGCCCAATATTTAGCATGATCTCTGCTGATAGGTTGGTATAGTATGTACAATGTATGGCCAAATACTCCAAATACTTACAGGTTTGTTAGCCGCTCTGGTGTGAACAGTGAAGGGTACTTACTGTAGGATGTAGCCAGTGAAATAACTGAATAAATAACACATATTATAATCTACTAGTAAAGCAAAGTTGACTACATTTGAGTGCCTATTTGACGCCGTGCATAGTTAGTAGGTATTTTAAAACTAGTCGTGGACACAAGTATGAAAAATATTTAATTAGTTTTGTATGTTAAAGCTAGTCGCGGAAACAATGGTATTCTGTGATTATCGCATCTGTACAACAAAAAGCGATAAAATTTATTATGTAATGTGCAAAAAGTACCCTCTTGTCTAATAAAAATTAATTTAATAGGTATGAAAAATATTTAATTTTACAATTAAGAACAATTATTTCTATACAGTCGTATATTTATCATTTAATATTATTACATAGCTACTAATATCATTATATCCTGTGATTATTCATGGTATATATTTATCAACAAAAAAATATTCAACAAAAATCGTTCTGAGAGAAAAACATAGAATTAAATTAATTCCGAAAGCTGTAAAATAATATTTACATTATATATAAGTATACAGATACTATCTTCTAGTATCTTGTATTTGTAGACAAGTTGCAATTGAACCAACATTCGAATTAAAATAAAATATTTGTAAATGACTAAATAAGTTTTCGACAAAATATTTCTTACTGTAATTCCTGCACTTATACAATTCGTGATCATGACTTGTTCAAACGGCCTTCGGCACACATGGCATAATATGGTTATGAAAATATTATTTTAGTACCTATATCACTATTATATTACTACTTATCTAGAATATGCAAGATAATAATGAATAATTCTTACTACACATATAATTGATGTACTCCGCGTTTGAAGAGGAATGTAACTAGACTTTAGAAACTGCAGAACATTGACCGACGAGCAACGAGTTGTCATCATCATAATATGACCTCATTTGTTAAGTCTCTTTTTCCCATCTTTACTGGTACCAAATAACTTTCAAACTCTAACACAATAACTGTCTGGGCGTGTCGATCACAAATAAAATTAAAGATATGTATTAAAAGCTTACACTTCTCCGGCCCAAAACTCAGTAATCCGCATTGCTAAGTTTTGGGCACCGGCCCAACGCGTAATGTCTGGCCGCCCTAGGTCCGGGCCTACTGGGCCTTGACTGTAGCGAGCCTAAATAATGATTTCAAGTATCAACCTCTAATTTTTCTCTACAATTGTGTATACATATACCTAAGGTACAAATTTGCGCCGAGTTGTATGGGCTTTTGGTGACCTCCTTTGCGACAAGTGCAGGAGGATGTTGATGATGACGAGGTATCCTTGTGTTGTTGCAGGACGTCGGTGCTGTTCGTGTCGATATCCTTCATAGTGCTGATGGTGATCTCGCTGGCCTGGCTCGTGTTCTACTACATACAACGCTTTAGATACATACACGCCAAAGACAGACTCTCTGTGAGTATCATAAACTTTATTAACAACAGCTTTCCGCCAGCGGCTTCGCCCCCGTGGTCTTGATAACTTTTTTCCTCCGTTATTGCAAAATTTTTCATTGCTACTCCACTCCTATTAGTCGTAGCGTGATTGTATATAGCCTATAGCCTTCCCCGATAAATGGGCTATCTAACACTGAAATAATTTTTCAAATCGGTCCAGTAGTTTCGGAGCCTATTCAATACAAACATACAATTAAATCTTTCTTCTTTATAATATTAGTATAGATTAAAATCTAAAATTAAACAAAATCAAACTTATGACACGACTAGCGCAGTAGGGGAGCAATTTGCTACAGTGTGTGATTCCAGTACCCAACAAATATTTTTATGGCTGACGGGTTGTTTTGGCCTATCTATTTTATGTAATAAATAAATGTTTGTGTTTTTAAGCACTTGTACCACAGGAGAAAATTCTAGTGCACTCACCAGAATTTCACAACGTTTGGGAAAATACAAAAAATTCATAAACTATGTGTTCTTGATAGCCATAAAAATAAATAATAAATAAACATGTTTTTTAATTTCAGAAACGTCTTTGTTGTGCAGCTAAGAAGGCGTTATCCAAAATACCTGTAAAGAGTTTAAAGACTGAAGATAGGGTGAGTGAAAATATATTATAACATTCTACAAGACATTCTTCACTGAAATCCAATTAATTTTTAACATCTCGTTGGTCTAGTGGTCCCAAGCGCGATTGCTACGCTAGAGATCCTGGGTTCGATCCGGGTCGAGCAGTGTTGTTGGTTTTTTCTGTGAAATTCTCAGTAGCAGCTCGGAGTCTGGATTTGTGCCAGGTTGGTGGCAATAGGCTCGCACCCACATGAGACCTAAACATACCGGCGAAATGTGGGTGTACATTAGTACACCACTGCCTACCCCTTCGGGGAATACAGGCGTGATGGTATATCATGTTATGTTTTCGTTTACTTTACTTTTTATCTAAAATTAATTCATGAATTTGCAGTATGACGTATCTATACTATAATATAATATATATATATATATAATATAATATAATATAATAATATTATAAAGAGGAAAGATTTGTTTGTTTGTTTGTTTGTTTGTAATGAATAGGCTCCGAAACTACTGGACCGATTTCAAAAATTCTTTCACCTTTGGAAAGCTACATTATCCCCGAGTAACATAGGCTATATATCATCACGCTACGACTAATAGGAGCGGAGTAGTAATGAAAAATGATGCAAAAACGGGGGAAAAAATTATAAGACCACGCGGGCGAAGCCGCTGGCGGGAAGCTAGTTAATAATAAAATTGTGTATATGTTTACCTTATTTTTTTTTTTGTATTAAGTCTTATTTAATTTGTATAAATACTTTACAGGAAGTCCAAGGTGACGGCGAATGCTGCGCCATCTGTATAGAACCTTATAAAGTGTCAGAAACACTAAGATCTCTTCCTTGTAGGTCAGTATTTGTTATTACTCATTATTTTTAACCGTATGCTGTATGCTGATTATCAACCCACCATTTTGTATAACTATCGTCTAACGGGTAGTTTGTATATGAATAAAGAAATTCAGGGAAACTTTAAGTATGACAGACGATAGTTATCTTGCTATTATTGTTAGTCTAGTGATCGTTAGTGCGGTTTTAAGCTTCTTGGAATCGAACTTAACACGCGAGCTCCTGGCTCCAATCCTCAGGACAACGTAGGTTTTCTACGAAACTCTTAGTATTATCACGGTATTTGGATTTGTACGCCGTTAATGCCAATAGGGCTTTCCTATTATATACTCCTTCTTAAATAGAAACGAACCCCTTAACGTGGGTGTACATTAGTACGCCTCAGCCTACCCCTTCGTGGAATACAGGCGTGATGGTATGAAAATTGAAAACATATATTTTTTTGTATACATTTGAGTATATCTTGTATTACAGACACGACTTCCACAAGAACTGCATAGATCCGTGGTTGTTGGAGCATCGCACCTGTCCTATGTGCAAGATGGACATCCTCAAATACTACGGCTTTGTGGTAAGTTTTACATATAACATCTCATCATTCAATGTGAAATGTTTTATTTTAATTAGACCGTATCAATATATATTATATCTTTTATTTACGTTATCACTTCTTTTACTTTCATCATCAACCCATATACTGTCCCACTCTTGGGCACGGGTCTCCCCCCAAATGCGGTATGGCACACTTCACATGCCGTCGAGAAAATCTAAATAGATTTTATGTAGGATAGAGTAATTTGACCGTCTTCAAAATGTCTGCTTTGATAACCTGAACATCCTAACTATGACCAGTTGCCATAGCTTGTTAATTGTTTTAGTCTTTAGTGAATTGATTATTATTTAATGTTGTGTGGTAACAATATGTTGTGTTGTGTGGTGCAGTTCACTGGCAGCCAGGAGAGCATCCTGCAGCTGGAGGTGGAGGAGGCTCGCAGCCGCGCGCTCTCGCCCGCGCGGAACCGACACCCGCTCACACTCGTGAGTCGCATCATTCATTACATTATGTACACCACTACTATCTGTCCTCTAGTGTAACCCACATTCATTCAACACAAAAAGACAGCCAATTTTTCTATCATTTACATAAAATCCACAGAGTTCTAAGTCTGAAAAAAATGTAGACATCCAATTGTACCAGACTTGCTATTTATTGCGTTTGTTCGTCTGTCAGTGTTTAATCCGAGCCTTTGCAGATCCCATATAATAAGAACTTTTTGCCTATGCATGTCTGACTTTTATGATACAAACGTAATATTTCCAGTTGACGAGCGACAACTCGTACGAGGAGGCGGGCAGCGAGCGCAGCAGCCGCGCGTCGTCGCCCGACGAGCTCGTGCCCTCGCTGGCGCGCGCCTGCGACTCGCCGCGGCACCCACACGCCAGCAGGTCACTATACCTACATGTGTTGCAGGATATTATCGATTAGCAGTAGCATTAACGATATTAGCAGGACATTATCGATTAATTTGCAGGATATTATCGATTAATTTGCAGGACGTTCTCTATTATAATGCAGGACGTTATCTACTATAATGCAGGATAATGCTAAGACAAAAAAATACTATGACCCTTGTAGGACATAAGTTGCTTAATTTTTAAAAATGTATTAAATAAATATTTAAATATTTAGGTTTTTATTGGTTTATTAATCTCTAGCGTAGCTACTGAGCTAGATGACCTTAGTTCGATATTCAAGCTTCCAAAGAAAATTTACATATTTCTAGTAACACTAGCTTAAATTAACTGGAAAATCTCCATCAATAAGCCTATGTAGCGGTCGTGTGCAATCATAACCTACCCTAGCGCTCTCTAAGTAAGCGTGCGAGTGGCGCTCGGCGCCCCCTAGCACATGCTGCCACCATAGGTACAGCTGCCTCTTCTCTTCAATGCATACAGGCAGGGCCATATGCGTATTAATGTATCATTGTACATTTCAGATCGTGCCAGTCGTCTCCATCGGGCTCGGGGTCCCGGCCCGAGCCGGCCGGGCCCAGCTCCGCACCGCACGAGTGATGCACCAGGGGCCTAGTGCTAGTGCTAGTGCGTGCTGTGTTGTGCTGTGTAACACACTTGTGTTCATATCTATATAAAATACTCAACGTTTACATTAAAACATTCGGAACCTCCAGTGATTGTGACGCTCGTTGTAAGGTGGATGACAAGTGATATTTCTCGTAAGTAAGGACGTATAGCGTATTTGGATATTCACCGCAACTCCGCCTAGTCAACGAAATAAGTGTTCCCTAACGCTTGAGACCTCTCGCTACGATACATCTTTTGTAAAAGCAACAAATTTAAAGCGACCTTTTTATTTGAAATCAATCAATCGTCGTACTTAATGTTTTTTTGATTGGTTCATGATCTCATAAGTTAATCGTATCCTTTAATAACTCTGCAATAATTTTCAACAAGTGTGACTAATATAGTCGTTGTGGTGGCCCTTTGTTTGTAATTCTAACTCGTATTTGGGATTAAGGGTATCCGTCCATATGATAATAACTAACAAAATAATACGGTTCGTACCTATAGTGTCGCGTCTGCTATATTTTGACACTGTTTCAAGCCATAACAAATGTATACGTGTAAATAAGTGTTAAAATGAAGCAGAGTGTAAGCTTTCTACTAAAATGTCTATCCTTGTATGGGCTGCTTTATTAATCTTAGTTGGCAGTCGTAAGTTTATGATTTAGACATAGGGTTTTCTACATTTGTCAGCCATATTGTAAGCTATAAATGTTCAGTAACTGAAAGACTATAATCATAATGATGTGTAAAAGGGGCCATATCGCAACCGAAGTCGTTTTAGTAACAACTTAAATTGTACACAATGTACTTAGCAAATGTTCCTTTGGAACAAATGTTTGGTGTACCCACTTCCAAATGGTGCAATGTATGAATTTTTTATAACAATAAAACACTAATTTCGTGACTCCGAAAATATGTAGTTAATAAAATCTAGTCTGAAGATAATATGTCGCTTTTAAATTCAGTTATTTATGATTTAATAGTTTGATATAATTTAAGATATACGGTCTCTTAGTACTTTTGAATCAGACAAGCTAAAATGAGATGATTTTTAGTTCGATTCTGGTGTTCCTTGTTCTGGATTGAGAATCGAATATAAAAAAACTCGGTAAAGTGTATTAGAGTTCATAGACATAAAATATCTTGTATAGATAGGAGATAAATCGATAGAGCGCGCCTTTTGTGATTCTCGCGAAAATCTCTTGTAATCAAAAGTATTGTGTTCATCCAAATTGTATTTAAAAGCGACTTTATTCGTTCAAACTGTCTGTAACTTAATGAAATAAAAAACATGTTACTTTTAAGGTATAATAAGTAAGCATTTAAGTTATTATATACGAAAATAGACAGAAGGTACTTAAATCCATTGGATTTTTATATAAAACAAGGAGACTGGTATGTACTTTTTAATAACAGATAATTTGTGTAAAGGTGTTTACATTCCCATTCTTGTTCAAGTTGCGAGTGTTCTGCGTAACTCCACGTTCGAACATCATTGTGTTGAAATAAAAACCAATACAGTATTGATTATTGTCTTTTTTATTGTCAAAATACCTTTTATTATTTTTTCTAAGACTCATTCACATAAAACTAAAAAAAAAATGTTTTAATTTATTTTGTAACTACACGTCTTATTTATTATAATTTTTACGGTAGGGTATTATATAAATCTGTGCGGCTTAGTAAGCCGTAAGTATAATCTACCTTCTCTTAAATATGAAATAGAATCAATAATATTTAAAAAATGTACTACCTACCTAGATAATTATATATTATTTTTAAAACATCAGCAATCGCGTCAGTTGCGCTTACACGTTCAAAGGGTGGTGACGGGACTCCGGTAATTATGTCCCTCACAAACTAGAAATACCCTCATAATTATAATGATTCATATTGTTCGTGAAGAGAATTATTGATAAAGTGACTACTTATACCTTTCGTAATGTTATTGTTAGTGAATCATATTCAAAACCTACTATGTGATCGATTAGACTTATGGTTGTGATCATGAATTTGTGTTGTGTATGAATAACCACAGCAGAACTGGGCAGATGTGGACATCTCGAGCATCTGATGTACCCGTAAGTACCTTAATATTTCATTACTTATTATTGTCTTCGATAAACAATGAATTGTTTGATCGAATTAAAACAAAATATTATTTATATTTATATTTTTACACTTGTTGCGGACTTGCATATAGATTGCATATGTTCTTGTTTGATAATAATTATTGTAAATGAAAAAAAACCAGACGTAGGTACGAAAAATATTTTATTGACTTCTAAACGTGAGATACAGAATCGCCAATACACTATATACAATAAAGTAGAAAAAACATCTTTTGGGACACCACGATTATTTACTACACATTGTTTAATTTATTTGAGTTGAAAATCAGAATAATTAATCAACACAAAGTTCTCACTTCCATTTAATTTTACTACATAAATAGTAGAATCACAAGTTTATACTAAAAATAATACACCATACATTTCTTGAACAACATAATGTCTGGTTAGTGATTAACTTGTTTTAATAAAGATATTTATTACTTAAATTATTTTATTCTTGGAATTCAATTATTATTATACAAGACAAACTTATCTATGGAAAAGAAATACTTAATTTGAACCTAAACAAAAGTATATTTTGCTAAAACAATGGCCAGTATAAATAAGATACACACCCAGATAACAAAAAAGCAAGCCAAAAAATCTTGCGCAATTCATTACTACGAAAAAATTCAATCTATCTAAATAGGAAAACCGCCTAAACCTTCTATTTACAATATAATTCACCCATTTTAAAGTAACAATTGCGATGATTCGCTGTTCCGTTAAAAAAAACTTATCAGTCTTATTATATACAAATTATACAAAGCATTAGTTTACTAAATCTATGTAGTAAACAAATACTTAACTAAATTAGTTTACTTTTATTCTTAACAATTAAGGGATGTATTCCAAAACGCTTAATAATGCTAATGAGCGTTTAGGAATCACACATTTATATACCGCTTGTTTAAATTAGTTTTCTTAGAGCTTGTTTCACCACAAAGCGGCTATCCAGACATGGTGAAACATTACTATCAGTATGCAGGATAGGAGTATAAGTATTCTTATATAATGTACGATATATAATCTTTTTATATATCGTTTAATATATTAGAATACGCGGATAGAATAATTTACCGGCTGATTTGAGGCAACGACGGGTTCGTTTTAGCAAATGAATTGTTCAACAAATTGTACCGTATAACCCGAGTGTATTCAATACCGATTTAAATGTCAATATAATGCGATAAAATCTGTAAAAAAAGTAGTTTTCAGTTTTCTTTATTTCAGGTAATTAGTAGTATTGCAGGTAATTATTTAAAACAACATGCGGTATATTTTGTGAGCTAAATATCCATCAAGTATACGACAAAAACTATCATTTGCGCGCCGACACATATTTATGTGAACATTTGAGCATAAAAATAACTTCGTTATATAGAAATGCCTATTATATGCCAAGGCAGATGCTTTATAAAACTATTTGCATTGGTACATACTACCCACAGAGGTTTATCTCTCTGTCATATGTGTTAAGTTCTCTTTCTTTTGGTATCATTACGAGAAAACTTATCAGTGCCTCGACCATGAGTTTTTCTCACTTAACTCGCTAGCGACGCGGTAAAATATTTGTATGGAAAACCCTCGCAGCGCCTCTAGCGGTTACGTAAGGAACTAAAATCTACTATGAGATTACGGCGTTTCGATGCGTAAAAAACCTATCGAAAGCCATTCGATAGAACTCATGGTTGACGTACAGGATGCGCATTAAAAGTAAAGTTAATGCATTTCCACAATAACGGGTACGTTGCCAATTTGCGACTTAAGAAAAAAATGCGCTAGCTTACACATTAAATATGTTGATACATTAAGCATTTTTCTCTTATCGATGTATTAATTCCAAATTATCCTCTTGTTTTAACAAAAGTGTAATTTATTAAATTAAAACTATTTTAAAATTGCTGTTATATCCTGTCCTGTTGTTTGTCCAAATTATTATTTCAAATAATCTGGACTAACAAATGAACAAAAGGATCCACAAATTCGCGTAGAAAGGGATCTTTACGGTATTAAAAGGATTGATTTTTAACACATTTTTTCATAAGTTCTGGTCATCGTGCAAGTTACGTATCGGTGTCGTGGGCTTGTGGTCGCGGGCGGCGGGGAGGCGCGCGGCGACCTCGAGCGCGAAGAACGCGTCGAAGTTGAACTCAGATCATTTGTCCCATAAGCCCGCCTCTTTCATCTTAGTGTGGAAGTACTTTTCTAGAGTGTTTGCACATCTGTAATACACATTGAAGTATCTCTTAGCAATTAATAAGGTTTACCTTATCGTAAATACTAAAAATAAATTGCTTAGCGTCATTAGCGGCTTTATATTTGCCGCCAGTATGCTATTACAAGTTAGCCACTTCTACACACTCATATTTATAAAAAAATAATTATATAATCTTGTAACTTCATGAAAATTTGGCCTCAAATTTGTCGCCCTAGTGTTCAGCTGTGTGTTAAACAGTACCGGTAAATTCGCCACTGCTTAGCGTTGTTATTGCGTGGTCAATGATTAATTTATACGTGCAGAGTCGACACAGATTGATCGATGAAGTGTTCGCTAAAATACGAAATTATAGTTTGTTATTTAAAAAATATACAATCTAGTCTAAGTAACTTTCTTCTGAAGTAATTTTTTGGCTATTTTTTTTTAAGATGAAAAATTTTTTTTTTTTTATAGTAACTGAATACATTTCACATCCAATCAAATCCTGATATCAGCAGCTTGATTGATGTAGATCTAGTAAGATAATATTACACTAATATTACGCTTGATTAATGTACGGCGCAATGGATGATAACGCACTCACCTGTAATAATCGGTATCAGGCGAGTTATAAAGTCGACAGTTGGTGAATATCCTGGTCATATCAGCTATGAATAACCGCTTCGAAACGTAGTATCTCGCTTTTAATCGCTCGCCCATTGTACGTAGATCTGCAATGCAGAGGAAACACTTATTTCACATTCTACTTTCTACTTATATTATAAATGTGAAAGTTTGAGGATGTTTGTTACTGTCTCACGCAAAAACTACTAAACGGATTTTGATAAAACTCACAGTATTGTAGCTTATACATTACAATAACACATATGATTTTAAAAATTCTATCTTTTTGTACTTTTTGGAAGCATTTTCCATGTTAAGATTACTAGTTATTTTAATAAAGGAAAAAATCGACTGGCGGGCAGGATTCAAACCTGTGTCTTCTGGTTAAATACACCAGACACTATGACCGCTAAGCCACCGCGAGTCCTACTCGCCAAGTTGAGTTATTAGGATACGAGTGAAGTCGCGGGCAAGAGCTAGTGTTTAAAAAAAAAAGGGTTTACCAACCCTGATTATAAAAATAAAACCCTCTGCCTTACTCTTTGGAGAATATATGCGTGAATCGTGATATAGGCATGTTTGGTTACTTACCCATGGGATACTTGATGTGGTCATAGTAATCAGGTACTTCGCTCTTGTCCACCGGCTTCAAGAAGGGCCAGGCGGCTGTGTGGTTCTTCACCTGTAACCATATCTGCATTTGACCTTAATGTCAGTCGCTTATAATTGGGGGGCTCGTGGCTAAATGATAGCTCAAATAAAAATATTTTTATTTCAAATAATGTCACAAAGACAGGTACTTCTATTGTTGATCGAAATTCTGAAAAGTCAAACTAGTTGCATGGTTCCAAAAAAGTGAGTTTTATAAATATAGCACCATCTGGTCCCAAACTAAGCAGAGCTTGTACTATGGGTACTAGATAGTGGATTTAATACTTATATACTTTTTTTTGTAAATACATACTTATCTAATATATAAAATTCTCGTGTCACAGTTTTAGTTGCCATACTCCTCCGAAACGGCTGGACCGATTTGTATGAAATTTTGTGTGCATATCGGGTAGGTCTGAGAATCGGCCAACATCTATTTTTCATACCCCTAAATGTTAGGGGTAGTCCACCCCTATATGGCAAAACAACGTTTGCTGGGTCAGCTAGTAATACATAAGAAATACCCAGACAAACACAAATACTTATATTCATCACATAAATATTTGTGTCTTGTGGGAATCGAACCCACGAACTCGTGATCAGCAGTCCGGTAGTCGAACCACTAGACCACAGACGTCGTCAAATGGAGAAGTATGTGTGTATGTGTGGTAACAGTAATAATAAATTATTGTGATGAGGATGATGCAGCTTGATATGCAGAGATTAAAGGTTATAAAGACCATTCCAATTGATTCTGTTACTGATTCTAAACAAACTATTATTACTTTCGGCTTTCGGGTAAACTAAAAGTAGCGTTGTATAGGTATGTGTGGTCATGGTGTATATGTATAGTTACCGTGTGCAGCACGTTCCGTAGCGCGGCGGGGTCGGGCTCGGGCTCGTGGTCGGGCGGGCGGGCGGCGCCGCGCCAGCCCGGCTCGCGCAGCCCCGGGATGCACTCCATCGGGATGCTGCGCACCTGCACACGTCACATGCTACATACAGACTAGCTTGCTACGACAAAGTAGTAAGGAAGGTCGTGGCTGTTTGTTTGGAAACAGTCTTCATATTTTATTTATATTTTTATTAAGGGATAATAAACAGCTACAACATAAAAATAGAATTTAACAAAAAGAACAAGTAATGTTGCAGCCCACTACATTATCCACAGATTAACATAAATGATAAACCAAAGGGTGCCACTAGATGAACAATAACATTATGGTAACACTGATGTAAGTTAACTATCTAATTCTATACTATAGAGCTGGCAGTAACGCACGTCTAATGGCGATTTTTGTGTGATCCTCACATGTTTGTATGAAATCTGGATGTAATCTTGTCCATTTATTTTGTTTGTGAAATCCATCTGTGCAGATTTGCCTTTTAATAAAAATATTTTAGGCAAATTGATTTTAAGATTTACAATAAGTAGGCATAATAAGGCGTAAAGTTATGATTATTTTTTTATGATGACATTTTGATTCTATTCTTCCAACTTGTTTAGATGCCATTCTTTCTCTGAAGGTAATTTAGCGGTGTCGATTAATTATATACCTAATATATATTTTGCACTTACCCCTTCTTTGAAACATGTCAACCCAGGGTGTATTTTCCGCACATCTTTTTGTCGCATATCAATCAGCTTTTTAACAATCTAAAATTAATAAAATTATATTAGTAAAACATTTAGAACAAGACATAATTTTTAATAACATTTAAGCTGGCTTGTTTAATCTATATTTAGAGTAAATCTGATCTGATAAAAAAAATCTGATTAAATATTTTTTCTTTTATACATGACGTATAATCATACATTGAACTAAAAATTCAAAACACAATTTTACAGTTACGACGATTTTAAAAAGAAAGACATTATATTGTACGCTTTCTGAGTCACCATAGACATGTGCCGTACCTCTTTCTGCCTGCGTATGATGCTGGTGAACTGCGTGTAGACGATGCGCGGGTTGAGCTCGCAGTGCATCAGCGTGGCGCCCTCGTAGTCCTTTATGTAGCCCTGGTACATCGCGCGCGGCAACTTTATGTCCTTGCTGAAGCCTTGCTTCTTGAAGTAACCTGGGAGTTTTAAAACAGAATTCTGGTTAAGACGACAATGAATTAACGTTGCTTCGTTAAGGTTGCCAACTTACAATAAATTAATATTTTCTTTTGGTGTTGCCAACATAAATTATAAAATAAAGTTATCCCATTTTAGGACGGGTCAGAATAGTATTCCTCACTGCTCACTAATCTGACTTGCTCGTAGTGGAATTCTTTGGGATCTGACTGGAGCACGTTGGAGTCTGTTCTACATCACCTGTGTGTGCCAATTTTTGCGAGTTAGACCTATTTTCCCTTTGAAGTCGGTAGGAGCCTTTTAATGGCCAGCAACGCCTTAACAGCAGCTCTGGGTGACCATGGGCAGCGATGCCTAGTTACGATCAGGTGGGTCTTCACTCGTTTGTCGGCTTAAACCATATAAAAATATAGTAACGTACCGATAGCGAATTCATCAGCGAAGGTAAGGAAGTGCAGTATGTTGTTTCTGATGTGGTAATCTTTCAAGTGGTTCATGAGGTGGGTGCCGTAGCCTTTCACCTGCTCGTTGGACGTCACCGCGCAGAACACTATCTCGCTAAAACCCTGCGACAATGGATATCAAAACTTTAAAGATAAAAATCAAGATATACCTTCAACAATTTTAGGGAATCTAAAATGAAAAAGGTGTTAATCCTATTTTTGCAGCATATCTTGTGTGATTGTGACGTCTTGGCGACGAAACGGATGGGTCACCTGAGCAACGGATCCCCGAGAAAGAAAAATATTGGATTGTAATCAATAATAAGCTCAAGACGTAGGCTGTCGTTTTAAATCATTTTACTCCAATATTTTTCTCTCTCTGATTTTTACGGCCAGGTCGAAGTTAGCTCGTGCCAACTTCAAGCCGGACAATAAGTTTGGCGAGAACTGTATATCTTAGTGCACTGAGAACAAACTCTAATATGAAAAAATAGGCCAAGATATAGTAGCCACTGTTTTTTACGATTCATTAACGTTAAGGGACGTTTCAGAGAGCGGCCCTAAGGAATATAATATATGATATTGAGGACAACACTAAAGATCCCATTGGATCGAAGTGTATTTGGCTGTGCCAGCCCCCCTAGAAAGATAAGGCGTAATGCAACTGGGTAACATACCTGTGCACTAAAAGTTCTGAAGCAGATTCCTCCGATCGGCCGGCCTTCTTTGATAAGCGCTAGTGTTTTGTGTTTGCTGTGAACCAATGAGTTCGGAATACGTTATGGAAATCAAAAAAGTTTTAATGAAAATAGTATTCACTTCTTTTAAAAAAATAGTTGACTTACGGATCGAAAACAAGCTGCGATATATACTCTTTAGTCATTTCAGGCAGCTGATGGGAAAATACGTTGTGGAGACCTAAAACGACAAAAGATTTTGCTGTAATAAAATAGTATTTAGGAGTAGGGTTTCTGGTTTCTCGACCTGTTTTATTACTGGAGGCACGAGAATTCTCGAACAGACTTTCTCGAATATCTCGGAAATTTTGTTTTTTTTTATAAAGCACGAAGTAATTTCAAAATGTTCGCTTCGGTATTGACGGCGTCGACATTGTACGCGTCGGTGTTGTTGGCGTCTATAATATACAGTGTTATAGGAAATACCTTAGCTATTTTCGATCTTATGAATCAGAATCGGGAACCGAACACATTGGTGAAGAAAAAAAATATTTCTTTTTTTCGTTATTTTGTCGTTGTAATGTCCGAAATATTCTAAAACGATAGAGCGCCTAAAAAGTGAATGACCTTAAGGTAAGTGCCCCCGTCGGCCGTACACTCGTAGGCATCGTTACTTAGATAAGTGTGCGAAAACGTTTCACTATCACGCACACACACACACACACACACACACACACTACCCAGCGTAGGCCACGCGGGCGCACGGGGTAGAAATACTAGGAGCGGCGGGCGGGGGCAGGGGGCGGGCCACGCGCATACCGGAACTCCGGAAGTAAACAGTTTCCGAAAACCTGTGACGCGAGCGCACGTGTGTCGGTAATTGCGCTCGCGACAATTTTTTACGTAATCCGCGGGTTTTATTTAAAATGTACAGTAACCGCGAATATTACGAGATGGTGCGAGTGTATGTACATTCAAAGTGGTGAGAGTCTCTACGAAGCACGTAGACTTTACGAACCCGAGAGCATCCCTCGGTTACGGGGTTAAAGACAAACATAATTAGTGCATTTGACGCCGTAAAAAGTGACAGTGCAGTGCTTATAAGACTCGGAAGAAACGTTATCAAACGAGCAAGAGTGTATGAAAAGAAATGGACTTCATTTCGAACAATTGCTGAAGTATTTATAAGTAAGAGATTGTAAATAAGTACTGTAAGTTATTTCTCATGTTGATTATTTGTTAATTTTCGTACGCTGATTGCATTTTTTTAAATACGCCTGAAAGCATCATAAAAGTATGAAGGGAAAATTGCACCTTATTACAGATGCATAGGTTAGATAATTGAATAGCGGACGGTGCGCATTTAATCTTCACAGCGCTACTGCGCGCCCGCGCCGCGCCGACTCGAGCGGGCGGGGCCGCTCGAATACAAGTAATAAATAGGTAGGTACGGCAGTACCGTAGGCCTCGGTTGTTGACCGCCCGTGCGGTGGCGAAAAAGCTAGTGGTTTTTAGGCTTACTTGGATACGGGCTAGTTTTTTTATTTTATTAATTAAATAAAATAAAACGAAAAAAATTTTTTTTTTTTTTAAATTAAGAACAGGTTTTTTTGAAATAGCTAAGGTATTTCTTATAACACTGTATGTATCGATATTTATATTTATAAACTAATAAATTAATAACATCAGTCCTTCTATACATTTTTTGATTAATAGCAAACTTTCTTCTTCTTCTTCTTCGAAGTGCCTCTCCAATCACTGGAGGTAAATAAACTTTACAGCTTTTAAATCCGATATATATTCAAAGAGTAAATATTATAATGGTGTCTTAAGATATATAACTGTGCCACTGTGAGCAAGAAGCCCTGGGTACAATCCCCAGATCGAAAAGCTTTCGCAGTAACGTTTAATTTTTCCTTGATGATAAGCTCCTCCTATTACATGGGACTTAAAAACAAAACAGCGAACTGTGGGTGGACATTAGTATATCTACCCAACCCTTCAGAGATATAAGCGTGATGTTATGTTAATGTTAGAATGTTGTATGCATTACCTATAAGCCACAGCATGGTCTGTTTGTTGACAGCACCGGTGAGTGAGTTGCCGATCACATGGAATTCTATCAGTTTACGTTGTTCTTCGAGTTTCGCCGCCTCATCGCGCGGTGCTTGCATTTGAAATAGTGCCTGCAATGAAGTATTTGTCTGTTTATATTCTATCATTATTCTACATTTTTCTAATTTGATAAACAAAAAACACATACGCCTTTTATATTGAAAATTTAAAAACATCCTTGTACACTTATACACTATTTTCAACTGTATTTAAATAGGAAATATAATTGGAAATAGTGTGTAATGAAAATGTGACAATGAAAACGAACCATATAATTATTATTATACGATATTGTTATAGTGTAAAACAGATTATAACTCTATTCTTATCTGTATACAAAGATTATTGTTTTGAGAGGGATAAAACTCAGGTAATTCTTCCTAATCTGTGGTCAAGATTATATAGAGGGAAGTTTTGTGGCACAATGATAACGTCATCGTCTTCACTTACATCAGGGCCGCACATATAGTTGGGGTCGGTGATGGTAGCCACAATATCGGCCACAGTACGTTCGCTGACGTCATCGGCCGGCTCGTCAGCCATTCGTCGGCGCTTAGCGGCGCCGGCCACCGGGGTGTCACTCGCACGCTTACCGCCTTCTGTTTTTATGGAACCTGCTAAAAAGAAAATTTTGGTCCATAAAGAAATGCGGTTCAGGAAAGGTTATTTTGATAAGTTTTATCTATTTTTGTGCGATAAATAACTATAATGTCACCAAGTTCTGGGACAGTCATATTTTTTTATCTGCTGTTAAGAACATAAATAGGCACTTCGAAGAACAATAACATAGGACAGAACGTGGCGCCGATACACACGTTATGCTCGTGAATGGGTGCTGTCTGTCGGGACTGGTCAGCTCTTACTGCTATGGCTATTTTTCTTTCTTTTTTATTTTTAGTCTTTACACATCAAACTGCAAGACTCATATTATTTACAACAAAAAAATATTGTTATTGTCTTACTATTTTTTTTTTTAAAGAGTGACTATGGAGTTTCTTGCCGGCTCTACTCCATAGGTCCCACTTTTTTGGAACCGTGCAACTAGTTTGACTGTACAAAGTGCCTATTTAAATCGTATATGGAGCGTCACGATTGTCACAGAAAGTTACTCCTACTAATTGCAGGCATGCAATATCTCTTTTTCGCGATGGCGTACAGCCTATCGTGCGCGTTATGAATATGCTTCTTATTAAAATATTATTGTATAAGGTTATCAAGTTTTGTATGGCCAGATTGCACGCGTTGTTTTTGTGTGCCAACTTTTTTTTTCTATAAGGGAAAATAATATGTGTTAAACCTCTGTAGGCACACACAACTCACCATAGAAAGATGAATGGAAGATGATGGAAGAAGATGAATGAAGATTGCATTGATGACAAACAAATAATTATATAACTAATATGTTATATGCACATTACCTGAGGAGAGTGTGACTGTAGTGAAGCCATCTTTACTATCACCCGAAGCGGTGACACGTTCAAACTCGCCGCGTCTCCCCGCTATGAAAGAAATACAATATGTGACTGGAGAAATGATTCCAAAAAAAAATTAGGACTCAAAGAGAGATCGGCCCTCTCTTGGAGATGTGTCTGTCTTGGTTTTGTGTGAGGACCAAGTAGCTTTAAAATTATTTTTTATCATCAACCCATATATTGTCCCACTGCTGGGCACGGGTCTCCTCTCAGTATGAGAGGGATTAGGCTATAGTCCACCACACTGGCCTAATGTGGGTTGGCAGACTTCACACCCCGTCGAGAAAATCTCTCAGGTTTCCTCACGATGATTTCCTTCACCGTTAGAGCGAGTGATAATTACGCACATGATTTCGAAAAGTCAGCGGTGCCTGCCTTAAATTGGATTCGAGCTCGAGACCTTTTGATTTGGTAGTCCAGTGGTTACTCCCCTAGGCTATCACTGGTTTATTTTATATGCTAACTTATTTTCTCATGGTCAACAACCTAAGGGGACAAAGCCATACTTTACTGTTCACATTAATACCTACATATTTTGTGAGAGGGATATATTTTACATGTATCGTTAATTGAATTCAAAAAATTTGATAAAGAGTAATATACTTACAGTTTTTATTGTCAAATATAGCTTGCAAGTGGTTCGGTGGGATCTGTTTGAAATCTGGGTCCCAGATCGGTGAGTTGGCACTGAATATCTCCTCTTCAAGTAGCGCCAGGAAGCGAGGGAAGTGGGTCAGGACTAGCACCTGATAACATATTGATAGAGTACTTTTATGTTATGGTCTACATAAGTTCTTTGAACTAGGCTCGTCCGGGAGACACTATTGTCGGCGGTTAGTAGTTTCGAGATAAAATGAATGGATTTACCGACTTACAAGGTCGTGATTCCCTTTAGCTGCTAATTATATGAAATGTTTATAATTATCTTTTCTAATGATTCACATAGTAGTATTTAAAAGCTAAGTTTTCAGTTATTGTAATAAAATCTGAGATGACAAACAGGCTTATTACCAGCAACAAACATTGTCATATTTCAGTTATTAGGGTCACATTTCCTCAGTTATTTTATTGGCTACATTGGAAAAACGAGGGAAGAAATTCTGCTTAGCGGCAAAATATTTGCCGTTTGTATCAGCAGTTTTATTACAACAAAGTAAAACAAGTAAAGAAGAGACCGTAAGAACGTGAGAGAAGCAAGAGAAGTATGCTAGAACTGTAGCCAGGGGTGTTCTCCATTTTCTGCCTTACCTTGTGGGTTAAAAACGCGTGAATGTGTATAGAAGACATAATGTAGTATAAGCCTCGAAAATTGATATTGGACCTGGCGGCCATCTTGGTGACGTAAAAATGACGTAACCGCTTTCAGTATGGGTTGTCACTAGTCCTGTGTCGATCGTGATTGAACGAATCGCGCTCTCTGCGGGACCGACCGGGTCGTCAATCTCTAAAGCCCCGGGTCGTTCGTGATTGACGCGCGACCCACGATCCGCGGCGCATGCGCGTGTGCGCGGCGACCGACCACTCGACCAGTAGTAGTACCGAATGACCGGCGACCGGCGTGCCACCCGCGATTGATACAATGCCCAACCAATACTCAGGACCGACTCTCGGCTTCGTCTCCCGGAATTAGACAGAATCAAATTAAAATGGTCGATTATTACTATTTTTTTGATTTAATAAAATTCAACTACATATTTTATTTATAATATTTAAAAAGCTCTCGGCATAGAAAGACTCGAAGCATTGTGATTGACTCTCATGAGTCAATCGCGCTAAACTAAGATTGCAGAGTTAAATTCGACTTTATGTTTATAGTCTAAGGTATTTTTTTAGGTTTCGGTTCTCGTGACCGATGATCGACGTTTTGATCGAATCTTTTCTGTCGGTCACTAGGCTCGTCGGTCACGATTGACCGAGATCTCAGAAAATGACCGATCGACACAGGACTAGTTGTCACCACTAGCCGGCCAGTACGGTGGATGACGTCACTTTGAGTTTAATTAGAGAAGGTTCCAGCTAACTTGCAGGACTTATATGTCGACTGACCCTCTTCTCCGGCGGCATGCGGTCCCTCTCGGAGTGGCACTTGTCCATGAGCTGTCGGCACACGGACTTGAACACGGCGCGCAGCAGCGTGCGCCCGAACACCAGCGACGTGTCGTAGTGCGGCAGCGAGTCGCAGAACGCCGGCACGTGGCAGAATACCAGCCATCTGCCAATGTGCGGTGGGTTAACAGATCAACCATCAGGGGTTTGGAGGATTTTAAAAGTTAAAATGACATCTTAGCATGGAAAATACTTAAAAAAATACAAAAAGATTAAAAAATGACGTTCAAAAAGGTAATACTTGGGCTGATATTCAGAAACAAGACTTAACATGAACGTATGCTTCCGTATGTCAAAACCGAGTGATTACGTTCAAATTTGTATTCAGTGCCTCGACCATGAGTTTTTCTGACTAGACTCGCTAGCGACGCCGTAAAATAATTGTATGGAAAACCCTCGCAGCGCCTGTTGCGGTTACGTAAGGAACTAAAGTTTGCTATGAGATTACAGCGCGGCGTTTCGATGCGTAAAAATCCTATCGAAAACCATTCGATAGAACTCATGGTTGACGTACAGAGATGTTCGGAACACTGCTTATACTTCGCGTAAACTATGCTAGTCAATATCGGTTACTTTAGCTTAGGGCCTGTTTAACCATCTCTGGACAAGTCGGTCCGCTAACCGCCAGATAAATTAATAAATGGAACAAAATGTGTATGATATTTTTTCTTTTTTTTATATTGTGTCTTACGTGTGAGAGCAAAATAAATGAGTTTCTTTCTTTCTTTATTTATATTTATCTGCCAAGTAATTTCGCTCTGCACAGTGAAAGAACATCATAAGAGAGAAACCTAGTGTGTGGTAACTGGCAATGTTATTATTTTATATTTTTAGTTACTACTTTAAGAAAAAAAAGGCTTTTTTAAAACCATACAGAGAGTGATTGGATTTCTCTAAACGATTTAATATTAGTTAAACAATAATAATAAGACATAATATACTGTAAAAACATACCTTGTATAATTGATTTGGTATGCGGATATGTCTTCAGGATTCGACACTTGCTGAAATAAAAATACATCATAGTTTGACTTCATCATAAGGTCATACTGAGTAACACTGACATCACTATTATCTACAGGGTGATTCAATGGAAAACACAGGGCCATCCTTACTCAGGGGTTGAAAGGGAGATCCAGGTGCAGAATCCTAGAGAGGAACACTCAAAGTAAGTTTTTTTGGTCAACAAGAGCGACACAGACACATTCGCACTACGGCACTGATGCCCTGCGTAATTTTCCTGATAAATATGCTAAGAGCATTGCATTTGCACCCCTGGCTGAGATCCTACTTGAAGAAACCCTGGCATATAAAATGCAAGTTTGTTATTAGTAAACTACCTTTTTGAATAACCCAATTTTAATTTCTCTATCATCATCATCATATGAGCCAAAAGCGGTCCACTGCTAAACAAAGACCTCCCCTATAGACTTCCACAGAGACTGGTCATATGCCATCTGCACCCAATGACTCCGAGCGACCTTTACCAAGTTGTCGGTCCATCTTGTTGGAAGGCCGATCCACGCTGCGCTTTCTGGTGCGTGGTTTCCACTCGAGAACCTTTCTGCCCCAGAGCTTAATAACACTAGCATACACAAACACATTACCAGTTTCCTAACGCTGGGCGTCTCAAAGTTCCAATGGTTGAAGCAGTGCAGGAACATCTTGGCTAGATCGTACATTGTCTGCCATTCTCTCTGCGGGAGGCTGTTGAACTTGAACAGTACGAAGTTTGTGATGGCCTTGGCTATGGAGGGCCGCTCAAACGGCGGCTGGCCCAGGGGACCCTCGATGCGTGGGTGCGAGCGAGTTAGGATGCATTTGCGGAGTATCTGTTGGAATGTTATTTGTTAAATAAGAGTATGAGACCACTTAATATATATATATATATAGATTATAGGGACATACTGCCGACATTTAGGTGTCTTACAACTCACCAGCAAAAACATGTATACATATACTAACAAATGTGTTAAATCGATCTCCCTAAACAAATACTAATAGAACTTATGTGATATTACGAACAAAGTATTTACAAACCAATACTATAGTGACATTGGTGTTATCACAAAGTTGCAATCATTCATTTCACAAAAAAATCACTCTAGCCCTTTTGTTCATCTACTAGATAAACACATACAAAAGGGGTAAAACAATTTTTTCATGAATCAATCAAATATCACAGGCATGACGGTATAATATGAACAGGAACCAGACTTACTTTAAACAGATAATAGTAGACCCGCTTAGTGTCGTGGTCATCCTCCCGGTGCATAGACATGAAAATGTTCTCCACGTCCACCACAGCTCCGAGCAGACGGTTCACCTCAGCCACTGGCAAGCCTTGCAGTTGGGTCACATGTTTCTCTGAAAACATAAAATAACTATAATACACTCTTGAAGGGGTAAATATATAATATATAATAGAAACTAAGACACATTGTTATGTGCTAACATATTGTGTTTTGGTATGAATAAAATTTTTGGGCACATGAGACTTAGAAACTGATGTATCAAAATGACAACATTATATACAATACTTAGGGGTACACAAGCAAGATTTGACGTTTGACGAGCATTGACGTGAAGTTGCGAAAAACAGCCAGCAATACCATTAGGGGTGGAGGCCTGTATGCTTGTTTGTCAGCTTATAATAATAAAAAATACATACCTAATACGTGGTTACAGTTTCTACATGGATCATTGAAGCTGGCTAAAGGCTGAGTGTCAGTTCGGGGGTTGCCCTTAGCTGCTTGCTGGGGCGCAGGAGTCTTCCATCCATTGCATGAGCATTCTGGTGTCTGTGATAATTGAAATTGAGTCTGTTTTAGGACAACATTTAATTAAAATTTCTGTTTTTTTTTTATTGAACCTCATTCATTCCTTGAATAAGAAAAAATTTAGTGAGGTTCAAAATATGTAGCCGTTATTGGGCTAAGCATTTTTTTTTCTGCTAACATGAACAATTTACACATTTTGTTACATAATGTTCAAACAGGTAATTATTTAATTTTGACTTATTTTTTTTGTATACACAAATCTGGAATATATACACTATCTTATTTTCTGTAAATTTAAATGATATTGCTCAAGTTAACAGTGCCACAACTGAACACCTGGTGGAAATTTCTATAACCGCACCCTAGAAAATTCGAGCTTTGCCACTTCAGCACTTCTTCCGAGACTACACACTGTTTCACAGCACCACTGGCTGCCCCAGTTAACACACTGTTAATATGAAACATTTTGTTACCTGGCACTCTGAATATATGGCCAACTTTAATAGTTTCTTGTTGTGTGGCCAGTTATACACTTGTTGCTTTCTCTGTTGTATGCGCTGCAGGTTTGACTGTCTGGAGGCCTGGCCTTCACTCCCCGCGGGGGTAGCCGCATTACTTGACGATGCATCATCTGGATTCACACTTGATGTTGCTAAAAGTTTTATAGGTCTTTAGCTTGCTTAAGATTTTAGTGGTAATTGTAATTCTTTATTGTTAGTTTGGAACATTAAGGACATTGTTTTAGAATACAATAAAGTAAGAATTATGGCCAGAGTCGCCTTTAGATGTTTGTTTAATATCCAAAGCATTGCAAAATGATAGCTAGAAAAATTATTTGTAGACACAACAAACCTTGATAAAGTAACAAAAACAATATGATATTGCAAGTTGTAAATTTACAGTTTAGAGAATTGTTTGTTGTTGTTATATAATTAAAAATTGTTTATTTACCTTCGTGGCTGTGTGTTTGTGAGGAGTCTGCTTCGGTGCTTGTCATAGCTATGTCCGCAATTTCGTCATTGATTTGAGAAGACATAATAATAACTGCTTCGTAGCTTCAAGCCTGCCGAGGCTTCCAGAAATTAACGTCGTTTATAGTAAAAGTACAGACACAAATACCATTTTGACTAGATTTTACTAAACAAAAATCATCGAAAGCCCCCAATTCTTTTGACGTTTCTTCGCTCTAATCTATTTAGTCTATGGAAATGGAAGTTCGTTGCGTTGCGGGCGCGGCGAAATCTACAGATAAAAAATTCATGACATTCTGTGCGTTCAAGCGATTCATCCGATTTCATAACCAGAAAATCGACTAACAATCATTGTCGTTGATAATAACTCTGCATGTCCCTACTCTACGTGTCTAAACGTCAAATAGAATTCAGCGGGAAAATAGAGCGCGAGAATTGAAAATGGAATGAATTCATAATCATTTTCGTTTTTTTATAATAGAATTTAAAAAAAAACTTGTAAATAGAACTGAACAGTCTGCATAATTAAATTGATTGAATCCGATAGTTGGACTATTATTATAAATATGGGGTAACAGTAGCTTTTTTATTTTTAAGTGTTATAATAATTTCGATTTTTTCTTATTTACTTCTCAATAAAAGTATATGTTTCATAGGTATACTCAATTCAATTTAACAACCTCAAATAATTGTGTACAATAACTTTAGACCACTTTTCCATCATCCTCACTGTCCTGTAACATCCTTTTTTAGTTACAACTTCCAGTTGCTTCCAGCTTCAGTGCGCGCGGGAATCCGGTTGAGTCGGTCATGTTTTCTGCGGTGCCAGATTTAACTAACTTTTCGTGATATCGTTTCACAGTATATTTTATTAACAAATAACAGTAACGATAAGAACTATTCACAATTTAAATATTCTTCTCTAAAATTATTTAGTTTTTATAATTTTTGTGAAGAGTTTAAAAATGGATGTAAGTTTATATTTGCGTAAAAATGAAACTGAGGACGCTTTTTATAATCGGTGCAACACCATCAGCAATTCTACGCCATATGACTGTAGTGAGGAAGAAATGCTGTTGTGGTTAATGGGGTCTAGACGTTTACCCTTACTGGAAATAGTGCCAATCAGCATAATATTAGTAGTTATATTTTTGACTGGTATGGTAGGCAATGCGTGCGTGTGTGTGGTTATTGTTAAACATCCTGGTTTGCATACGGCGACCAATTACTATCTCTTCAGCTTGGCTGTTAGCGATCTGTTATTGCTTTTATTTGGTAAGTACTTTTATGTGATATAAATGTTTATGTTAAATAAAATGCAACTTTTCGATTTATTGTAACAGTTAGGTAGGTATTTCTAATTAATTACTGCAGACCACTGACGCATTCATTTTCCGTGATCCGTCTACCGCTGCTTTAGTCAGAAATTCTGATCGAATCTAAATGATTCGTAAATGTGCAGGTTTAAAAAAATATTAGGTGGATAATTATATATATAATATACTTAATTGAAAAATTTGATAGTTGGAATGTTGAATATATTTAAACGATATGATAAACTTCTTTTAAATTTGGAAGAAAGTAGCGCACCAACAAGAATAGTAGAAAAAATAAAATAAAACATAACGTAGGTAGGTACCTATATTTTCTACGCATAAGACCATTTTCACGTGGGGTAATTTGTTGTCGTATGTTTTAATATCGCGCGACTCATTACTTTTCTAAAAGATGTCCGTATATGCGTTTGGTCAGTATGTTTGTAAACATCAACAACGTTTAAAAACGAATTTATAACAATAGCTCGAAGCTCTCGACATATAGAAACTACTAGGTAAGTACCTTACTTTCTATATGAAGCAGTTCTTGTACCTATTTTGGAAAAAACCGCTTACATACCTACATTTTCCCATTAGTATTCTGTAGATGCGGTCAATTCTACCCTCAGTTTCGTTTTGCACCCTCTGACTTATATCTTCGACCTTGACCGCAGTATGCTAATCTTATTTAGTAGCCGTATAAATTAAGATCTAATTTTTAGAGTGAAACCGTGTGGGTTTTTTCAACGAATTTATTGTGTTTAGTTTATAATAGGGTAGGCATGTATGATACCCAAAAATAACAAAGAAATGAATTATAACGTTCTAAGATATAGTTAAGTGTTAAGTAAAGTAAATCGTAAGTAGTATTTAAGTATCTTATTTACACTGACATTAAAGATTTTAATATACAACGTTACATTTTAGTCGTTTTGGGAGTTGGAGTTGTTTAAAACGATGAGTGTTACTTCCTATGGAGCCAACCCTGAAATCACAAAAATATAATCAGCTGTAACATAAATTTATGTACACTGAACTTGACAAAATGTATGGAACAGATGATATTTTTTTTTTAGATTTCAGGGTAGGTTCCATAGTAAAAGTTTTTTGTTTATAATGATCAGTACAATACCATCCTTCCGTTTCTAAAACGACTAAAATGTAACGGTGTATTATATATTATATCTTAGATTTCGGAAAAAACCAAGCGCAAATATATTTTTTAGCGTTTTGTGATGAAGCTTGTAGGCGTTCGCAAGTGAAAACGAAATATGATATTTTCATTTTCTTTTACGTTCCCACGGTACGTCAATATATCAATTTTCCTTAAAGTTGACAATAATTAGGGACTTAGCGAGTTAGCGTTTAGTTTAGCGGATATTTTCTGATTATTATAACTTTTTGGATTGTGACAAGTGTGACGAGAAAGACAAGTAAGTACTTAGTTCACTTTATGAAGTCAAAATTCGATAGTACTTAGGTACTTAATTTAAGTGATTGTACTGGACCACACAGCTCTCACGGAACGGAGTAAGTATACGGAAAGGGAAGTCTAGAGCAGTGCCACCCCAGGTGGCAGGCAATCCACGAGGATATTCCGTACTCCAAAAAAATGGTCTTAGGGTTTACATTTTTATAAGCATCTACTGTCAGAAAGAATATTAGCGGTTTATTGTACTTATTAACCATATGCCATTCAGAGACCTACTCAAATACAAAACTTCATCTGAATTGGTCCCGCCGTTTAACAGTAGTTCAGTCACACACAAGCACAGAAGAATTATAAAGATCTCTAAATGTCCTTATTGCTCTAATAGTCTTGTTTATATTCCGTTACAACAACTATTTCAATAGCTTTCTCGAGTAAAGGGTTTTACTTGAATATATAGAATAATATTATAATCATAATATTATTCTATTTATATTAAAGTAAAACCCGTTAGAGGAAAAGCTTTCACAGTTGAATCAGTTTTATAATCATAAAATGATTCAACTCTGAAAGCTTTTCCTTTAAAAGTATTTATTCAGGAAGGATTTAGTTTCAGTGTTAATGAAATATTTTAAGGCGTATTCATTCTATTCATACGGCGTATTTTATACGCGCTGACGAGGGTACAATTTGTGAACGCGCGTTTACAGTTTAAAATAGTATAACATCAGTTTATTTATTTTTTTATATTACATAAAAGTCTATAAAGTACCTAGTATCTACAATAAATCCGATTATGGTTATAATTATAGAGAGAAAATAGAAAGATTATTTTTATTCATTTTAATAGAATTACGAAGTAATTTTAATTTTCAAGCCTTCTTTATCACCAACCATTTAAGGAAAGAATTAGATAAATGGCTCTTAAGATTAATAATTAAAGTTCATTCATCAACTATGATTTATGAACTACGCTTTTGGTTTTCCGACTTGAAACATTTTGCCGTCATTATGTTATAATCACCGCCAGGTTTTTTTGGAATTTTTACAAGAATTCAATTAGGAGTAACAATCTTGCTCCGAATTTGCCTCGGCCTAAGTTATATTTTTCGTTTTGTTTCCAATGAATTTGAAATTTCCAAGGCGGACCGTTATTACACAGAGTCGCTTTGATAAATAGCCCGACTTTTATCTTAAAGGGATCCAGTAATTAAATGTCACTTTCATTTTCTTTGGTTTTAATGTTTTTTTTTATAATCTCGCGGACATTGTAGCTTTGCTAACCTCGTAAGTGAATTAATTACAACTTTTTCTTAATGCAGAAGCTACTTTGAGTGGCTCAAAGCTTTCTAATTGAATACAAAAAGTACTTAAATTATTTTTTGTGTTAACAGTATCAAAGTTCTTATAATACTGTGAAACCGTTTTAGGTTATTGGTGTCAGCATAGGACAGACTTTCTACATACCATCAAACCAGCCTGTATTCCCCGAAGGGGTAGGCAGAGGCGTACTAATGTACACCCACATTTCGCCGGTATTTTTAGGTCCCATGTAATAGGGGGCGAGCCTATTGCCATCAACCGGGCACAAATCCAGACTCCGAGCTGCTACTGGGAATTTCACAGAAAACCCAACAACACTGCTCGACCCGGGGATCGAACCCGGGCCCTCTAGCGTAGCAGTCGCGCTTGGGCCCACTAGACCAACGAGGCAGTCGGACTTTCTAGTTTCTACGTAACACAGTTACAGTTCTGCCCCTCAACCATGAGTTCTATCGAATGACTCTCGATAGGTTTTTTACGCATCGAAACGCTGTAATCCCATAGCAGGTTTTAGTTCTTTACGTAACCGCTAGAGGCGCTGCGAGAGTTTTTCATACAAATATTTTACCGCGTCGCTAGCGAGTCTAGTGACAAAAACTCATGGTCGAGGCACTGACAAAGTAACCGTGCATGTCTGAAGTTGTAAGCAAGTAGTTTAGAATTGTTTACGACAAAACTCGGTGTAAAGACAGTTTGGGGTTGGTAAATGTTTTTCATTCGATACTATTGTGCTTAGCTTACCAATAAGTCGACTACCCTGTTTATTGTTGTTGTTCAAAATGTCACTTTCATTTTCTTTGGTTTTAATGTTTTTTTTTATAATCTCGCGGACATTGTAGCTTTGCTAATCTCGTAAGTGAATTAGGTTTAGTAACAAACGAAAGAGGAAAAAAATCGGAATCTTTAGAAATACCTATATTAATATAGTGAAATGGTGAAATTTGTCAGTTTGTTAGTTTGTAATTTTTCGAGGTATATAAGGAGTAATCTTCATAACCTAACCTAAATTAAAAATTTAGAAAACCCCCGACACGAAATGTAATTTTCCATTTCGTGGTGGCCGCTATCTTGGATTTGAAATTTATTATAGTGTATAGTATTCTCCTAGTCAAGCCCTTTCATCTGATACCCATATTGAGGGAGTTGTGAAAAAATATGTAATTCACCATTTTGTGGCGACGGCCATCTTGGACCGATTTTCATCAAACATAGCTAAGAACACTCCCGACTAATTCACCTTTCAAATAAAAAAAAACAAAATCAAAATCGGTTCATCCGTTCGGGAGCTACGATGTCACAGACAGACACACACACACACACACATAATATAATAAATATATTATAGATTTTCCATACAATGTGGCATCCGCTTATATAGGAAATAGCTTGATCTGTAGCCGTGCATACTACCTAATTGAATTCTGGAAAAATGGTAAATAAAATTCGTGATAATTCTTGAAACTATTTTTATGAATAGAAAACATCATAACCTTATATCATAAAGGCTTGCCACAGTTTCAGTATATTTAGGTATTTAATATCTTCGGATTCGCTTAAGCGATTCTGAACATTCTGAAATAGGTATTTAAGTAACTATTGGCTCGTGGCGCGTATGAAAACATTTGAATCACTCGTATCGTCCCCTATAGAGCTTTAAAGACTCGTTTGCAATGCTTATCGTATCATAAATGTGTTTATAGGGGTTTATTCTATTTCTTAGAGTTTCTTTAACACTTTGTAATGTAAGTATGCTCCTTTTTTGTAGAGGTTTAGTTTAAAGTGCATAACGTAACATACCATCACGCCTGTATTCTCCGAATGGGTAGGCAGAGGCGTATACTAATGTACACCCACATTTCGCCGGTATGTTTAGGCCCATGTAATAGGGGGGGGAGCCTATTGCCAACAACCGGGAACAAATCCAGACTCCGAGCTGCTACTGGGAATTTCACAGAAAACCCAACAACACTTTGCGCGATCCGGGGATCGAACTCGACCTCTAGCGTAGTAGTCGCGCTTGGGACCACTAGACCAATGAGGCAGTCTTGAAAGTGCACTTAGCATAATTTTTGCTCAACAATGTACCTCTGGACGCATGCGGTCACCCACTTGCGCTCAGGTTAACCTCTCGGAGAATATAGGCGTGATGGTATATTTTTTGGTAGGTATTTCCTTTTCTTTCTGATCAAACATTTGTGTATTTTGTTTCAGGTCTTCCAAATGACTTATCGGTGTACTGGCACCAATACCCATACAGCTTGGGTATTGTGTTCTGCAAGCTGCGAGCGTTAATATCTGAAGCGTAAGTGTTACCATATTATATAATTATTCTTCTCTAATCATCATCATCATCAACGCATTAACTGTCCCACTGGTCGGCACGGGTCTCCTCTCAGTATGAGAGAGATTAGGCCATAGTCCACCACGCTGGCCTAAAGCGGGTTGGCAGACTTCACATACCGTCGAGAAATTTTCTCAGGCATGCAGGGTTTCTCACGATGTTTTCCTTCACCGTTAAAACGAGTGATTAATTACGCACATGATTTAAAAAAGTCAGAGGTGCACTCGAGACCTTTGACTTGGTAGTCCAATGGTCATTCCCCTATCGCTGCCTATTGTTGCGTTTCCACCAGATGTTTGCGGAAAAGCTCAGCGTTGCTCGACGAAAAAATCTACCAATCTACAAAGCGCAGTCTATTGGTGGAAACGCCAGATTATATCGATATGCAAACTACATTGCACCGTTATGATAAATGAATTTCTTGGTCGGCAGTGTTTTGAATAATAGTTCAAGAGTACAACTGATATTAATCAAACGTCTTCAAAAGTTTCGATAGCCCACCAGGATACCAACCTCACTCGAGAGAATTTATTGCATGTTACGTCATCGAGTAGCTGTTCTAGGACAATAATAAATGATAGGAGTATTCTTCTCTGAATATTATAAAGGCGAAAATTGGTTATGATGTTTGTTGCTCTTTCACGGCAAAACGGCTGAACCGATTTGGCTGAAAGTTGTAATGGTGAGGGCCTATAACTTGGATTAGGGCATAGGCTACATCTTAATCCCGAAAAATTCAAAGTTCCTACGGGAAACGGGTTCAAAGTTCCTAACTCCAATCGGGGGAAGCCACGGGGCAAAAGCTATTGAAGAAATAAATCAAATTCCAAAGCGTAATTGCCTCTCCCGATTGCTTTGCGGTCGGTAGACTGTAGGGGTTTTTAAGGATCAGTAATGCATCAACTACGCCTCTGGTGTTGCAGGTGTTCATAGGCGGGGATGTCTTCTTAACATCAGGTGGCTTGTCAGCTCCTTTGCCGACTTAACCCATAAAAAACACGAAAACGTAAAATCAGTAAAACAGAAAATTCAACACAGACTTCTATTGGCCAATATGTCACCATAGTGGTAGGCTTATTTCACTTTGGTAAATCTCTGACTACATACTACGTACAATACATATTTTTTCCAAGACTCAACGATACAGAAAACACCAACTGAACAACACAATATAAACGCATTTTGTAAAAAGGGTTGTAATAAGATATACAAATAAAATCGAGCACGTTGTTGTAACACAATATGATCTGAGAGTTCATAAATTCAGGGATTCTTTCTTGGAAACCTTATAAAAAAAACTCTTCAAAAATATTGAACAAAACGGCTTCATATTTCATGAACCTAATCATGGAATATGAAACTTATTCAAATTTGTTTGATAGGTTGTTCTACAAAGGGAGGTCTCGTTATTTATTTAGAGTATTTTTTAAATTTAAAATATTAGTATATTATATCTAGATCTACCACATTTTTTTAAATAATTTCATGAAAATTTGGCATTGCATGGTGATGAAAATAAGCTTTGTGTTACGGAGTACCTACTTTACCAACACAACATGTTAGTAACGGTAACAAAGTACAAAGTACAAAGTACACTTAGTATAGAAAGTATACCCCCCAGTATATAAAGTACAGCAAGTATAAAAAGTACTCCCAGTATCGTAAAATGAGAATCGATACCGTAGTGTCGACGACGTGACTATAAAAATGGTATGAAAATTGAAATAAAGTGTCTGGATTGCCTTAGTTCTTTCCCAAAGTCCCAACATCCTTGTTATCACCTACAAATTCACATAAGTACGTAGGTTTCTCTTAGATTTATCTACATTTATCATTCTGTCTACCCAAACACATTTATTTGTGTCCGTGGTCCGCCCATGTGATTGAGACAGTTGTGAGTGACACGAACAACTTAGTAAAGGAATTGAAACCATTTATAATGTTCATCGTAAAAACTATACGTTTCTTGGAATAATTATTATATTCTATTTTGAGCATTTGCTTTTAATTTTATTTATTAAAATGTCTGTCTCATTTTTCGAAGTAATTTAAATGTGACCTTTTTTGCGTGTACACAGGGGATTACTCGACCTTGACCTATTTTTGTTTTTTAATAGACTTAAAAAAAACATCTATTTCATTTATTTAAACGTTTTCAAAAACGATAGGTGTTTTTTTTAATTAGCCGATTTGAATGTTGAATATTTAGAGCTGCCTCTTATTTACTGTCTGTCCGTCTGTTGATTGAAATCGGTATCGGTTCTTATTACTGTTTCTAAAACGTACTTACGATGCCATTTACTGAAACTTTGATAGTACTTTGAAAAGCTTTTATTGCATTTCTGCGCGTTATTATTTATTACCAGCAGTTACTAGCGTAAACTAGCGTTAATCCAATTTTTTTAATAAATAACATTTCTAAAATCAAAGTAGTACTCCTTCTGAGAGTAAAACTTCCGTCAAAATCGGTCCAGCCGTTTCAGAGGTCAGCCAGAACAAACAGACAGACAGACAAAAACTTGGAAAAATATTTTTTTAAGTACCTATGTACTATTTATATTTATTTATTTATTATATTTAAATAAGACGGGACTAAATTGTTTGGTAATTCTTTAAAGCTTTTATGCGGCAGACGTGACCTGCCATGTTCCACTTTAGCTTTATAGCTGTGTGGCACACGTCAGCACTTAGTGTTCTGGATTCTGGCACGCAGTACCCATCCAGTTTATTATCCTTCACTTCACTCCCAGAATACAGCAGAATACTGCGTTCCATTGCCCGTGCATTTGTGCGCATGCGAAATCTAATTTATATAAATAAATACCATCCCGCCTGTTTTCCCCGAAGGGTTAGGCAGATGTGTCGTCGGTATGAGCCCATTGCCATCAACCGAGCACAAATCCAGACTCCGAGCTGCTACTGGGAATCTCACAAAAAAACCCAACAACACTTTGCTTGACCTGGGAATTGAACACAGGACCTCTAGCGTAGCAGTCGCCTTTGGTACCACTAGACCAACGAGGCAGTCTAATTTACATAAAACCCTTTTAGGGAACTCCAATATTTTACACATTTAAAACAAATCTGATAGGACCAAATAGTTTTCTTACTGTAAAAAAAAACAATGAGAGGACGAACAAGATGATAAAAGATTCGAAATGCTGAGTTGATGGGGAAATTACCTACGAAAAAAACAATTGCGTAAAAAGGTAAAATCAGCAATCTTGGCTGGTTACCACTTTTTGCTCTTATTTTTATGAGATTAAGGTCCAATATCCCAAACCGACAAGACTGCTGATAGTACAAAGGATACGAGAATAATTGTATTTATTGTTTCAGGGCCACATACGTGTCAGTGCTCACCATATCGGCATTCTCTCTGGAGAGATACCTGGCTATATGCCATCCCCTCCTCCTTTACACCATGTCTGGGTTGACCAGAGCCTCGAGGATCATCCTCATACTATGGATCATATCGATACTATGCGCATCGCCTTTCGCTGTTTACACTGACATCAGCTACCGGGACTATCCTCCAAGTAAGTACATTTCTCTAATCTACATGTTAAGAAAACCCTGTCCGACCCGTGAAGGTATTATTACGTATTGATATTAGATTCCATTTATGTAATCCTTTTCAGTTTTCAAGTAAAAAATATTTTTTTATAAAACAAGGAAACTTAGGTGCAAAGCTACAGGGGCACAGGTGCCAAATATACCACGGCAGGTGATAGTGTTGTCACATTCAAGAAAATTGCTTGATGTTGGTTTTTTTGATAATTTTTGTACAAAAATCGTGCACAAGACATCAATAACAATGAATATTTATTTATTTTATTTTATTTGGTAATGTGATTAGGATA
The DNA here is from genome assembly GCA_946251955.1 of Acronicta psi. Lineage (NCBI taxonomy): Eukaryota > Metazoa > Arthropoda > Insecta > Lepidoptera > Noctuidae > Acronicta > Acronicta psi. Next base: position 7,575,145 of record OX276487.1, read on the forward strand.
CCTATATAACCCTTTCGAGTCGGACAGGGTTTTTTTTACATATTGTATAGTGTCTGCCTACTCCTATGGGAAACAGGCGTGAAGCTATGTATGTTACTTTTAGTCATCTACTTTCTCTTGGCCTTTCTCCAACCATGTTTGGGTTAGGGGGTCTACTCCTTAAGCACGAAGTCCGTAGTTTCGGCCTTCGTTACGGGCGTTTCCTACTCCGTAAATCACCTACTGACTTACGGATGGATGATTCGTTCGGATCCCTAACTACGAGTGAACGACAACGCAATTTAACAGAGGTACCTACACCCGATTTGATTTTACCATCCAAAATTTTTTACCTGACACTTGTTTTAAAGGATCGATAATAATATGTCTGGGCTACATTCGGACGGGCCCGTAGCTCCGTTGACGGAGATAGGTAGTAGAACCCAAGCTTTCAGTCTAGTATTTTATAGGAAGCGACTGCTAATAGACTTCGGGCAATGCCGATATTCACTTGTGTCATAGGTGTTCGTATGACAACCGACGGGTTTTCGTGCTCTCCGAGGCGCAAAGGGGTATCGAAGTGTTAAGAATAGGTACCCATTCACAAGCGAAGCTTATCTTTACAGATGGGTTTATCAGCGTAGTACTTAATAGGGGTTTAATCCCGTACATGTCTAGACTGAGATTTTGATTGAGGCTTGCAGCCTAAATGTGGTAGCTCATGATTATTACGTGACATAATTTAATACACTAGCTCCCTCGCGCGAAGCTGTGTCGATCAGAATTTCCATAATTCGCATTCAAATGCCTATACGCCTATATGACACTTTTATAAATGAAAAGAAAAAAGTAAGAAAATTATTTTCAGATTTTTTTTTCGCTGTAATAAGTAGATTGAATAAATTAACCTTACATAATCTTGAGGGAAAATCAGAAACGTTTCTTTGAAGATACGTGTCGGGACAATATCGGTACATATATTATCCTTTCTGCTTACTAAAGGGGCATGTCGCACGGTCCTTTTTGTAAGACCTGGCATTCTCTCTGGGACTCTAACATTAAAATGTGAACAACAGAATATGAAAAAAATAACATAAAATGTAAAATACAGTAGAGAAAAGACAATAAATACTTATACTAATTTACTAAAGACTATTGTTTTTTTTACTCTTTTTCTTGTATTACTATATAATACTATATAAAAAAAAACATGTGGATTTTTTATAGAGCCCTAGATTTTGCGGTCTCCCCTAAAAACCGCACCGTTACCTCACAGTTTTGACTAAACCATATTATATTACCACAGGTTACCCTAGTAATAATAGAGAATGTACTAAATCCCTAAAGTACGAAAAATATTAAGCTATAAAATATTTTCCACTCGTAAACTGTGCTATTACCATACCTAACAACTAACATCTGTAAAATAACACAGTAGGTACTTTATAGGCAGTTATAAAATAATAAGAGATTGTGAAAACATTATCTAGAGATTCACTGTGCAAATGTACAGTGCATTCCGTTTGCCCCGGGAAATTTTATGAGGCTAACCGACCTGCAATAATCCTCATAACAGTAACTCATTTCTTCTTGTAAACTTACAGCTGGTTGGATTACGACACAGCTGTGAAAACAATATAATGCTGCGTTCGTCCTATTTGCTTATTTCAAGATTATATACACAAAACATACAATCAGGGAAACTCACACAAACAATTTCGGCTGAACATTTCAGAGATCATTTGCTGAAAATATAGCTTGATATCATGCGCTGGTTGGAGATATGTTGTTTGTTATTTTCGTAAATAAAAACAAAGAAAGAAATAAAGTTTATTCTGACAGTCACAATACAAGATAAAATACCTACCAATAAAACAATAGATTCAAGGTTCAGAGACGATGCTAAGCGTAAACTTATGTTTCCGTATGTCAAATTGTAATACAATTTTTCATGTAACAAGAACGTTATTTTACGCTTAGCGTCGTCTGATCGTCTCTGAACATTATCCCAGGTCTTAACCCAATAAGGACAATTAACACAAATAGGTAAATTAGACACTCGTGGTACGGATTCCAATTGCCTTCGAATAATATTATGTCAGTAAAATATAAAAAAAACAATACTTACTAATATTAAAAATAATGGATGATAACTATTACTACTACTATTCACAACAATTGTTACTATTGCCATACATTTTTTTTTAAATAGTGTCGATGGAGTTGTTGTGGTTCTTCTCCATAAGTCCAACTTTTTTAGAACCGTGATACTAGTTTGGCCTTTCAAAAGTACTTATTTATAATTATGTTCTAATTGAAATAAAAATATTTGAATTTGAACTTAGAATGTAGGAACTATGCCAAAGAACTTGTCAAC